>MU968411.1:67104226-67261874 GCA_034641835.2 Pinus albicaulis
TGAATATTACAATTTTACAACATGAGTCTCAACAAGACCTTTTCAACAAATTACAAAGATCACCATTTAAGACCAACACCAGAAAGTCCTCAAGAAAGAGAAAATATTTCAAAACCATCATAATGCCAACAATGCATTATACTCAGCAAAGCTAATGCTCCCCCTGAATCTGTGCAACCAAGTAATCTTTCCAAATGACTAAGGCTCCCCCTTAGTTTGTGCATCTTGAAAACTTCCACCAACAAATCATCAAGGCATCTTCATTAGAAACAGAATTATGAGAACTGGAACACCACCAGAGATACCAAACAGTATCAGAGATACCAAACAGCACTGCAGCTGTGCTGAAGAGAGCTGAATCCAACCAAAAATTGTCAGCAATCAGACATACGCGGTTTTCTGTGCAGGAACTAGCGTATATACGCGACTGTGTTTCAGGAAACCCGCGTATCCCAAGCCATATTCTAAATTTATGCAGATTTGTTCTTTTGACTGGCAGAGAATACTCCCAGCTTCTGTCTTAGATACTCGAACGCTTCCCTGGGCAGAGGTTTGGTAAAAATATCAGCAACTTGTTCTTTGGAGGGAACATACTCCAACTTCACCGTTTGCTCAAGCACTTGTTCACGTAAGAAGTGATACTTGATGGGAATGTGCTTGGTCTTTGAATGCATAACATGATTATTTGAAATATTGATCGCACTTGTATTGTCACACTTAATGGGGACAGGAGGAGTACATTTGATTTGAAAATCTTGTAAGGTCTGCATCATCCAAAGGAGTTGAGTGCAACAAGATGCGGCAGCTACATACTCTGCTTCAGCTGTTGATAAGGCAATAGAATTTTGCTTCTTGCTGAACCAAGAAACTAATTGGGGCCCCATGTAGAATGCACCACCACTAGTGCTTTTCCGATCATCAACACTTCCAGCCCAATCTGCATCAGTGTAAGCATGAAGAGTAAGATCAGCATTCTTTGGATACCATAGACCAAAGTCTTGAGTTCCTTGAAGATATTTGAATATTCTTTTAACAGCCTGAAGATGAGACTCTTTTGGATTAGCTTGGAATCGTCCAACAATCCCAACAACATGCATAATGTTAGGTCTAGTCCCAGTGAGATAAAGTAAACTTCCTATCATCGATCTGTACTCTGGTTGATTCACTGTGGGAGAATCATCATTAGAACTGAGACTGCATCCGGTTATCATTGGTGTACTTACAGGTTTGCATTCTTCCATGCCATACTTCTTCAGAATTTGCTTAAGATATTTTGCTTGAGATAAAAAAATACCATTTTCCGTTTGGTGCACTTGCAAGCCAAGAAAGAATGTTAGTTCCCCAAGTAAAGACATTTCAAATTCTTGCTGCATGACAGAAGCAAATTTTTGACTCAAAGATTCCTCGTTACTCCCAAAAATGATATCATCAACATATACAACCACAATCAATAGTTTATCATTTTCAACTTTTGTGTATAAGTTGCTATCAGCAGACCCCTTTGAAAATCCCTGTTGATGAAGATATTTGTCAAGACGATAATACCAAGCCCTTGGAGCTTGTTTGAGTCCATACAGAGCCTTTTTAAGTCTACAAACAAGATTTGCATCATTTCCCAAAATGAATCCTTCCGGTTGTTCTATATATACTTCTTCTTCTAGATCACCATTAAGAAAAGCAAATTTAACATCCATTTGATAAACTTTGATTTGTTGATAACTTGAAAAAGCAAGAAACATTCTTATGGCTTCAAGTCTAGCTACAAGAGCAAAAGTTTCTTCAAAGTCTATACCTTCTTGTTGAGTATACCCTTTGCAAACCAATCTAGCTTTGTTTCTTACAACATCCCCATTCTCATTTAACTTGTTCTTGAAAATCCATTTAGTTCCAATGACATTTTTATCATGAGGTCTTGGAACCAAATCCCAAGTGTCATTCTTTTCAATTTGAACAAGTCCTTCATCCATGGCTTGCCTCCAACATTCATATTTGCTAGCTTCATTGACATTGTGTGGTTCAATTGTGGATATGAGTGCCAAATGATTAGAAGATCCTACAAGAGTTCTCCTTGTTCGTACACTAGATTCCTTGTCACCCAAAATTTGAGATTCAGGATGATTCTTTTGAACATATCTGGATGGAGCTTTTTAAGATAGATCATCTTTAGGTTCTTCATTGGATCCAGTGTCTATATCATTGCTATCCGATGTAGAAGGCCATATGTCGCTATCATCTTCTTTTGTTGTTTGTTTTTCTTCTTTAGGAGCTGCAGGAGACTCATCAATAACAACATCAATACATTCAACAACCTTTCGAAGCCTTTTATTGTAACATGTGAATGCTTTGCTTGACGATGAGTAACCAAGAAATATCCCTTCATCTGATCTAGGTTCAAATTTGCCAAGCTTTTCATCATTATTTTTGATAAAGCATTTACTTTCAAAAACCTTAAAATGCCTCACAGTGGGAGGATTGCCATACCAAAGTTCATATGGAGTTTTGTCACTATTTACCCGAACATGAGCCTTATTGAGAATGTTAACTGCTGTATGTGCTGCTTCACTCCAGAACATGTCAGGAACATCAGAATCAGCAAGCATAGCTCTAGCCATTTGAACAATTGTTCTATTCATTCTTTCTGCTACACCATTTTGTTGTGGAGTGCCTGCTACAGAGAACTATCTTTTAATGCCATGTTGTTCACAAAAATCAAAGAATTCATTTGATGAATATTCTCCTCCTCGATCAGATCTAAGACACTTGATTTTTAGATCTAATTCATTTTCTGCAATGCTTTGAAGCTCTGAAATTTTTCAAGTGCTTGATCTTTGTGTTTAATGAACCCGATCCAACACATTCTAGAGTAGTCATCAATAAATAAGATATAGTATTCTTCCCCACGTAATGACTTTTTCCTCATAGGTCCACAGATATCAGTATGAATGAGTTCAAGAGGCTTACTTGATGATCCTTCTTTAGCATTAAATCGTACTCTGGTCTGCTTACCAAATTGACAAGATTTGCATATGGTACTTTCCAGAAGATTGACCTTGGGAAGATCACAAACAGCTTGAAGTCTGCTTGCTTTGTTGATTTGAGAGAAACTCAGATGCCCCAGCCTTCTATGCCATAGCCAATTTTCTGAAGACTTGCTTAAGTAACATTGATCTATGCCGTTTAGTACATACAAGTTGCTTGGATTTCTTTTTCCTTTTATAATGATTTTACCTGTATCAAGATCACGAACCACACATTCTTTGGAACTGAAGACCACTTCTGCTCCTTGATCACACATTTGACTAACACTTAACAGGTTATGCCTTAATCCATCCACATACATGACATCTTTAGCCTTCACCTTTTCTTTTAGAAATACTGACCCTTTTCCTTTAATTACAGCAGGTGTATCATTTCCAAATGTAACTTTCTTTTCTTTTTCTAGAGCATTATAAGTATGAAGTTTGCTTTTGTCACCTGTCATGTGTCTTGAGCACCCACTATCGATGTACCATTGATTTTCTTCACCTTCCGCAAATAATGCTATCCCACAATTTTCAACCGGTGGTTCTTTCTTTTTCCATATTTTAGAGCTTGAGGGAACATGTTCTTTTGGCTGGATCTTGTTCCTGCATTCAGATTCTTCATGGCCAAAGTTATTACAATAAGTGCATTCAACTTCACTTTGAAGAGGAGAAAAATTGTTATAGGTATTCTTCTTTGGTTCAGTATCCAACCTTTTCTTTCTTGCTTCTCTTGTCATGATGGTTTTATATGCAACACATTGAAAAGATTTATGACCAAAATTGTGACAAGTGAAACATTGCCCATTGAAGTAGAAATTTCTGCGATCATGGAATCTTCTATTTGATTTTACCCGTTGGTTGTAGTGTCTTTGAAAGCTATCCCCGTTAGTGTTCCTTGAATTGAGATGGTCCTGCTTTCCCTGTAGAGATCCTTTATTCCCTTGCTGAGTGGTTGAATGATGTAAACCACCTGTAACTGCTTTTAGATAGTTTGGTGCTGAAGTTTGAGAAGATTCTCCGGTATAACCAAGACCTGTCTTTATAAGAGGAGAACGTTGTACCTTGATGATCTCATCTAAGGTTTTAGATCCTTTAGCAAATCTAAGATTCAAGGTTTTTGCTTTCTCAACTTCTTTTCTTTGACTTACCACTTCACATTATAGTTTTTCAATATGTTTCTTTGCTTCTTCAAGCTGCTTTTCAATGGTCTCTCTGATTATCTTTTGTTCTTCTAAGCGTAGTTTGAGTTGATTATTTTCTTCAAGAAAATCGTTTTTCTCTAGAGCATCCATAAAAGTATCCTTTTCTTCCTTTTGTTCAAATGCCATGAGAAGTCTAAGATCTTCTTCACATTCTTCCTCACTATTAGATGACTCATCACTATCTTCATTAGCATAATAACTTTTCTTAGAGCTAGATCGGTTCTTATTCCTTCTTACTACTTCTTTTCTTTTATAAGGACATTTTGCAGCATAATGACCAACTTTACCACACTCAAAACATTTGAAGGGAAGCTTACCTTTGAATCTTCCAGTACCTAGTTGGAGCTTTCTCATGAAATTTGCTTCTTCTTCATCGGATACATAGCTGGATTCTTTGACAACCTCCTTTTCCTTTCCTTTTGTAGATGCCTTAAAAGCAGCTTCTCTTATTTGAGAAGGACCTCCTTGTCTCATTTCAAAAGCAGTCAGAGTACCATGTAATTGAACAATAGTAAGCGATTGCAGATCTTGCCTTTCTTCAATAGCCGAAACTTTAGAGTCAAATTTTGAAGTCAAGGATCTTAAGACCTTTTCCACCAGAGTAGTATCAGTTATGGTTTCACCCAAATTTCTCATTCGATTTACAATATCATCCAGACGAAGAAAGAAACTGGAAACACTCTCATCACTATGCATCTTCAAATTTTCATATTCAATTCTAAGAGTTTGGAGTTTTGCACTTTTTACCTTTGTGTCTCCTTCATAGCTTAGAATGATTCTGTCCCATATTTCTTTTGCTGAATGTAGCTGCATCACTTTAGCAAATTCTGATTTAGACATGCTTCCCAATAAGACATTCACTGCTTTGGCATTGATTTCATACTTCTTTCTTTCAGCTGCATCAGTAGGAATACTTGCCGGGTATTGATAACCTTCTTCCACGATTGCCCATACATCCGCACCAAGACTTTGCAGATATGCTTTTGTTCGTACCTTCCAGAATATCAGATTGCTTCCATTGAATAGAGGTGGCTTTATAGACATTACTCCTTCTTGACTTCCCATTGCAACGGATCTCCTTTAAGCGATCAAGCTTCTGCACAAGGACCTGCTCTGATACCAATTGTTGGGAAAAATACTGAGAGGGGGGGGTGAATCAGTATTTACTGCATAATCAAATCTTTTTTACTTTTTCATTCCTTAAAACCCATACGCTACTTTCCTTCAGTAAACTAGCGTATATACGCGGATCCCCTTTATGAAACTCGCGTATACACAGAGATCTAGATATGTCATTAAACTTCACTTATATTATTCCATCATTCATTCATCAGATGTTCAATAAACAGTAAACATGTGCAGTAAGAACAGAATAAACCATCACACAAAACATCACACATGAACACCAGGATTTTTAGGTGGAAACCCAAATCGGGAGAAAACCACCGCTGCAGTTGCTCAGCCTTCAATATTTTATTATAGAGAAAACATCTTACAACATATGTGCTGGCACAGACTTGACCAGCACGCAGGCACCCACCTGCGCTCGTTTACCGGCCTCTCCTGGAAGGGAGCTCCAACCCCCTGACTCGTTTACCAGCCTCTCCTGGAAGGGAGCTACGACCCCCCGATCTCGTTTACCAGCCTCACCTGGAAGGGAGCTACAACCCCCTGACTGAAGGCTACAACCTTCACCACCACCTTGGACCACGTTTCATCAATTTTCACGCTGGATCCAACAACTTCAATAGAACAACACTTACGGGCACGTTTCATATATTTCCAGTTGGACCCTTTCCAAACTTTTAAGCACAAACATACATCACCAACGGATACTTAACTGTACAGATCGGATAGCAGAAACACGGCCACGGATCGGATATTTCCTTACCCTTTGCTTCAAAAAACCCTAGTTTGCATACGCGCTTTTACTTCAGCGATGTCGCGTATCGCTTTCCGTCCACAAACGGCGTATACCTCGATTATGTATATTTTATTGCGCATACGCGCTTTCTCTTTCTAGCGAAGCCGAGATGCTTGCTTCACTCGTAATGATAGCGTATAGATCTTCAATTGTTACGGTAGCATAGCATCAGATCAGATATTTAGTTCAGATCTACCCTTTTGCTTCAGACAGATGTTCGCCTAGATGCTCGCCTCATCACAGATCTAAGCCTTCCATAATCAGATCTAGCAAATACAAGAGCAATTCAGATCTAGAACCCCTTCTTCATTATTGGTGCATCATCCATTCAGATTTATCATTCAAGTGTAACCCTTTTCATTCAGATATACTTCAGAGAGATGTATTCATTCAAGCTCAGACATCTTGCACCCACACTCATGTTCTGCACAATGAAATTGTTCTCCTTATATAGGTTTATCCTTTTTCAATACCATGGGCCAAAACAATACCATGAGCCCAAAACTACCTGGACGGGGTCAATTAGGCGGAACATTACCCAATACCATGGGTCAATACCATGGTGGTTACCCTTGGTTTTTCACTTTTTGAGCGCTTTAGCCCATACGCGACTTGGCACGTTCTTTTCCGCGTGCATACGCGACTTCCCCTAGGCCAATCCGCGTATACCTAGAGACATACTCTTTTTCATCATAGAATCTAGCACATGCTGAAATCCTTTCTTCATTGCCTTCTGTGCTCACTGTAGATACATCAGATTTCCTTCATCAAGAACATATTCTATCAAGCACAACTTCATCAAGTAAGTTGTCATCATCTTTATCAGATGGGTTGCCTTTCAAGGACAACACTCAGCATCAAACATTATATCACATCAGATTTACATCATTTACTAAGTCCATCAAGTCAAGCATAACTTCATCAGGTGGATTGCCATCAAGGACAACACATGTCAACAGTCGCATGTCTTCATCTTCATTCAGTGGGTTGCCATCAAGGACAACACTCTGCATCATATTTCCAACAATTACAAAAGTAGATCATTCTAGTTCAATCATTCTTCTTGTAAAACAAACTTCCCTTCACCCTCATATGCCTAATTATGGTCTTTTAGCTACAGTCTATCCACACCATGAGCGATTACAAAAAATAATAAAGGTTGCACATTTCAGCATTGAGGAATCGAGAGAAGGCTCAGTAACGACATAAGCTTAACAATGGTGGTAAACTTCTATGCACATGTGGAGAATCAGCTAGAGTGGATGAAATTGATGGATCCATAGGAACAGTAACAACTGCAGCAACCGAATGCATATCATACTACTAGAAATTCAACATACACCTTACAGCAAAAAGTAATAAGATTTAAAGCATAATTATGGGCATTTAGCTACAGTCTATCCACACCATGAGTGATTACAAAAAATAATAAAGGTTGCACATTCCAACGTTAAGGAATCGTGAGAAGGCTCAGTAACGACATAAGCTTAACAGGGGTGGTAAACTTCCATGCATAGGTGGAGAATTAGCTAGAGCAGATGAAATTGATGGATCCACAGGAACAATAAGCTTTATACCTTAGGAGCACTTGTCATAATTTCATATATGAAATACGAGACCTAGTTTGATCTCCTAATCGGATTCGGCCTTCGATCCTTCACTCATGTAAAAATTCTATATTCCCCATCTTGAATATGAGTAAGAGTAGACCTTTTTCTTATAGAAGGATATTCGTCAATCTGAATCGGTGAACTAGTGGGGGATCTCCAACGACAGTGAATGTAAGTCATATTACATATGTCATAACAATTCAGTGGAAGGTGGTTTGTTTGATCAGCAGCACTGGGTAGGCGTATTGCTCCTTAGTGAGGGAGGGTGGGGGTGGTTCTAAATCATAGCCATAGTAAATAAGGAATAGTCCTGTCGAATATAACATTCAATGTGAGGAGCAGAGCCAAGAATTTAACACTGAAAAGGAGGTAGGGGAATATGGGTAGACCAAGGATGATCTCAAGCTACCTACTGATGAAAAGCTGGTGGCATAGATCAAGGGAAAGACCATTGTAACAGATCATTAATGAAATACCATTCTTCTATTAATCGAGTAGAGATCAGGGCCTTCCTTATCCATCAAAAAACATAAAAATAGCTATACAATGAGACAACATTCCATAGCTAAAAATGTTTAATTATACTTAAGTCTGCAATCATAAAACAGAGAATCTGCACGAGAGAAAAAAAACGTGGCTTATATACTGTGCTAAAAACGTTTAATTATACTTAGTCTGCAATCATAAAACAGAGAAGTTGCACGAGAGAAAAAAACATGGCTTATATAATGTTCCATCGAGAGCCAAATAAACCCAGAATTACATTTCAACTTGATATAAACTTCCATGCACAGGTGGAGAATCAGCAACAGA
Organism: Pinus albicaulis; assembly: GCA_034641835.2. NCBI lineage: Eukaryota > Viridiplantae > Streptophyta > Pinopsida > Pinales > Pinaceae > Pinus > Pinus albicaulis. Next base: position 67,112,799 of record MU968411.1, read on the forward strand.
AAGAGATGCTTACTTGGTAGTTCGCTTGAAGTCACCGCAGATAATCACCAATAGAGCGGAAGTAGCCCCAGACCAGCAGCAGCACCACAACAATTCAACAAAAAAAAAAAAAAACAAAAAAACACTTGAATAAACAGAGAAAAGAAACACAGACGCGGGAAACAAATAAACTTCGCGGGCAATATATTTATAAGAAATCGTTCGGCTGAACTATTTTAAGAGTAAATGTTCGGCCAAACTCAAAGTTCGATCGAACTTTTGTTGCTAGTTTTCCCATCTCTGGTAAAAATTATGTTGCCCACGCCGTCAGTGTTCCATCAATCTAAACGGAAGAACAAGTTCGACAGAACTATTGTCGAAAAAAAAATTTCCGCCCCCGATTCTCACAAAAGTGTAACCCAACTTCACATTTCTGTCCTTAATCATTACAAGAATTACGACTGTACATCCATTTATGCTCTTCCTTGTAGTTATACAATAGAGTAGAATGAGATATATGGAATATTATAAAAATTGAATCATCGTACGGAAGATTGATGTGGAGAGGTCGACACAACAAGTTGTGCACAATGGAAATGTGAATGTCAAGGAATATGTTATGTAGGTACCACTAATCATAAGAAGGCTTGGAAATATCGATTTGAATTCAAGTTCCTAAATATCTAAATATTTCAGGATTTGAACTACAAAAATATGCGCAATGAATTTTGTAGATATTATTATGCACACTCTATATTTGGACACTCTTCCTCAATTCTTACTCCACACAGTAAAATATCTGCACAATGAAACATAATAATATTCCATGTTCTCCCACACATACCTTGTGCTCCATAAAAATGTATACAACATACGATATAGGATATGAGAAATTCCAAAATTATCTCTTCATAATGAAATATTAAGTGAACACTAGTAGAAAATGATGAAATTACTAACTAGGTGACTAAATAATTTAGTCAACGCAGTTATTTCATGTGAATTACTACAATTTGAGAAATTTTAAGTGACCGAACTAAAAATGACTAACTTAAACGACTAATTTACTCTAGGGATAAAATATACGACTAAATAATAAGTGACTAAACTAAAAGAGACTAACATAAATGACTAATTTAGTCTTGTATTAAAATATTTTACTAGATAATAAGTGACAAAATTAATAATTATTAACGTAAATAGCTATTATAGTCCAAGATTAAAAAAATGATCAAATAATAAGTACAACAAGTATATGAATTAGTCATTTATGTTAGTAATTTTTAATTGTGTCACTCTAGAAATGGAATATTGCAATTTGATACTGAAGTGTTACATTTCACTACTGGGGTCTCTGAATCTAGGTGTAGTGTTCAAATTTAGAGACAAAAGGGTCTCTGAATCCATCTACAGTGTTAAAATTTTGAATACCCTTTACCTCTAAAGTTGAACACTGCAAATGGATTCATATACCCCATTCTTTGAATCCATCTGCAATGTTAAATTTAGAGACAAAGGGGTCTATGATTCCATCTGAAGTGTTAAAATTTAGAGACCCTCAACTGCAATGTTAAAATTTAGGTACATGGATTCAATGACCCCCTTAAAGGGGTCCATGAATCCATCTATAATGCTAAAATTATAAGACTTATATAATCAGTACTAAACCAACATAGAAATTTCTATTAAAATGATTAACTACAACACATATTAACATAGTCAATATCCTTGTCATAAATGGAAAAAATTGTATATATATAATTAGAGTGACTTGAGCTACACTTTAGATGAACTAAAATTATTTCCATTGTAACCCAAGGGTATATTCAATATGTTGCAAGTATATAATAACAACATATGATCTAGCAACAGTCAAGGCATATCTAAATACACTTGTGGGGTGGTTGCGGTCCTTGTGGAAACTACCCTTCTAGATTGAAAGTCATGTTATTTTTTACTTATAGGAAAATTTTATAGAGTTACCCAACACTGGTAATAAATAAAAGTGATTTGAGCTATAGTTGAGATGAAATGGAATGATTGCCACTATAACCCAAAATTATATCCAATATGGTGCTAGCATATACTAATAACACATGATTTAGTAATCAGGTTTAAGACATTTGGAGATACACTTGCAAGTTGGGAGGTGGTCCTACTCCTTGGAGGCTTCTCCTTTTCTAGTGTTATAAAGATAGAACAAATGACTCATCAGGAATTTGAACCTAGGTAGGGGAAATAAAGAACTAAAAAAATACTGCAACATTGATAATAACCAATTAAACCAACCAACCAATTACTCTTTTTCCCTCAATAATAATTTTTATCCTAATTTATTACCACAGTTGTCAAATTTTCTCTAGAAATTTCTCTTAGAAAACCCCTTATTGTGGATTTTTTTCTACTATAAATATCCCCTTCCTTGTATCTAACTTCATGGTCTCTCTTTACTCATAAATGTTCTATTTTTCCAATGCTTAGTGGAGTATTATTTTTATTCTGTTCACTCAAAATTAAAATACACAATCAATTTTTGTTCAAAAGAAACAATAAATGAAAACCATATTTGAAAACATGACAAATAAAAATCATCAAAATTATTTTTAGAATCCACTAGAGAGTCCAATCACATGCAGAGTTTCATAGCTTTCAAAATATACGCCTTATGAAGCAGAAATAACATTAAAAATTTTGAGGAGCAAGGCCTCTATGGAGCGTGGCGGGAAGAATGAGGGAAATAGCATGTCAACGATACACAATTCAGGAGACAAGGCAGTGGTATTTGAGAATAATATTTTTCTTCTACTAAAGAACTAATGAGACTAAATGGTACAATGAAATCAACTATTGCAAATAGTTTTGACGAGTCCATAGTAGGAAAAATGATCATTAGGGCTTTCAAGGTTGATGATCAGTTCTTGAAGAAGAATTTAGATCTTACTGACAAAAAATCGAGCCCCTTTTCCCACAGTTTCTAAGTGATTGAATGGTTTATTCAACATCTATATGTGTTAAATGAAATTTTTCTTTACTCCTCTACTCTTTCTATGGTTATACTCCCACAGGGTAGCTTCAATCCTGGTATGAACAACGAAACTAAATGTACCCGTGGGTGATTTCTTCTATTACTGAATGCTTTTATTTACAAGATGATCATTCCTAAAAATTTGAAATAGTGCAAGTTTCATTGGGATGGCCTCTTCTTATGATTTATCATTGAACGTATCATTTTTTAAAATTACTCAAAACCAATTTACACTTGCAAACTACATTGTTTCTGTATAACACATCAAACAGTACATGCACATTCCTAGTGAGGCCCCAGCTATTATAAAATATCACAGACCACCGGATAATGGACAAATTCGTGGGAAGATGGAGTACCTAGCACAAATTTCCCATACCATCAAGAAATAACTTTATGTACAGGTTCCAAGTGAAGGACCGGATAGGTAGCTACTATTATCTTCCATCATTGTATCTACAAAAAGTTGTAGGGGGCTTTGGAGGAATAAATGTAGCTAGTAGGGCCCTAATATTTGTTCCATTCCTTCTCCCTGATGGTGATATAACTCTGCTTATAGGTGCTTGGTACATAACCAATGTTTCAGTAAGCTATTAATCCATCCCTGAAAAATTTACATCTCTTGAAATTAAAGAGACTAGCTATGTTCAACTTCAACCTGTCCACCAAAATACTCTCTTGCAATGTATCAATCTCTGACTATATTCTATCTTTGGGAAGATCCTTAGAATAACACATGATGTGGGAAGATCTATTGGTAATCCTAATTTTGTTCACATTAATTACCATGGGCTACCAAATGAAATAGAAATTATAGTGGAACAAGGTACTTATCACTGATCTCTATCATAAGGAATTTTGTTAGATTTAGTATAGGTGTGTCTATCCTTTCAACGATTCACAAGATCCTGTTAATTTTAATTTTATTTGATGTCTATTGAATCCATTTCTTCTTCTATTAATATGTATCTAAAATGACCCATTTTTTCATTAAGTTTTTTGTGCCAATATTTCAAAGTGATAAAAAATTAATTAGAGATAATGAATATGCACCCATTTATTTGGGATGCATTTATTTGATTAAATAGAGTTTTAGAAGTCATTTTTTGGAATATTTGGATGTGAGAAGTAAATACTATGTTCAAATCTACAATCGTACAAAGAAATTCAAAACAAAACATGCAACAAGTTTTCAACAACATGGTAACAACTCATCCTCTTACAATAGTCACAATCATGCAGAGACATTTCACACATGTTAAATATTTCCCAATCCGTATGAATATATGTAAGAAAATAGAATGAATCAAGCACAACAGGGTGGAAAATACTAACAAAACTTGAATTTTGCCAATGTAAGGATTCCAATGCAATCCTTTAGTAGAGGCTCAAATTATTTCATGAATCCAACACAATGAAAAACCCAAGCACCAAAACAGGCTCAGGAAAGTTAGTGTATAAATAAACACATAAATACTCTCTTTACAATTTTATTCCTCCATCGAACCTAAAAATTCCAAGGCATATGCATCGAGTTTTCCTCCTAGATAGAAGTACCAAACGTCAAAAATTCTAGAAGCACTTCATGTGAACAATTGAAGGGCCATACTCATCATATTTTGATTTTGAAATCCAAATCTGCAATACACATCATAAGTGCAAATTTTTAGGTGAATCCAAATATTTTCCCCTAATATATATATATATATATATATATATATTTATCAAATTTGTATCAATTTTTCCTTGATTTCATTCTTATTATGTTGGGCCAACCGTTGGAGATCTTTTGGTGGTGGAATTGTGTTTTTTATAAAATCTCCCACCCCATTATCCTCTAATACTATCATAATCCTCCCTTTTTAAGAGACGATGTTAGGGGCTCCCTCTAAATAGTGACCTACTCTCAATACTTTGTAGGCCATCTGAATTTCCATAAAAAATCCTTTTATTCCTTCACAATAGGTTGAAATATACACATATTAATTGAAATCTAAGGATTCCATTTGTAGGTGAGGAAGAGAGTGGAGAAAGAAAAGAGACCGAGATAACTGATATAGGTCCACATAAAAATAGATCAATCATTCTAAACTCAAATATAATACCTTATGTATTGATACATATAGTGGTAAACCCAACTACGCTTATGCACCACATTAAGCAAGAAAAAGCTGCACAAAAGCATGATCAATGGTAGTATAAAAATCCTCCCTAAGGTCCTAGTAAATAATTTGTTACTGCATATGGGAAAGCAATAAAATCTCACACAAACACACTTAATAATTCAAATGTACAATATAAAAATACATTGCAAGCACTAGCAACAGCTTCCAAACCTAACACTCAAGGAACTTCCACGATAAGATATGGTGTTGATTCAACATAGTTAATTCAGTTGTATCTTGTGAGTAATGACTATTAGAGAGATTTAATAGTTGAAAACATATTTTTCTTTTATTTTGTTTTCATTCCATTCCCTATATGGGTTGAATTAAGTGACCTGGGGCATGTGGATTTTGTGATTTGTCTTGGATTAATTGGTAGTATTTGAAAATATGACCTGGATCATTGTTTCTCTATGTTGGAAGAGACACGTAGCCGGTGTCACCATGCTGCACCTCCTGAAACATAACAGCGATAATGGCGGTAATTCTTAGATTGTCTAAGATTTTTTCAAAGTGGAATTCATCTACATTGTCGGCTGGAGGCATGGTGCTACAAGCTTCATGGATGGAAAGGGGTGGGCGAAAGCCAACACCTCTACCACCCCCTCGCCTACACCTCATACAGTGCCTTTGCGACATGCTGGGGATGAAGGTTGAATGAGGAGACTAAGAGCACGAACAGGAGGGTGAGTGTAGGAGGTGAGAAAGCAAGCACTGCGAATTCTCACAATGGCCAAACCGAAAGGAAGGTGATTGTAGAGGAGAGGCATGAGGCGAGCACAGCGTGAGTTCTACCTCGGAGGGGTGGTGATTGCAGTGGAGAGGCAAGGGATGAACAATGCATTGAGCAGACGGAGGGTTAACAACTCTTTGACTATTTTACGAGCCGAAGACAGAGATGGATCTCAAGAGCTGAGTCGAGGTGAAAGACAAAGCCAAATAATAAGGGGCATAAGTGGCAATAATGGAGATGGGATGCAGCTCCATTGATGTGTGGGCCGAGAAAGTTGTAGAGTTCAGGCAGAGTGAGGGAGCTTTGAATGCCAAACACAGTTCACCGAGGGGGTTTAATGCCTTGGTACAGTCCTCCGGTGTGGGAAAGTGGCGTGGCCAGGTGTAGGACCTTGGGCCAGCCACCGCATTATTCTTATAGCTCACTCGCATCTGGGAAACCCCAATTAATTAGGTGTACATGTAGCGAGGTACACATTATTTATGACTAAATTATTTGCAACAATTGTATAAGCCCAACCCTTGATTCTTTGTTATTGTGAACAACAAATATGCATTGTTTAATATGAAAATATTAGCAATACAATATTTTAGTAGCAAGTGCATCGATTCAGTCATAGAAAGATTCCTCCGCACAATGCACTTTCTCTGCCCTTCTGCACATATGCCCAATTTGAAACATATTTAGAAATATTAACATATGCATTATGCACACTTAAAATATTATTAATAATATAAGCACAAACTATGCATTTTTAATGCTAAAATATATAATCATTTAAATAACCATAGTATGCATTATTTACAACTAAATTATTATCAATATTCTAAGCATGGATAATTTTATTAAGAAAATATGCATTATATTAGCAAAAAAATGATTTTTTTGCTAAGTGCGGAGATCCACACATAGAAAGCTTCAACCACACAACAAAATTATTCCACACTTCCACACATATGCCTAATTTGAAACATATTTGAAAAATACAAAAAGGTATTCAAAAATATGAATATGAGCATTATTTACACTTAAAATATCACTAATAATATCATATATCTCGATCACTTACTAAACCATTAACAATAAAATCCTTTAATGCCAACGCATTTATCAATCAATGACTTTTTCGATCAAAAGGAGTATGGTTTTTACTATGGGTTTGTGTAGGAGATTTGCTGCGAAATGTGGCACAAATGCATTTGGGTTATATTAGGAGCATATCTATTTTCTATTGATGATAAAAAAATATGGAAACCGAGTTATTTTCGAGAAAACATGTTATGTGTTGAACATTTTATTACGTAGATCTTTTATAGTCCTTCGCATTTATATTCAAAAATTTATTAGGTAGGGACAAAATTTGAAGGTGGTATTTTCATAAAATTAAACTATGAATGTTAACTTGTTATTATTACTATTTTTCATTGTGTGGAGTTTTTATTGTGAGGAAAATAAGTTATGTATGTTGATTCACTGAATACATGCTTGTGTTAATGACAAATGAAAATCACTACATATTTACTTTTACAGATAAATGTTTAATTTTCAAAAGTTCGAAAAAACATTGACACTCTTTACAATTGTGAGAAAATCTTTCGGTAAAAATCACATCAAAACAATTTTGGTCGACGTGTTTCGAACCATCCAATGTGGTTCATCATCAGGACAAGATGAAGAATCTAATCAGATAACCCAATTAAATAGATAAGAAAATCTCCAACTAGCGGTTTGTAAAATAACTAGTAGTTTGACTAAACCTAGGAAATGAAAGCAAAAAATATATAATAATGATTTCTTATTTATTTAATATGAAATTTTTAAGGTTTATAATTGGAATCTTATTTATTTTTATTTTTAATTAACCAATATATTCTTGAAGAATAAATAAAAAAAATTATTTTTATTTTTAGAATAATAATTAATATATTTATTTGGTTATATTTTTATTTCTTTTTAATAAAAGATTAAAAGTTAAAATATCAAAAAAAATAATAAAATAAACTAAACTAAATAAAATTGAAAATAAATACAAAAAATAAACAAAAAAATAAAATTACATAAAAATAAAAATAAATAAAATACAAATAAAAATAAGTAAATAAATAAATATTTATAATTTGAGTTTAAAAATTATATTTTATTTAATACTATGTTATATAATAATAATCATAAGTTAAAAAAATAAAAATAAATAAATAAATGAATAAAATACATAAAAATAAAGAATTAATAAATAAAAATATAAAACTATAAAAAATAAAATGAAATAAATAAATAAAAATATTTATAGATTTGAAAAAAAAAAACTAGGAATGAAGAGCAGGAATCCAACATCTGCTAGCCAACCACCCATCGTCTCTGTTGAGGTTAACTGACCTCTTTTCGATTTCCAAGGCTTCTCTCAACTTGCGGTGGTGGAAATGGTCACAATAACCTTAGCATCTTCGATGCAAATATAATGGTTGGTCTTCTTAGCATTCTCTGCTAAGGCTGAGGAGTGAAATCTATTATGCTTAAGGTCAGTGACATGTTCATGAATTCTTTTATTAATAGATCGAGCTGTTTCACCAATGTAAGGAGTCCCACACGAGCACGGAATCAAGTAAACACCCTTACCATCCTTAGGGCAAATTGGGTACTTAACCGATCTAAGAGAACTTCGAATGGTACAGGAGGGTTTGAACATTGAGGGAACATTATGTTTCTTTAGTATCCTTGCGATTTTATCTGTAGTACCTTGGATAAATGGAAGGTGAACTCCAGATAACCGATCACAAGGATCTTTCTTAACTCTGGCACCCTTTTCAACTTTTTGAAAAGCTTTAAGACAATGACTCATGCTATAACCATTTTTATTAAAAACTTTAAGGAGATGAGCCTTATCACCTTCAAAGTGGTGTTCATCAGATATTATAAAGGCTCTGGTAGCTAGGGTGCTGAGAACCCCAAGCTTCTGAGCAGGGAAATGGTGAGACCTAGCAGGTAAATACTGCTCAGTGTGCGTCTTCTTTGTAAAAACATGATGAGATAAAGAACCATCTTCATTCCTAGAAATGAGGACATCAAGAAACGAAAAGCTACCATTGTCTTCAAATTCCATGGTGAACTTAATGAAGTCATATTGATCATTAAGATGCTGGAAGAAAAGGTCCAAATTCTCCTTACCATGAGGCCAAACAACACAGGTGTCATCAACAAACCTTTTCCAAAGTTTAGGTTGAAAAAGGGAGGATGAAAGGGCTCTAGATTCGAAGTCTTACATGAATAGATTAGCTACCATAGGAGAAAGGGGGGAACCCATGGCCACACCACAAGTCTATTCAAAGAATTCACCCTCGAAACTAAACAAAGTCGAGGTAAGACAAATTTCAACAAGATTAGCAGTATCAGGACAATTGCGCTATAGAAGCTATTTTGAACTGATATGTTTTCTTAATGGGAAAAATACAAAACAACAACGTAAATTCATCTAGGAACATGTGGAATTGATTATTTCATTTATTTTTTAAAGGAACACATTAAACTTAAATATTCATAGTCCAACACTACATTTTTCTACTATTATTAATATTTCAAAATTTCCTATCTACCAATCCAACTATCTTAGGTTTCTAATACATATGTTTAATGACTATATTCTAATGTCATAATACTAACAAATTTTTATTGTGTTATCTGTATAAGTATTTGCGAGGCATTCATCATGCAATATATTTAACAGACACGTTACAAATGCATGTAAAACTAGTTTTTAGGGGAGCGAGTTACAAATAGAATTCTTGTATCGACTGTACAATATTGTAATGGGAATTGAAAATCGTGAGCGACTATAATTTAGAATGAAATTGGAAAATGTGTAGCATTATTAAAAGGATAAAAGTGAATTAAAAATTCTATATGAAAGTACTAATAACATTTATACAATATACGATACAATCCTCTACTAATGATGTAAAAATTTTATATACTTTATAATATGATAATACTAAATTTTTTTTGTACAAAATACATTACTGTCATGTATAATTTTTATTTTCAAAGTACTCCCATGCTATGGAATTAGAAGCAAGCATTAATTTTTTCAGATAAAACTCACGTTGACTAATTTGAAAGCATGTCTTTATTCTATAAGTGTAGTGATGTGTTATATTGGCTTCATACATTACTTTTTATAAAACCAAAATAGTCAATATACATGAAATACCTTGCTTGGTTGAATCCTTTCCACTAAGCATAATGCCCAAGGAGTTTTGGATCCATTCCCACCAAGACATGTGGTTTTACTAGCCACTATTGTGCCTAAACTATTTAAGTACATGATGGTGGGGAAATAATTGGTCTTGCAACTCTATGAGTTGTTAATATTTCACTTCAATTAAGTTATATATTTTTACATTTTATTGACTCGTAAAAATGGTTTTTGAGGCTTATAACAGCTTGTATGAGACTTATATTACTTCTTTTTGTTGTAACTAACCCTTTTCTACATAGACGGAAAGGCATTCCATTATTTCTTGATTGATAGATACCCACATTATTGGTGGCTAGTGTAGGTGGCTAACAAAAAATACTTATTGAATGAAGAAGTTCTCAAGGTCTAGTTGCAGATATAGTGACGGTGTAGTTTTTCAAGCCATTATGGGATGTGGGCATGACAACAAAAATATGCCAAATAACAAAACAATCAAGAAATTCTTGAAAAAAAAACCACAAAGAAAATGATCATTGAAATGTTCTCGAGATGGACGTTGATCTCGGAAGCTGAAGGAAACAATGAAAAAAGGTACCTTATAAGAGGAGGTAAGGATTTGTATTTCCAAAATATATCATTCCTAGCTCTAACTATGAATTTTTAATGGTGACATCTCATAATTCAAAAAATAATTACATGAAAAGCGTGATTCTTTATTCAATGTTAGAGGACCAACTAGTGATTGTTTGCTTCTAATTTTTATTTTATAAATTTGAGAGAGAACACATGTTGTTCCCATAGGGCTAATGATTCACAATTACTTGAAACGTAGGGATTAATATTAAAGGCATATTAGTTTATATTTCCTTTGTGTTATGTGTCCTAAAGACAAGGTATACCCTACATGGGGATTTAATTCAGTGAGAAAATCCTAGGGCTTAAACATATATATATATATATATATATATATAGTTTTACTTATTGATATTTAATATGTTTCTATAATACCTAATGATAACATCCAGGTATACCACCTATTAAGAGGTGGGATTATGTTTACATTGTACAACCACTAGGGAAGACTCAAAGGACAATCCATTCAATGGCCCTGTTATAGATGTGTGATCACTACGTTTTTATTTGAGGAACATAATCCTTGTGGGAGTTATAATAATTCCCTAGTTTCATTGACCATGTAAGCCAACCATTGCTTGATGTGTGTTTAAATACCTATTTACTAGGCATCCACTTACTCATGAACAATGGATTAACAGGGTTTTCACCAATTTTCACTTTTTGCTGCTATTGAATGAATTAATGTTCACTTCGAATAATTGGGTTATTCGAATGTAAGCCTAGTAGGATACACTTTATGTTCTATGTTTAGGAACATTTTCAAAAGGATTCCCAACAACCCATTGAGGCTAATGAGTTTTAGACTGTTTTTCCTTGTTTTGATATGCCTTGAATTACAACACTTTGGTATCATGCATACTTAACAAGGCATCCTCATGTAAGAAAATTTAGGACATTACAATCCTTCTCAGAGGGCTCTTTTCAAAACAAATATATCCATTACCTATTTTTTCTCACTAAAGTTACAAGAGTTTCTCTTCCCATGGTGTTCAAAATGATGCATTTTCTAGTTTCATTTCTTCACTAGGGTTTTTGTTGAATGCAAGCAATATCACACTCTTCTTTCTAGTTGCAAAGGATGCAAATTTAGCAAGGGTATCGTTACTAAACTATAATGTATAAGTGATATCCTTCATAATTGAACACTTCTATCAATTAATATGGAAATATGAACCATAATATACCTCCAATTTGTTCAATAATGTTTGGCAACTTTTCACAATGATTGTTCTCAACTTTTTGCATTGAAATAGTTTCCACTATTTTTGAAGATATTCTCAAAGAAATGTTTATATAAATTGATAAGAGAATATATATATATATATGATTATTATCTCATTTAATTACATCAATAAAATACAGTAAACAACTATATGGAGGAGGTAGATAACATGCACTTTCTCTTTCTCTACTTTCCTATGAAAGTAGGGGAAAGGCTATCTTGAATTTTGATGTAATCCTTTCTTTGTATAATCATTTAGGAGGAATTATAATTGCATCCATTTAATAATATAAATTCCAAGAAGAGGGAAAAAAATATACTATTATAATTTGGCCCTTCATTCATTCATTCTAGATCTATTGCAACATTCAGTTATTTGGTTTTAATAATGATTTGTTTTTTTCTTCTTGGGTTCTTCGATGTGCGTTAAGTACAAGGAGAGTTTGATATTATGAGTCTTGTAAGGAAATTTTATAATAGTTACATTGTCCATGTTAATTGTCTATTAGACTTCTTCCTCTTCTCTTTTGCATGTGAAGTTCTAATGCCTTATTTCCTATATATGCCCTATTTCTTCAACCCTCAATCAATCATCTTCACATTTGCATACATTCTAAATTTGAGCCAACAGAAACACAAATTTTGGATTTCTCCATCACCGTAATTGGGCATCTGTTCACCTTTATTTTTTTCATTATTAAGCATATAACATGGTTTAAAATTCTATATCGAAAATGGAATTTCTAGATTAAAGTTTAGAAAATCTAGGAAATGTAGTGTGATAATGCATTATAATTTATAGATACATTCTGTGCATGAGTAAGATATATTAAAAGGACTAGGAAGTTATGCCTCTCCTTATTATTTCATATTGCATTCTTTCTACTTGTATTTCACCTTGATATTGAAAAAAGGATCATTTTACCTTATACAATCAAGTAGTTCGAGATCTAGTTGACTTCATTGAGGATGTTCCATGAAGTAGCTGTGAATAATTGATTCATACCTCTAGGATTCAAAGCATTAAAAACTTCGTTGAGGATTTTCCATGAAGTAGCAGTGGATAATTGATTCCTCCCTCTAGTATTATATGTTGGAGCCATTGGTGGAGACTTCCTTAAATGTTGGAACCATTGGAGGAGACTTCCTATCTTGAGAATGAAAACTATGGAGAAATACCTCATATTATGAAGTTATAGAAAAATATTGTGAGACTCCTTGAGTATGTCCCATAACTAGATAGAATTTGTGATGAAATTTTATTATTATTATTATTTTATCATTAGGTAATTTGGATGTGAATTTTCATTACCTATAGTTTTGGAAAAAAATTCAAGTAGTGCAGAAATATAATAATGATTATTCAGATTTTGAAATTGTGGTTTCTATATTTGCTTACAGGTATTGTGCCTCAACATATGAGAGAAACAAAGGAATAGTAGTTGCTTCTTTTGCATATAAATTTATGAGAGTGGCACAAATGAGGGCCATTCATTCAAATAATTCATGATAGCTAGAGATTGGGATGAGCTACATGCAACTTTTCATAATGCTCCACTCGTTAATTTGGTTAATCATGTTTTTTTCTATTCTAAACATTGTTTCTGCAAGAAGACATCTTGCAAAATTAAAATTGTTTAGTATTTTTTATTCTTCAAAATTCCATGATAATACTATGGTGAAGGAAATGTGTCCAAAGCTAGTAGCGATCTCCCCTATCCCCCTAACTGTCACTTGATGGTGAATATTTTTGATCTGTAATGCTCCTGGAAACCATCCAATGACTAATATAAAGTTCCATTATGTATGTAGTATTTTTTAAAGTTAATGCCAATATATGAAATTTCAAGGACGATATAGTTCTTTAAAGAGTGCTAGTTCAATGAATGAGTACCCACCTTATAAGCAGGTGGTTGGTATTTCTATTTTGATACTACACCGAAGATACATTGAAGACATGTTTTTGGGTTGTGTTTCCTACCTTCTAGTCTTAGAAAAACAAAATTTTTAAATCAGTGTACCTTGTTGTGGTCTTATACATATGTTCTGATATGATCCTATACTTGTGTGAGCATGTTTCTTTGCTCATGGAATTTTCCCAGAGTTGTGCTAGCACTACCACATTGTATTAATACTAGTTGTACTCTCTAGTCAAACTGACTTTAATTTTGTGGTCATTTACGAGACAATAATAAAATTGTCTTATTTTATCTTATCTAATTCCATGTCATTAGACAACTTGTAAAAGATGAAGAGATTTGATGCAAGAGCATAGAGGACCTAGCTGGCAATGTGACATTTTGGTCACCTGTTGTGGCTAAATTTAAGTAAAATAGACTTAAGAGTAGTATAATTAATTATTTTATTAAATTTGTTATTTATTTACGAAGCATTGTTAGTTTGTTTTGTATTTAAATAAATTTGGAATAATTTTAGAAATTGGTTTCTTTCCCTGCGTCGAATAGAGCCAACATCGGAATAGGTGCTTAAAAATATGGAGGCATTGGTTTGTTGGAAAATTTCTAGAAGAACTCTATTATGAGAAGAATAGCTTCATTTATTGTATATAAATAAGAGGAAGCTGGAGAGGAAAAACAGTGAGTGAGGAAGAGAGGAAAATATTAGCAATGATTTTGTAAAGATAAGGGGCAATCAAAGAAATATTCAGCTCGTGCGATGCAATTTAATTATGTTCTAGTTTAGAAATTTCTTTCTAAAATCTGTAATTTATGTATATTTGTTATGTGTATATTTTGTTGGAGTGTGTAAGGTGCAGGAGGAGGATTGTATTTGCATAAGAATGCCATCGGAGAGCAATGGGTCACAGTCACGAATTTCCATCCCAAAGCCATAGTTGAAATTAAACTCTGCGAGGAGAGAAGGCACATTATTGTGTGTGATTGCCACAATGTATGGTTGAAGGGATGGTGTTAGTGGCACGTAGCCAGAATCACAAAGGTAACTGCAGGAATTTGAATGTAACTGCGGTGTTGGGATATTCCGAACCCAAACCCACGGCAACAAGTAACACACAACCATGATTGGAGGAGTTGTGGAGTTCTGCGATATATGAAGTCGTGTGCAGTAGTGAAAGTGGGAGAAGTTTGACAGGGTTGGAGAACCCAACCTACGATACATACCATACACAACCCAATAGCACTTTTTTTTTATTGTTGGCATTTAATAAAATCAACGAGTTCCATTTTCTTATGGTATATTCAAACAATGAAATCTTAAATATCACTTTCATTTAATCTGAAAATAATTTGCATTCATATAGTGGCAGCAAAGGTATATTGGTGTGTGTAAGAAAGGGGCATGGTGAATCGACCTTCACACTTAGACCTATGAGAGACAATTTAATATCGTCACATATGAAGAATATGTCTGAGCCTTGGTAGAATTGCATATTTTACTATAAAAATTGGATTAGTGGGAATTGTGTCTTGTTTTCCTACATTATTTGGTATCAGAGCCTATTGAGTTGTTCTTGAGCATTGCAGAGAATTCCGCCCAAAAGAGGAGCTGGAGTAGGCCGAGCTGGGATAGGTCGAGGAAGACCTATAGCAAATGCAGTTTTTCTAGAAGAAATTCGACACTTGCTTACAAGAGTGGCTACAATGGAAACTACTAAGAGGAGGGAGACAGATGATGGTGTTGCCATTTCCCATGAAGAAGAGACCACCGAAGAACAAGTGGAGGAAGAAAGAGAGGCAGCCAAAGTCATGAAGATGCTCGCAAAGGTCAGTAGCATACCAAAGGTAAAAGTACCTTTATATGATGGAAGTCTTAGTGTGGAGCTGCTAATGGATTGGATCATTTTGTTGGATAAATATTTCGACTATGAAGAAGTCGATGAAAAAAAGAAAGTGAAGTTTGCAGCCACAAGTTTGAAAGGTCATTCAGCCCTATGGTGGGATGAATTGCAGTTGTCGAAGGAGCGAAAAAGGGAAACTAGAAATCAAGCAATGGGATAAGATGGTAAGTAAGATAAAAGGTAAGTTTATGTCGAAGGATTACCAATTAAATCTGTTTAGAAAATTTCAAAATTTAAGATAGAAGGGGATGACCATCAAAGAATATACTGAAGAATTTTATAAGCTGAGTATTAAATCTAGCCATGTTGAAGATGATATAGAAAAGGTAGCTAGATATATAAATGGTTTGAGATGTGAAATACAGGATGAGATCAACTTATTAAATTTGAAGATGATTGAAGACGCTTATCAAGCAGGCTTGAGCGTCGAAGAAAATATGTTGCGCAAACAAAACAAGAGAAATAGAGGTAAGAGTCCGACAAAAGGAAAGGGAACATTTAAATCCAAATTTCAACACTATCAGAATGAGGTAGGGAATGCGAGTAATAGATCACCACAAAGAGGAGATTTTGGTTGCGGAAGGTTCGCGCCTAGAGGCAGAGGCCGAGGAAGAGAAGTTTGGTGTTTTTCATGTGGTGAATGGGGACATGTGTAGTGGTATTTTCCTCATAATATATCAGCAATCCAGCGCAATGTGGAAGTTGTTGAAGCCAAGGAAGAGATTCCTCAGACTGTAGCCAAGGAGGAACCACCTAAAGCCGGAGAATCCTTATTAATGAAGAAGGTATTGCTTAAATAAGCTAAGGAAGCCAGAGAACCAGCTCAGAGAAAGAATCTGTTCAAAATTATATGTAAGTCAAAGGGTAAGTGTTTCAAATTGGTAATTGATAGTGGTAGTACTGATAACCTTGTTTCTACAGAGATGGTGGAAAAATTGAAGTTGGAGAGAACAATACACACCACTCCTTGTAAAGTATTGTGGCTTCAAAAAGGCCACCAAATTATTGTAACTGAATAATGTAAAGTGGAATTTCAGATTGGTACTTATAAGGATGTTATTTTATGTGATATAATGTTGATGGATGTATGTCACATATTTCTAGGGAAGCCCTGGTAGTTTGACCCAAGAGCCATGCATGATGGCAAAAGAAACACTTATACTCTTGAGAAAGATGGAAAAAAGCATACACTACTACCAATGAAAGCTAAAGCTGGTGAGGAAACACCTGGAAACAAAATTATGTTGATGAGTGGGAAGACCTTGTTGCAGGAAGTTGAGAAGGGCGAAATGCATTTTGCTATTGTTGGGAGACCCAAGGTAATTTTAACTTCTACAAACTTAGAATATTTACCTGAGGAAATTAAAAATTGATTGAATGATGTTGTTGATATTGTTTTGGATGAGTTTCCCAATGAATTATCACCCATCATAAGTATTAGTCACCACATTGATCTAATTCCTAGAGCCAGTTTTCCGAATAAAGCAGCCTACAGGTTGACACCGCAGGAAAATGTCGAAGTTGGAAGACAAGTGCAAGAATTGATGGATAAGGGTTAATTAGAGAAAGCCTCAGTCCATGTGTTGTACCAACAATACTCAGTGCAAAGAAAGGAGGTGAATGGCGCATGTGCACAGATTCTAGAGCTATAAATAAAATCACCATCAGGTATCATTTTCCTTTACCATGAATAGATGATTTAATGGATTGTTTGAGTAGGTCGAATTATTTTTCTAAGATAGATTTGAAGAGTGGGTATCATCAGATAATAATGAGAGAGGGGGATGAATGGAAAAACGCATTCAAAACAAATAATGGTTTGTATGAATGGTTAGTAATGCCTTTCAGACTTACTAATGCACCTAGTACTTTCATGAGGTTGATGAATGAAGTTTTGAAAGAGTACACGGGTAAATTAATAAAGAGTTTGCAAAAAGAAAAAATATTAATAAATTTGAAGAAATGCAGCTTTATGAAGGAAGAAATAATTTATTTGGGGTTTGTAGTCTCTAAGGAAGGGCTAAAAATGGATCTGGAGAAAATCCAAGCAATTGTGAATTGGCCAACTCCTAGAAGCATATTTGAGGTAAGAAGATTCCATGGTCTTGCAAGTTTCTATTGAAATTTTATTCGAAGCTTTAGTAAAATTTGTGCACCCATTATTGAAACAATTAGAGAAACTAATCAGCCATTCAAATGGACAGAAGAAGCAGACCGAAACTTTAAATTGTTAAAGAAAAAGATTACTGAAAAACTAGTCTTGTCTTTACCAAAATTTGAGAAAGTTCTCTAGGTTGAAACTGATGCTAGTGGAATTGCGATTGGAGCAGTTCTGAGCCAAGATCAGAAAATAATAGCATACTTCAGTGAAAAACTAAATGAAGCAAAGAAGAAGTATTTATCATATGACAAAGAATTTTATGTTGTTGTACATGCCTTAAAAAAATGGAGACATTATTTGTTGCCAAAAGAGTTTGTGTTATATTTGATAATCATGCATTACAATTTATAAAAAACCAACCAAAATTGAATCAGAAACATGTCAAATGGGTAGAATATTTGCAAAGTTTCACTTTTGTGATTAAACATACAAGTGGAAAACTGAACAAAGTTGCTGATGGTTTAAGTAGGGTGAACTTAATTATGCAAGAATTGCAATTTGGTGTTGTAGGGTTTGAGGAAATGGTTGACATGTATAAAGATGATGTGGAGTTTAGAGATATTTATGCAGCAGTAGAAAATCCATCAGTCCATAACAGAAGCAAGTGGTTGGATTATTCAATACAAGGGGGATTACTATTCAAAAGTAATAAGTTATGTATTCCTAATTGTTCTATGAGGGGAAACATAATCAAGAAGAGGAATAATGGAGGTCTATCCAGACATTTTGGACAAGACAAAAATTTCACTCAGGTAAATACCTTTTATTACTGGCCGAAGATGCAAACTGATGTTAAACAGTTTGTGGAAAAATGCAGTATTTGTCAGCATGCTAAAGGAAAAAGTCAGAATATAGGATTGTATCAGCCATTTCCAATACCCGACCGGCCGTGGGATGCACTTAGTATGAATTTTGTTTTAGGTTTACCAAAAACTCAAAGGGGAAATGATTCCATTATGTCGTTGTGGATAGATTTTCTAAAATGGGTCATTTTATTGCATGCAAGAAAATAAGTGATGCAACACATATTGCTAATCTGTTTTTTTTCAGAAGTTGTAAGATTACATGGATTACTTGTGAGCATTGTGTCGGACAGGGATAACAAGTTTGTGGGACATTTTTGGAGAACTCTGTGGTAGAAACTAGGTACCAATCTTAGTTTCAGTTCAACATCATCCTCAAACAGATGGACAGACCGAGGTCGTAAATAGAAGTCTGGGAAACATATTGAGAAGCCTATTATATAAAAATCCTAAACAATAAGATTTAGCCCTTGCTCAGGCTAATTTTTCTTATAACGACACTCCAAATCAAAGTACTGGCATGATTCCATTCCAAACCATTTTTGGAATGCATCCAAGGGGTGTGTATGAACTCTGAGATTTGGGAAAGCAAGAGGTAAGGAGCACAAAGGCTGAAAAATTTGCGGAACAGATGCAAGGACTACAACAAGATGTCAAAAGTAGATTGTAGGAAAGCAATACCAAATACAAGCAAAGAGTAGATATGAAAAGGCGAGAAAAGGAAGTTCAAGTAGGTGATTTATTCATGGTGTACTTAAGAAAAGAAAGATTTCCTGTTAAAACTTAGAACAAATTGAAACTCAAGAAGACATGGCCATGCAAAGTTGTAAGGAAATTTTCTTCAAACACATATGAAGTTAATTTTCTAACAGGAATCGAAATATCACCTATATTCAATATTGAAGATTTGTATCTATATCGAGAACCAGAAGGAGAACTACAAGGGGACACTACAGAAGAATAAAACCAAACCATGAATTGGGAAGAGCAAATGCCTAAAGCAGAAAAGAGGGAAGTGGAATCCATTTTGGAGAAGAGAGTGTCAAAGAAAACTAGGAGCCAAACTTATTATCAGTATTTGGTCAAGTGGAAAGGAAAGCCAGTGGAAGACGCCAGTTGGATGACTACAGCAGAGCTACAGAAGTTGGGAATCGATTCCAAAGTACTACAAGATCAATTTTCTTCCCCGGGAGTCTAATGCAGGAGCATCGAGGACCTAGCCAGCAATGTGACATTTTGGTCGCATGTTGTGGCTAAATTGAAGTAAAATAGACTTAAGAGTAGTATAATTAATTATTTTATTAAATTTGTTATTTATTTATGAAGCATTTTTAGTTTGTTTTGTATTTAAATAAATTCGGAATAATTTTAGCAATTGATTTCTTTCCCTATGTGGAATAGAGCCAACATAGGAATAGGTGCTTAAAAATAGGGAGGCATTGGTTTATTGGAAAAATTCTAGAAGAACTCTATTCTGAGAAGAATAACTTCATGTATTGTGTATAAATAAGAGGAAGCTGGAGAGGAAAAATAGTGAGTGAGAAAGAGGAAAATATTAGCAATGATTTTGTAAAGATAAGGGGCAATCAAAGAAATATTCAGCTCGTGCGATGCAATTTAATTATGTTCTAGTTTAGAGATTTCTTTCTAAAATCTACAATTTATGTATATTAGTTATGTGTATATTTTTTTGGACTGTGTAAGGTGTAAGAGGAGGATTGTATTCACATAAGACTACCATCGAAGAGAAATGGATCACAGTCACGAATTTCCATCCCAAAGCCGAAGTTGAAATTAAACTCTGCGAGGAGAGAAGGTGCATTATTGTGCACGATTGCCACAACATATGGTTGAAGGGACGGTGTTAGTGGAGCATAGAAAGAATCACAAAGGTAACCGCAAGCATTTGAATGTAACTTCGTTGTTGGGATATTCCGAACCCAAACCCACGGAAGTAAGTAACAAACAACCACGATTGGAGGAGTTGTGAAGTTCTACGATATATGAAGCCGTGTACAATAGTGAACGTGGGAGAAGTTTGACATGGTTGCAGAACCCAACCTACGATACATACCATACACCGAATCTGCATGCGGGTGTAAAGACTGCTATGGTGACTCGTGAAGTATGGACGCAACCCAATAGCACTCGTTTTTTATTGTTGGCATTCAATAAAATCAATGAGTTCCATTTGCTTATGGTATATTCAAACAATGAAATCTTAAAGATCACTTTGAATTGTTTAATGGAATTTATATAATTTGTGCTTGAAAATAATTTGCATTTGTATGGTGGTAGCAAAGGTATATTGGTGTGTGTAAGCAAGGGGCATGGTAAATCGACCTTGCACACTTAGACCGATGAGAGACAAATTAATCTCGTCATGTATGAAGAATAGGTTTGAGCCTTGGTAAAATTGCATATTTTACTATAACAATTTGATTAGTGGGAATTGTGTCTTGTTTTCCTACATTAAGATTGAACTCCAAATATTTTACCAGACAATAGAAGAATGCAAGCATCTCCACAAATCCACTATGACCAAATAAGATTTTAAATCTATAGATAAGCTTGGTTTATTTTCCATACTAACCATCAAAGGAGGATGTCAGTATAAATTTAGTAATGTCATTTATTAGTAATAATACAATTACTTTATCTAACATATGATGATTCAATGATGAATAACTTCACGGTTCCATTTTTAGGAAGCATGAATCCTTTATCTTCAATCTGCACATAATGTGATATGATGTATATCATGAAATGATTTTAGTTTTTCTTGATTTTTAATTGTATGCAAAATGCTCATTTAATGCAACAATTGTTAGAATTATGAAATAGGAAAGTATGATTTTTCTGATCCAATTTATTATCTTTTCAATTTCTTTATAGCGAACATAGATTTTATTTCAAAATTTTAAATTTCAAATTAGAACCTTATCATGTACATTGAGTTTATAATAATGAGGATCATGTTATTAAATCTTGAATATCCTTGACCAAAACTATATTAACTACCTATTGCTAAAGTGCAATCAAAGTGAGAAACAACTTTACTTTTTATCATATGCTGATAATATTTTGATTCATCTTTTTCTAAGACATAGATGTTTCTAGGTATTATGTTCAAGGTGTTTCTCATAATCAAAGCGTGACTGTTGCATTTTTGAAACAATTTTTACGGGCGTGTAGTTTGGTTGTGATTATTCCAGGATACATATTATAAAGAAATTTGAGAATCTTACCATTTTTATTTAGAAATATAAACAATTTATTGGTGATTTTAGTAGAAATTAAATTCCTTATTCTAATTTTATATGAAGGTGCATAAATTTCATCAAATATACATTCTCTACATTCAATAACTATGAAAACAATAATATCTAAATGTCTTTGCCTAGAAACAATTTAGCAATTGGCAATTTTGGTCATGGTTTTTACAGGTTTATATCTTATTGTGCAGGTATCACTTCAACAACCTCCACAATTTGTATGTGTGTGTCTCTTTATATTCCGTTAAGTCCTAAAAGTGAACCTTCTTTGTTGAGTAATCGTTTTTGGTAACTTTAATTTGCATTTAAATCATCGAATGTTTACATTTTTCCTTGTTTTAATATTATCGAGTATGAAAGATATGATCATAGATCACTTATTTTATTTTATTAACAATTAAATGTTGGTTTAACATGAATTTTTTCAAGAATGCAATGCTTGAGGCCGAGGAAAATGATGATGATATCAAATATTCTGTGGATATTATGGAATAACATAACCAAATGACATAAAATGAGCTCAAATCCACTTCTCATAGCTTTATCAACTGAGAGCCAATTTACAGTATTTCTAAGGTAGAAAATGTTGATAGAAGCAACTCTGAATTGGATGATGGAGGAATTCCTAGTCATTCTTATGATTCTAGAAATAATAGTACAAAATCTGATGAGAACATGTTTGGGAATTCCATGAATAATGGTGAATATTCTAGGGCTTCCAAGGAGAGAAAAATATTTTCACAAGACAATTAAATACAAATAATTAGTGTGATAAACTAGGAAAAGGTAATGGCTAGCCTAAATCTGGTTACTATGACCTTCTAATGCATGAACCTTCCTATTGGTATGTTGTTCCAAATTTTTTTCTTGTAGTTAGGATTTGAGAACCTTCTGGCTGGTCGATATGATTTAATTTTTGTGATTTTTTTCCAAAAGGAAACTTCAGTTCTAATGGTGGAATGATAATCTTGTGATGAATCTTTGAATATAGTTGGGCCTCATAGTTAAGAACATGTGTTTCTTTCTTAGAGGTCATAGATTTGAGTCTAGTGAAGGGTTCGGTAGGGCATGTAAAACTATGGAGACTAAGTAGTGAAATCCCTCTACAAAGGGGGTTCCTTGTCCCACAAGCAAAGGGGTTTCATAGGTTAATTTGGTGTCTGGCTAATCTATGCCATTAGTAATTGATTATTATTATTTTTTGTGTTGGTGTTATTTCTTTCCCATCTTAACTAGTCTTCATTTGTCATATACAAATCATATTTTAGCCTTCAATTGCCTTTAAGGTTTTGTAATGTACCTATTATCACTCAAGATGAACTGATCTGAAGTTCATATTGATTGATTTTGCATTGACAGTTCATGGATACACTAGTAGATATTGAACATCAATAGTTCATGGGTGCTACAGTCAAACTTAGCACATGATTGTAGGATTTAATTTCTTTGAGTCAAGGCTTAGGCATTTTCTTCTGAACCAAATCAAATTTTTGTCACTTTTCTATGGAAAATTTTGAAATTGAGTGAATAAAAGAAAAGTGTAATGAAATTTTCTAAGTTTGGATAATTTAATCTCCTATTTTGATTCCCATTCTTTGTGTGTCTAATAGTCAAAAGCATGTGTTTCCACCTTGGAGGTTATAAGCTCAATTTCAAAGAGGTAGGGTATGAACACCTTCATAGAGTAAGTAGAAAAATCATTGTGAGGAGGGGTCTCTTGTCACCGATAAACAAATGGTTTGATACATCAATTTTGCATTAGAATATGTTACAACATTAAAATTATATATTATTATTATTATTTTTATAAAAAATGTTTTATATTTAATTCATGTATGCAATCTAGTTATAATAATTATTAACATATTAAATAAAACCGCCACAAAGCGTTGTCCTCGTTCTTTGTCACCAAATTGGTTGCACTTTCCTATTACCCGATATATTTTTCATTAGCATCACTTCAGTTGCAAGAGTTTCATTTTCCAAGAATATTGTACAGTAATATTCCTATTTTGTGAGTAGCAAGTCGAGGCAACAACTACGAATCCATATTATAACTCAATAATGGGTTGCATTTTGTTTCAATTTTTTCGTGTGATACATGGTTGTAGTGACATTATTAATATAGTGTTGCAGATTAATGGACATTTGGTTCTGTGAATGACATTTCCTTTGTGTACCTTAAGAAAGAACATATATGCGTTATAACTTGTGGGGGATAATATGACCATTAAGGTAAATTTGGCACATGATTGTTGACTTAATTATACTATATATGTGTTCTCAATGATTACTCAATGTTATAAAAAATATTTGATATAACCTCAAGTAATAACGTGGATGTTCCTGAGCCTAAACATTTGTTGAAATAATTTATCGTCTATTCCGTAGATATGTGATGCAAAGAGGTCATAAACCGTACACATTTGAAGGTCGCACAACACTTGTCTATTCATTGTGTCCCAATCATAAAGAAAATATATGGGTATTCGATTTCTAGAAAAGGTACTCACATAAGTGATTTTTTGAAGCCATACATCATCACATAATTATTTAAAGGGTGATAGCCTAATGGAAGAGCACCTTCCTTATAAGAAAGAGGTTGGTGGTTCAATTCCACTATTCCCTAATATGCATTAATGGATCATATCATAGTTTTTTTTAATTAAATACTTTTTATATTGATTTATTTCAATGGTGAGATAATTTTCTGGATTCATTGTTTATATTGTCTCTAAAGAGACAAATGTGATATTGTATTTCTTTTTAAATATATATTATTTTATTGTCTCTATAGAAATAGTAGAAAGGACTAAACACATATTTTCTCTATACACTACAAGGAAAATACCCTGTAGTAGAGAATATAATGGAGGTTTTTAGTGTTAAAAAATTGGCCAAAATTGTCAAAAAAGTAATTACTACAACATTCATTTTTCTCGATGTGCTATCAATATTTTTGTTACATGATCTCTTCTCAGCCATTTATTTATTAATATGAAACCTATACCATACCATTCATTAATATATTTTATTAATAAATCACATACTTTTCAGGTAAAAAAATAAACAAGAAAACGGTGTGCCTTTCAAGAAGTACACACCGATCTCGATGCGGTATGTTCTTATGAACGCACCACCATAACAGTAGAAACACTGTACGTTTCTCTATGTCAATAAGGAGAATTAGTGTGTTAAATGTTAACCAATGCACCGACTAACACAGAAAAATTAATAAAAATCCTCTAGTGTTAGTTTTGTAGCATATGATGTCACGAACGAGGCGGTGTAGCATGTTCTTATAAACACACCTAGAAAATAGGGGACTATTGTATGGTGCTCTCTGTCAACAAGGAGACCCGACGCATTATATGTTAACTGGTGAACCGATTAACACAGACATAAAATAAAAAATGTTTTTATCAAATAGTACGTGTGTGGTGCGCTAATTTACACAGGGTGCACGAATTAAAAAATATATTTTTAAATTTTTTTTATGAAACATTAGGTGTGCGGTGCACTGTAATAAAATGGCACATTGGTGTGCTATTTTACACAGGGCACATCGATTAAAAAAATTCTATTTTTTAGGAATTCACGCAAGGGCCGACATGGATTGAGATATGAATCTACAAGTAGTTACATGGGTTGGATTTCATAGGCCTATATATATATAAATACGAACCCTATAAATATAAAATGAAAAGCCCTAATTCTGAAGTCACTGAAACAAGAAGAAGAAAGGGCATAAACAAAAAGAACGAAGGGTTTAGCGTAAGAATGGATTTTTTGTTTTTTATTTATTTATGAAAATCAATAGTAAAATTTAATTTTTTTTCTTAGCATGTAGTAAATCAAATAGAAACTGTAAAAAAAATAATTATTACAGTAAAACTTAATCGCCATATGGTTTGAAATTCTATGCTACAAGGTTTGAATCACCAGATGTTTGGAATTATGATTGTCTGAATAGTTCTGTTCGAAAGTATTTTGCAACTCCACAGTGCTCTCATGTTCTCTTGCTATAGGTATGTCTCTTGTGCAAATCTCTCCCTGAAAAATTTTGCAAAAAAAATGAAATAATGAAATTTTTTTACTATTTAAAGAATTGTTTTATGAAATTAGATTTTCGAAAATAATTTGCCACCCACTTTTCTATTTACCATTTTTTTTCACTTAAAAAAAATAAAGTTGCATTTTTTTTTATTTGCGGCTATTTAACACTAGTGTGTCAATTTATAACACATCATAGGTGTGCAATAACTAAAGCACATCGGTGTGGTTAACTGTACATTAGCACCGATAACAATAAGTCCATTTTTAATGCACCAAAATTACCTTTAGGTGTGTACACCAAAATTTATTGTTGATTTTTCTCAAATGCGTGGAGAAAATATTAAAATTATATCGAATGAAAAATTCTTCAAAATCCAACTCGTTCCATAATATTTCTCAAAGTCCATCACAGAGTTCTCCCTATCCATCTTGAGATGTAATATTTACTTCAGATTTCATTTATATTTTCATTATCTAATTGAATTTTTTTTTTATCCATGTCAATTAGCTTAGTAAAATTAATGTATACAAATTTGCAGGTTCATGAAGATTCAGAATCGAATTCATATGGAAAAAATATTCAAACAACCTCAAGACGTCGGAAGCTCTTATCAGGAGCAACATATCGCATGGTGGATTTGGTAGATGAAAATGGACAACCGCTTCACCCTGCCAATTATAACATTGCATCTTCTAGCCACAATCCTGGGACAATGACGGTAATAATAATTTTTTGGTATACCAATGTAATTAATTCAAGGTCAAACCAGTTAATCATGTATTGTCGACATGCTTAGTAATTGATATCATAGATTTTGTACTAATCATGTTCAAATATATTTTTTGAAATTATTAGGATTCTAGTGATGATGAGTGACCTACCTACCATATTTTATTGCACCGCACGACAATGTAAAATCGAGATAAGGTTGAATTAAGAGAAAAAATCGGAGAGGAATGGTACCAAGAATGGTTGAATCAATTTCCTATTCGATTCCGACTACGTCCAGAATCACCAATTAGGAATGACTACAACAATAGCAGTTCTTGACAAGCTGGCAATGGAGGCAATCAAATAGAGGTTGGTATGGATTATTCTTAAGGGATATGACTTCCATGGAGATAATGTTTGTAGATGCATTCCAGAATGATGATTAGCTAGGGTATGATGCTCATATCAGTGATACCTTTTTCGAAAGCCTTAAATTTTCTTCCAACACCCCTCTCTTTGGAGCTAGCAGTCAGTCAATGTCTACCCAGTTGGGGACAACGATGTTACTGTACAACTTAAAAGCAAAGTTTGTCTTGTCGAATGCATGTTTCTTAGAAATTTTGAGGTAATTGACCATCAAGTCCTCCCTTATATTTTCAAAAATATAATCACACAATTAACATTACAAATGGCCAATTTTATGAAATTTAATAATTATATCAGAATTAATGTACATTTAATATTTTCCATGATCATCAACTATAGGTTATTCAAATATAAGGTTCTTCCGAGTGACAATGTCTTGCCCGGTAGCTGCGAAGAGGCAAAGAACTTGTTGAAAATGTTGGGTGGTGAGTACATATCCTATCATGCATGTCCGAATGATTGTATTCTATATAGAGGAGAATATGCAAAAAAAGAGATATGCCCGAAATTTGGGCATGACAGGTATGATAAATAAAAAAATAAGGCTAAATCATGTGGTCTTTAGGCACATGCATATAATACCAAGGATTCCAAGGCTATTTCATTGCAAAGAATTAGTTATGTTGTAGGCATCTCATGCCTCACACAGAAGTGAGTTGGGAGTTATGTGAATCCCAACATATTCAATAGCCATGAAGCATATATAGAGTATATGGCCCAAAAAATTCAAGAATGAAGTACGAAGTCTATGGCTCAGCATAACCATGGATGGCATCAGCCCATATTCCCTCCAGAATACCAACTTGGATAGTAGTAGGGATCAATAACAATATCCCCCCATGGTTGTCTCTCAAGAGTGAAAATCTTATGTTGGCTCTCATAGTCACTAGTAGAAGACAAGTGAAGAATATGGATGGCTAATTACAACCACTGGTACATGAATTGAAGGAATTATGGGATGGGATGAATGTATACGATGTATCAACACCCATCACAGTAGAGAGGAGTTTTACGGTGTATGGTATATGTGCTTACACGAGACATGATTATCTAGGCTTATGAGTTCTCTCTAGTAAATTACATGTTTATTGATTTTTTTATATGCGTAACAATATTCTTTCGGAATATAATTATTTAATTCGTTGTAATTATTCTGATCTTCGTATCTTCTTTAATTTTCCATGCATATATATTGTATACAATAATTTTGTAGGTCTTATAACAAAACGGTATTTTGGATGTAAATGTTCTGGACCTTTTGTGAAAGCTAGATGGTCTAACGACCAATGAAAGCCAGTGTATGATTGCTCCAAGGTATTCCTCCAAGAATAAAACCCTTACAGAAGAGCGGAATCCGCATTCAAGGGTAAACGAGAGAGAACCCAAAGGCCTCCAATAACGACACCAACTGAATGACTTAGAGCATATGAGAGAGAGAAGGATAAGGAGTTCATAGAAATGTTCGATTCAAAAGGGGAGCCTATGTTTGATGATCCATAACTCTTCGACACCTATGTTGAGAAAGTTCCCATTGGGATGAAAAGGACATCTATATTTTATAGCCTCCAATATTGGAAGTACCTTAAGATTACCCACTTATTAGATCCCATGAATATATTAAAAAATGTTTCATATTCTTTATGGAGGCAAATATCATCGAAACAAATTGACACATTGGTTGTTAGGAAATATCTTATTAGTTCAAAAGCTAAAAAGAAGCATTGACCAAGACGATTAGAAAGTACAGGATCAGAGGCAGGCGCTGGTCCCTGTAATTCATGGTATTTCAAAGAAGGTGATGTCCCATGGATTTAAAAAAAAATGATATTTCTTTGGCAAATGAAGTTATAATGGGTGTGAGGGTGCCATATTCATATGAGTATTCACTATGGTTTTGTTTCACCGTGGATGACCATTTGTCATGGTTGGAATAGCATGACCATTTGAATCTTCTAAGAGTACGTATAATGTCAAAAGCACGATTTTATTATTTGTTATATTAATAAATTTTATCCCATGCAGGATCATAAAACATAACTATTTTTTAATATTATTGCATGTGTTTATAACTTTGCAGTGTCATTATCCTTTGTTCATGTGTGGGTGTGTGAAACATGAATTCACCTAAGACCTGGGACGTGCCATATCTAAATTATCTATATTTATACACTGGATCACATCAAAGGAGATTCATGTAACTAGCATTCCACGATGGCGTCAAGAGATAGTTGAGATTGTTCGTATGTTTGAGAAGGAATGGCCGAAGAGTTTCATGGACTTGCAGGTTCATCTTCTAATCCACCTAGTAGATGAGGTTGAATTAGTTGGGGTGGTTTCTTGTCATTGGATGTTCTTCTAAGAGAGGTACATGAAGAAATTGCAAGGTTTTGTTCAGCAAAGGGAAAAACCCAAGGGTTTGATGGCAGAGGGTACATATCGTATGAGTCTATATATTATGCAAGTGAGTACATCAAGCATATCGACAATAGACTAGGTGCGGTAATTTGGGAAGATGAAAGGGATGAAGACAAAAGAGAAGGGGAGTTGCTCCAAACAAATGGAAAAAGGCGCTTGATAAAGAGTAAGCGACTTATAATTTTTCAAATTTACACAAAGTAAATATTCATGTTTAAATTTGATATAATGTATATTTTGATATCATATGTACTATATGTCGGTTTGATTTCATTAACAAATGTAGAAATTGAAGCAATCAAGAATTCGTTCTTTACTGTTCCGAAGCGACACAACCATGGGTCGAATTGTACGAACATAAGAGGATGAAATGGGATAGTGACAAGAAAGAATTCAAATGGTTGAATGGTATAACTGTGCTTTATTCTGATCATTGAAAAGAAAATATGCCAAAAATATGCCCCAATAGTTGGGTTGTTGACCAAGTCAGAGAGAAATACAGTGCAACCAGTCGTTACCTGTGTGCTGAAGAGGATGTGCTAAATGTAGGGACTGAGTGCACCCGCATGGTAATAATATATTTATGTACGTTTTAAACTTAATAATGAACCTTAGAAATTCAATTACATCTATATTTCATATTTTAAATGTTGGATTATTATAAAAAACGTGACACTATGATTTTTTAACTTTTTATAGGTGCATTTGTTCCCATCTATGTGCGCATATGGACACCATTTTCACACAGAAAATGTTGATGATGGACACATGACACAAGACTGTGGAGTGAAAGTCGAGTTTGGTCAATCTAGTCGACCTAGCGACCATGATCAAAACCTAGTACAAGGGACGTTAGGTTACGTCAGAAAGATACAAGAGATCATTGAAGTGGATTTCTCTTCTTTCCAATGTGTTATTTTTAGGTGCAAGTGGTGGGACACCTTTGATAAAAATAATGTAAAGGAATATCGTGATAGTAGGCTGATATGTATCAACTCTAGAAAGATATGGGATGAAGCTAAGGAGCCTTATGCTTTGCCCAAACACTGCAACCAGGTGTTTTCTAACTCGGATATGTTGGATAGGGATTGGTGGTTCGTATTGAGACATGGCCCTGGATCAAAACATATTTTTGAGAACAATAGTTTTATCATGGCAAGTGAGCTGGAAGATACTGAGGGTGATCATGAGAACCGAGAGTGATATGGTACATCTGTTATTTCATCATTTATACTTTTTAAGATCGTTTTTCATAAATAAGAGGACTTAATTACTTTATAAATAAGACTCTTTTTTTCGAAACATTATAATATGTATTTTGAATTTATTGGTAATTTTCATTGTGTTAATGTTAAAATCATTTCACGTGATGATTTGCAATTATGTTGATCTCGAAAAAAATGGCGTACTGTATAAAGTTCTTTTTTTATAATTCCATTTCCTAAAATAATACAACTACTTGATTGCTTTAAATGTGTGTGAATGATATCTTCAAAATGTATACTGTTATTTTTAGTATGTAAGATCATAATAAAATAATGATAATTCTCAAGTACATGAATCTATTTTCATTATTTTCTAAACTTTATTATGTTACAAAAAATCATATTATTCTAGATTTATTATTTTACAATTATATATATTCATACAAATTTACAAATTTACAATTATGGTAATTTAACAATATTTACGATATACATTTTTCTTACGGTAGTTATGGTTCAAAATTGACAATTAATTTACAATTTTAAAAATTTACAAATTTAAATTTTTTTATAAAATTGAATGATGACAATACACACAATTACAATTATAATTCTACAATTTGACAATACATTTACAATTAAAATTAAAATTACAATTACAATTACAATTAAAATTTTAGAATTTTACATACAATTATAATTAAAACTGCAATTACAATCATTTCACATTAATACAATTAAAATTTTACAAATATTTTTGATACAATTAGAATTAGAATTAGAATTACAATTTCATATACAATCACAATTAAAGTTACAATTACAATTACAATTACAATTACAATTTTACAATTTTACATATATAGAATTAAAATTACAATTACAATCATTTCACATTAATACAATTAAAATTTTACAAATATTTTACATACAATTACAATTAAAATTAAAATTATAATTACAATTACAATTATAATTACAATTTTACAATTTCACATACAATTACAATTAAAAATTCAATTACAATTACAATTACACTTACAATTTTAGAATTTTACATACAATTACAATTACAATTTTAAAATTTAAATTACAATCACAACATAATATTTAATAAATATCATGATTTAATATTAAAAATAAACATCACGATCACGATAACCATCGTACACACGTCATATTAGACTAAAATCCACATTCAAATTCGCTAACAACATCTAAGCATCGTGATCATGTTCATCTAACAAAACAAAAATTGTATAACATAATCACAATACAAACATGAAATATACATCTCATGTCAAATAAATGCTATCTCATACACATATATCTCCAAGTTGCACATTAAATGAACATATATAACATAACCTAACAATATACACATCATGATGAACACCAACATGTAAATTAAGTACATCTCCAAAATGAACATAAAATACATGGACCATATATATATATATATATATATATATATATATAATGTCAAGAATATACAATTGTAACCTAACTTCATATAAATGTCAAATATGAGCTAGTGGTACATCAATGGTAGTACTAGTCGAGGCCTGCTTAGTCGATGGTGCAGGCTCAACATGCTCAGATAGATGTCCATCACGTTCTTATTGATTTGGAGGTGCCTCATGCTGATCAGGAACTGCCTGCTCATGATGACTCGTGGATGGTCCAGCCTGCTGATCACTGGATGGTGCGACAACCTACTTAGTCAATGGAACTACCTCCTTAGATGGACCTGCGCCCTCCTTAGGATCAGGTGCCTGCTCATGATCATGACTGGATGCTGAAATATGCTCATCATGATCATCTACAGTGCGAGGTGAAGGAGGAGGTAGAGTACCAGAACGATTTTCACTCCCCTCATGATCATGAGATAATGCGCTGCTCAACGGTCGTACTGCACCTCCACCACACCTATGTCGATCGACCCTCCTCGCCCGTGCCAGTACTCAGGTAGCTCCAACGATATGTCGCATGAGGGTCAACATATCACAGGGCATGACACTCCATATCTCTGTTAGCCTATCATCAGCTCATATCTCTCTGACAGTAACCAACCTGACTCCCTACTCAAGTAGGATTGGATAGAGTTGGTCGCCCAAATCCATCTTTAATCGAGTGTGAGGCCTACACCTCACACCCATCGGTATCTGCGCCTGATCATGAGGAATAGGTATGTCACTAGCTTGATCCTCCGCATCTGTCATATCCTCGTCAGTAGGATCTACACCTGGATCATTCAGTGGCTTTGGAATCTCATCGCCAATGAATGACCCAATATATACAAAATATATATAAGTACACGACAATAATTAGACAACTTCATTAAAAAATTTAATAAAACAAGTTAAAGAACGTGTTAGAATAAATTTAAAGAAAACACTAATATTACCTCTCTCATCTAGTGCCTCATCCTGTGTGAAGAGGATGTTGGCACACCCTGACCAATCCAAACTAGCATACGGACATGGCACCAGAATGAAGGTGTGATCATTGACACTAGATAGCAACTCCAGTGCATCATGAGATATTCTCTTGGAAAAGTCAAAATTTCCCCTCTTAGGCATCATCTGGCCCCACATCTCCATCTATACGTGCATCATCAGCCTACGAGGCTACCGAACAAAAGTAGGCCTCATCTCTGGAAACCTCTCAAAAAATAAACAAAATGAATTTGAAGAAAAAGGGACGTTCACCCTCCCATGTGCCTGAGAGCAACATCTATCCAATGCTATACAAAACTACTACAAAAATATCGTAGACCACCTCACGCACCTCACCTCCTCTGCACCAAACAAAAAAATATGTAATTGACCATCGGACACCTAAAAATCTGTAGTAGAAAATATATTGTCACTAATGTATCTCTTGGAGTACACCATATGACTCCCTGCTGCATAGTCGATGGGGACCTCCGGGAATGAGGAAAAATCCCACCCTCTCCTATATAGGCCAATAATAAAATATATGTCCTCCTCAGTGGGCACATACCACTGGTTAGGACCAACCCCAAAAGCATGTTCATGGGCATCCCTCCTGAAGATGAGTTGAACCAATAACCCATTATGGCCCTTCAAGGATGTAGTCTCCTCATAGAACTTGAGGAGGCCTACCTCCCTTAGGAGCAACTGGGTGGCTGCCATAATAGAGTGAGGGTACATAAGTCTTCCCCTCTCTCGTGAATCCCACAGGTGAACCACGTTATACTGGTTCGCCATATGTTCTTGTTGTTCCCTTTCTTCTCTCCTTTGATGTTGTTGAATGATTCACATATTAAATACATTTTTTATTATTATATTATATATATATATATATATATATATATAATTTTAAAAAAATAGTGGGTG
Organism: Pinus albicaulis; assembly: GCA_034641835.2. Taxonomy (NCBI): domain Eukaryota; kingdom Viridiplantae; phylum Streptophyta; class Pinopsida; order Pinales; family Pinaceae; genus Pinus; species Pinus albicaulis. The sequence continues at coordinate 67,146,983 of MU968411.1, forward strand.
CGCCCAAAAAAATAGTCATGCATCGGTATCGGTGCATCCATTTTTATCAGGCACCGTCCTCGGTGCACATGGACATTTGCAGTGCATCACAGAAAATGAAATTTACTTTCTTTTGCAATGTGTTGAAAAAACTATCCACCGTAGGGTGGAAAGTTAGGTCAATGAACCGCCCAACAATAATTCATGGTGAATGGAGCGGTCATGTAAACGACCACACCGTTGAATATGTACCAGTGTCAGGAGGGTGGTGTGCTAACTAAACTATTCATCCCAGGGCATATAGTTTCATCAGCACACCGCCCTCCTAACATTAGTACACGATGAATGGTGCGGTCATTTAAATGACTGCACTGTTGACTATGTACCAGTGTCGAGAGGGTGGTGCGCTGACCAAACTATGTGCCCCGGGGCAGATAGTTTAGTTAGCGCATCGCCCTCATGACATCAGTACATGGTCAACGATGTGGTCATTTAAATTAACACATTGTTGACTATGTACCAGTGTCTGAAGGGCGGTGCATTGACCAAACTATCTGCCCTGGGGTAGATAGTTTAGTCAACACACCACCCTCTTGACACTAGTACATAGTCAACAATGCAGTCATTTAAATAACCACACCGCCATATATGTTTTAAAAAAAAACACGGTGCACATTTTCGTTACCGCACTAGCCCCATTGCGGTTTGCATTAGCACTGTTCGCGATGCGGCCTGTAAATTTACAGGCAGCATCACAAATGGTGTGAGTTGAACGCCTCGAGTGCACTGCACAAGAATTTTTATTTTTTTTAAATGGTAAATTTTAAGTTTTTAGACAAATATAATCCACTAAAAAGTTGAAGTTTTGAGAAACAAGTAAAATGCATGTACATTTGGGTGTCAAGGAGGCATATTTGCTGAAGAATTTGAAAAACCAAATTTTCCCACTGTTTTCCAAAATTCAAACTCCACAAGGTGGGCAATGGAAAACAGTAGTGCATGCAATTGGAGCACTAATGGCAAGGCGCCTCACAAAAGGGAAATTCACACCAGTGCTTAAGAGCTCTAGAGCACTAAAGAAGTGAAAATGCGGATTTTTTGGGCTGTAATATTTTTTATTTAACTCTGTTTTGGTGTGAGGGTTTTTGAGGCTCACTAGGTAGTTTATGCCTAGCGTACCATGCTTGTTTCTATTTGAACACGGGGTTTTTTAGATGCACCAGGCCTGTTTCTGAGTAGCGCACCGGTGCGCTAGAGTAAGGAGATGCACCGGGTCGGTTTGTATGGAGAGCACAATGTCTCGGTGTGCCAATTTTCACTACGCACTGGTGCTTTGTCACTGAAATGCATTTGTGTGGTTTATGATGAGAAACACATCGGACAAAAAACATCCACAAAAATATCCACCCGCCAACCTCCTCTAGAGACTTCCGCTGCAAACATATATTTGTACTATTTTTATAAGGGGTTCCTTAAAAGAAGCTGCTAGAGGGTCTTTTCCTTGTAGTGATAAAGGCAATCTGTCTTTAATCTGAAATATTTTCTCTAGAGAGACAAAAGTGAAACTATCTAATAAGAGACAATAATACTTGTATTATTTATTTTCTTTATAGAGATAATTTTTAATACAATGATTTGAGACACCCGCTTGAGGACAATATTTAAGACAATACACAAGCTTTTTTTTGTCTCAAATTAAGACAATTTAGCCAAAAATTGTCTAAAATATTGTCTTGAATCCCCCTCTATGTTATAGTGCATTCCAGATTGCATGGTATTTTTCTCACAGTGCTTCGAATAGGTTTTGGTAATAGGGAGGAGAGTACTCAACATTCACCCTCATAATTCTGAAATTGGAAGTCATGTTCACGATCTAGTACAACAAAAAGTATGTAACAATATAAAGGGGAGGATTCAACTGAAGCCGTTCTTATCATCAGAAAACAAACTTTTCTGGACTATGTCTCGAAGCAACATGTCGTTCAAAAGCATTTGTGGCAGATTTCGTTCTCGAGGATAAATTTTGGTGTTAGTGGAATGGGATTCTATGTGGTCGGAAAGATAGATATCTACAATGCGAATGTTGGCTATGTCAGTGACCTTGTTTGTTGCAATAGAGATGACATGAGAGGATAGTAAGAAAGAGATTATCTTAGTATCCACCATGCCCTAACATGCCACCATTCTCTAGTATCAATACCTTACAATGGTTGATCTTCGTGTATGCTGCAAGTGATAAAAATCTTGCTCAAATGCAGGTCACCTTACATTGAATTTTCCACGAATTACTCATTGTGTTTGGAGTATACCATTGAAGGTGTTATGTACTTCAAGGTTATCACTAGTCATTTTAGGTAGTAGGAAGGAATGTTTTCCATATCTGGGTATTTTTATAGAAATCAACATAATTAGAAGCTTGAATACTTGTGTACCTTGAAGGCTTGTTCCTACCCATTTTCTTGTTCGAAGAAAGATGAAGGACTAGGCCCCTTATCATGGTTACTTCTCACCCCAAAATCACCTTTGGTTAATCCTTGCACTTGTGCAAGCTCTCGTGCAGCGAGGAGATATTTTACAATATTCTATTTGGATTAGTTGGTTGCTCATGTAGCTTTCCCATGTTAGAACTCTCATGTGTAGAGGAGTCTTAATTGGCCTTTCATTCTAAATGTGTTAGGATCTCTAGGAAACTTTCCTCTAAGTTGATTTCCATTCTGAATCTGAGGTATCTTTTACCTCCTCCAACTAGTGAATTTCATTCTTTATGAGGAATCTACCTAAGTTTGACTTATTATGAAACTTTTTCTCTCCCTCATGTTTATCTCCCAACCCCTTTCTATGGAGGATTCTTGTGTTTTCCTATCGCTCCTGTCTATGGTTATTCTCTTCCTGTTCCTCTCGATTGCTTTACCCTACTCCACTCTTCATATAGTCATTCGCTCTATTCACATGTCATGCCTTTCCAAAGAGCATGCTTGAGAAAGGGGGTTGGAGGTCATGATGGCCTCAATAGTATCCAAGCTCAACCTAAAGTGCATGCCTCCTAAGAAAGATACCGAGCACATAGACCACTCGTGTTCCAACAAGAAATTAAAGACATTGAATAGGAAGTGACTGAAAACAGAGAAGACATACTTGGATTAGAAATCCTATCCTCCATCTCTACTTGGATCCTAACCTGGGATTAGAAAGAGGATTCCATAATGAATATATTCTTATATTTGATATATGTTTGTGCCTTAAGGAGCTATTGGGAAATTTTTTATTTGAACACAATGAAAGTTGTGATGAAATCCTCCTTCAAATAAAGGAATTACACATGCTATAGTAGATCATGTATGAGCATATGCAGCACATGGAAGTTGTTCTTGTGCATGACTAATGCCCACCTCCTCTAGTCAATCCCGATCATCTAGCTCCAGGAAATTAACACCGTTGGTCTTATTGGTCATACTGTAGATGATACTTGATTTGATAGATATGTTATAACTAGATTCCATGTGCTTCTATTTTATGTAATTGCAGTTTATGTGGCTGAAAAACTGAGTTTTTGTATTAGACGTATGAGACATATCATGCAAATTATGGATATTTTGATAACTCTAGGTCAAAACCTTAGATTTTTCCTATGGTCTAGTTTCTAGACTAGCACAGTAAGGCATTTTGAGGTCTTTATATTGTTATATGAGTTGTAAATATTTTCCTAATTAATAATTAAAAGTGATCTTAAAAAATAATTTTCTGTCAGGCCAAATTAGTATAATTATTAGCCATATGATTATTTATCAAAGTTGGTAACTTTATTTATTTAACACTTATACCATCAAATAAACTTCTCTCATTTTGTAATAAATAAGAATAATGTTTTATAAATATTTCCTTCACTCATAAAAAAATGTTTTTGGTAGTGTGAAATATTGTTGCACTTATGATGTTATTTTCCATCTACAATCATAATCAATTATAATAATCAAGTATCTAAGTATTAAAGAGACATTTACCTTTTTATGCACAAATCTACATGAAGCCTGACAAATTTAAGAGAAGAGTGAAGCAGGGCACCGAAGCACTGAATTTCATTATTGGAAGAAATATATGTATACACACACACATTCAGAAATAGTTAAATTTAACTAATTCCTAACTGATTTTAGAAGCGGATTCATTAACTAGATTAATCTCTAACACTCCCGCTTAATCTTGAGGGCTATATTAATTTAATACCTAACTTCTGACATTGAATTCCAAAATTAACTTTTTGTAGTGATTTGGTGAAGATATCTGCTAACTGTTCCTTGGAACCACAAAATTTAAGAACAATATCTCCATTATTATTCACGGATGAAGTGAAAATGAGTGTCGCTATGTTTTCTTTTTTCATGAAAGACATTATTATTTGACAAGGAAATAGTGGACGCGTTGTCACAAAAGATTGAAATAGGTTCATTTTCTATATAACCGAAGTCAGAGAGAATTCTCTTCAACCACACTGCTTGACATGATGTTTAATTTTATGCAATGCACTCGGCTTCTCTTGAATATAACACAACAATGGGTTGCTTTTTGAATGACCACGAAATCAACTTTCTTCCAAATAGAAAAGAATATCCATAAGTGCTTTTCTGATCATCAATACATCATGCATAATCATTGTATGTATAACCAACAAGCTTAATGTCTGTAGAAGATGTATACCATAAGCCATGAGTAGTTGTACCTGCAATGTATCTTAACACCCTTTTTCCAACTTTCCAATGACGGTCTTTAGGAGATTCCATAAACCTCGAAATATAACTAGCTGCAAATGGTATATTTGGTCTAGTAGCAGTAAGATACATAATACTACTAGCAATTTTCTTTAAAAAAAGTTGAATTAACATCAGTACCCACATCATATTTACTTAACTTTGTACCAACCTCAATAAGAGCATCCATTGGTTTACACCTGTCCATCTTAAACTTTTTTAAAATTTTAGTACCATAATTTTGTTGACTCAGAAAGATACCATGATGTGTTTTCTTTACTTCAATACCTAAGTATAGATCTCATTAATCCAAGATCTGTCATTTCAAATTCATTTTTCATTGAAAATTTAAATTCGTCTAACTACATGTTACCTGTATAAATTATGTCACCAACATAAAGACACAGTATCAAAATATTACCTTGATGATCATTCTTGATATACAAAGTGGGCTCATGGTTCCTCCTTTTGAATATCATTATCTAGCAGGTAATGGTCTATTCAACTGTACCAAGCTCTTAGATCTTTCTTCAAGCCATACAGTTCTTTCTTCAACCTATATATCTTATGTTTTTTTATTTTTTATCTCAAAACCAGGGGGTTGGTCAACATACACTTCTTCATTCAAAACACCATTTATAAAAGAAGGCTTTGCATCAATTTGGTAAATTGGCCACTTGTTTTTTGCTACAATAGATAATACAAATCGAACAGTTTCAGTTCTTGCTATAGGTGAAAATGTTTCACCATAATGTATGCCAGGTTGTTGTGAAAAACCTTTCACAACTAATCTTACTTTGTGCTTATCAACTTCACATCTCTCAGTTAAATTAGTTTTAAAAACCCATTTGACACCTATATAATTTTTATCATCGGGTAGATCAACAAAATCCCAAGTTTGATTTCTCTCAATGTCATCGATTTCATTATTCATTGAATCCACCCATTATTTGTCCTATATAGCCTATTCAAAACAAGCAGGTTGAAATGAAAGAAATGAAAATTTTACAATATCATCAACATTGTATTGTGCATAAATATCACTTAAGATTATAATTTTAGGATTATTAGAATTAGACTCACTTAAAGATGATCAACTGCTACTGCTTGATGAACTACTACTGGTTTTGTCTTGAACCTGTAATATTCGAGTGTTGGTTGTAGATGCTTGATTCTCATCTAACATAGTAAAATGATTAGGACATGTATTGCTCTCCATTTTATTCCAATATTTGTCTTCCAAAAATTTCACATCTCGACTTACGACAAAATTCGTAGTTATAAGATTAAACAATTTGTATGCTTTATATTGATCACTATACCCTATAAAGATATAATTTTGGAGTGTAAAAACTCTGGTAAACTTGAATAAATATATATTATTATTGATAATAGATGAGATGATTACAAGTGGGAATCACCAAGGCTTCAAATACAGCCTTATGGTGTCCCTTAAAGAAGAGGCATGATCGTTGATCATGGCCTTCCACATTAATAAACCTAAGACAACTATATTTAACTAATAATTAATAAATTATACATAACATTGCTCCTCTCTTAAGGATGCTTTGTCCTCAAAGCATACGTAATGATGGACATTGTTGACGAATGCTTGGGTTTCTCAAGAGGCGGGCTCTTGTGTTTTGAGACGACCCCACATTTTTAAAAGATCTTGGAGCATCTTCTTGAGTTCAATCTTTTGGTGATGTGGATAGCAATAAGATTTGATGTTGACAGGGTCAGATCCTGCCTTGACTTCTATTGTATGTTTTATTTCCCTATTAGGAGGTATTTTCATTGGCAGGTCTTGGAATACTTTTTCATGTTTCTGAACTAGTCCTTGTACTTCTAGTGACCCTTCGCTGATCCTTTTTGTAGATAACATTTCTAACTCATGACATTGTAATATATAAACTGGCACTCCTTTTCGAATCATCTTCATCATCTGGGTTGATGACACGATTTGATTTTCTGGTGCTTGGAATCCATACAACTTGTGCTTATGCCCTTCCCACTTAAAGCTTATAAACTGCTTCTGATGGTTGGTAGAATAAGTACCTAAGGTTTGTAGCCATTGAATTCCTAAAACCACATCTACTCCTTGTAATGGCACGGTGTAGAATGGAGATTCTAAATTAAAATTTTGAATCTGCAATTTGACTTTATGGAATTTCCCTACCTTCTCAATTTTCTTACCATCGGCCACCATTACCTTCATATTGTGCATGGGAAACGTAAAGATGTTGAGTCTTTTGGCCATGGTCAAATCTAAAAAATTGTGGGTACTGCCGGTGTCAAGGAGAACCATTACGTTGTTCTTCTTAATATGTCCTTTTAGTTTTAGTGTGTGAGGCTGTGATATACCTGTCATAGCTGATAAGGACATTTGTGTAATGCTTCTGTCATCTAATTCTGGAGGGAAATCTGGGGTGGATGCATCTGGTTCATCATTTTTAGAGTCATTAGTTGCTTCACAGTTATACAGATTATTTGTCTCGTTTCCTTTAGCGCACCTATTCTTAGGGTCCCACTTTTCATCGCAACGTTTGCACTTGCCCTCTTGCATCCTTTGTATTTCCATGTTAGATTTTTCTTCTTCATGAAGATGGGGTGGGACATATTTTGTGTTATCTATATTTTCAGATTGAGGAAATCTTCTTCTCGAATATACTCTTTCTGTTTTTGACCATGATAACCTTTCAAATTTCTTTTCAGGAGCTTTTTCTTGTTACCGTTCTAGTTCTACTGATGTAATGTCGTGAAGTTCGAGCTCTTCTTGTATATGGATTTTAAGTCCTGAGATGAAAGACTGGATTAAACTAGATTTTGGCAATCCAAGTACTCGTGTCGCTAAGGTATCTCATTCTCGAGTGTACTCATTCACATCTCCTTTTTGGCGTAATTTGATGAATGTTGAAAAAAACTTTTCTTCTTTTATACCTTGAAATCTTTTAAAGAATGCAATCTTAAATTTCGTCCAACTAATAACAAGCGTCGTATTTTTCCATCACATATACCAATTATATGCTTCTCCTTCCATTTTCATGGAAGCGTGCTTAATTTTTTCGTCATCACTATTAATGTCATAAATCTCAAGATATTCTTCGGCTTTATTAAGCCATGCAACGCTATTTTTTTCATTACCATCAAACTTGGGTAGATCGATTTTTTCTCTTCGATGATATGCTAACGGTGGAACAAGAAAGGGGTATTGATTAGCAAATGCATTCCAGAGCTGCTTATTTTGAGACTCTGCATTACTATCTTCATGATGGTGTGGGGAATCAGTTTTTTCATGATGCTCTTATGAATTCTCTGAATCTGCTGAATTGTTCTGTTGATTATGTTCCATGTTGGAGAATATTGGTAGTTGTGTCTAACTTATCTTATCGCAGAGTTCTATCAGATTTTGCACTGCTTGGCTATGATTTTCTGTGGCCTCGCTATGATTTAGCCAAATTTTTCTTTCTATCCGATTTGTCGTATCTTGAAGCTTTTTGATGTCATTGGAGTGTCGTCCAACTGTACCCTCGAGATCAATTAATCTTTTTCCGAAGTCTTCAGAATTATTATTGATCTGTTTCTCAGGATCCACCAATTTTTTTTGGAATTCGGCCATCGACATTGATAATGACATTGAACGCGTATGCGGTGGTGAATATTTATCTGCGAGTTTTTTCCTCTTTATTTTTTTTAATAATAATAATTTTTATTATTACTATATTTTTTTTTTCTCAAATTCAATATGGTTTTATCCGATTAAAAATAAATTTCATACGGTTTAATATGGGATAAATTTTAATATGGTTTTAAAAATTTTAATTTTAATTTACCAACTTTATAATTTGAGATATTTATCCCACTAATGGAATTAGACCTTCTCCAAAAAATGAATAATATTTTAATGTCCACGCGTTTTTAGTCTCTAGGACAAAAATTGATGTTTAAAATGGAGTAATATACGCACGGGGAGGGAGACTTTAAAAATGGTATTATTACCGAGCCCAATCAATTCTCCCTCAAAATTGTATTCGTTTTCTTTTCTAAAATGAATTTCATTCGGACACTGGAAATGAAGGTCAATTTAAAGAAAATGAAAACGACTTTCAGAAACAAATTGAGCCCTAGGAAAATTCGTGCAAAAATGAAAGGGAGAGCCTTCAAAGATTTGCAGGCGGCTTCCAGATTTTTTGGTTTGTTCCTCAAAAAAATTGAAAATGGCTTTAGAAAAACCGTACTTACAGCTAGGATGAAAATGAACCACAAAATAGTCACGACCTATGGAAAATGGGCCCTAAATCCCTGCGGCTACTACTAGGAGATTTGATGACAAATTCAACTTCTTCCAAATGTAAATATGAAGTCGTCAAAGGATAGCAGCTTCACCAAAGGAAGGCTTTGGTAAGATTTATGAATTGAAAACCCTTATAAAAAAATCGATTGGCCACTAAACCCTATCCGTTTGGGCTAGATGAGGGTTTTGTGTTCAGAAATTTCGATTATCCTCTGATTTTGAAAAGGATCTTCCTGCAAGAAAATAAATCTAATGATGGAAATCAAAACCCTTTCCTTCCCTTTCAGAAAATGCAAGGGGGTGTGTGTGACCGCGGGTAGAGAAGGAAGGCCGTGAAGCCGAGGAGTAAAGGGGCAAGGGTGTGAGTGGAGTGGGGGTCGAGAGGGAGCGGTGAGGGGGCGGGTATTATCGTAGGGGAAGGGCGAGTGAGGGGGGTGTGAGGTGGGGTTTCCGTGCGAGGGTCATGGGAAAGGGGAATGGGGAGAGGTGAGGGCTGTGAGGCCGAGCGTTGGGATGAGGAGTGAGGGGGGTACGTGTTGGGAGGGGAGTGTTGTGTGAGGGGGGTGAGGGAGAGGAAAGCATCTTGTGGGGAGGAAAAGGGAGGACGACAAGCGTGGAAAGGCATGGGAGGATGAGGTTGATGACAACGGGAAAACATTTGCAGCTTTTTTAAACCAATGTCGCTGCCTACAAGCACCTGGATTTTAAACAAATATGCAATTTTCTCTGTAATTTCTTAATATTTTTGATGGTCACACAGATCCCAAAGAACGAATGCTCTTATACCAATGGAGTGTAAAAACTCTAGTAAAATTGAATAAATATATACCATTATTGATAAAATATGAGATGATTACAATGGGAATCACCAAGGCTTTAAATACAGCCTTACAGTGTCCCTTGGCGAAGAGGCATGATTATTGATCACGCCCTTCCACATTAATAAACCTAATACAACTATATTTAACTAATAATTAATAAATTATACATAACAAATTTTCGCTCCTATCATCAAGATTCATTCTTAATTTTTGTTAAACACATGCATGGTAAATAGTAAAGTAACCACACAAGGAGAAATATAAGCATGAGTTATCTTATTATTCACCACAGATGTACATTTATATCACATTGGTGTGACCCTTAGATTCCCATTGCAAGTGGTCTCTTGGACTCCATTTGTCCATTCGCCTTCCACACCTACCCATTGAGGATTAGGTGTCCAACATTGCCCCCCTTAATTCAAAGGGGTATGTGTGAGTCCAAGAAGATATTTGTAATAAAAATCTGCAAATTATGCATGACAACACTTAGGGTGAATCATCTCTCTGAAATGTTGGCATAAAGAGGTGGTTTAAGGATGACCATCAACACTGGAATGCTTAGTGCAGTTCCCAGAACTCTTCCAAATATGTCAAGAAGCTAAGGACTTCTGCTAGAGGAAGTGTCCCTCAAATTTGAAGAGGGAGACCTTCAACCTAGAAGAAGGGAGGTCTACAACCTGTGATGGTTTAAGGATGACCACCAACACTGGAATGCTTAATGCATTTCCTGGAACTCTACCAGAACTGACAAGAAGCTGAAGTCTTCTGCTAGAGGAAGTGTCCCGAATTCTTTGAAGAGGAATAATATCAAGCTCGCATGGATGGTTTAAGACTGTCCACCAACCAAAGGATTCCTCATGGGCATCTGTGTCTTTGGCTACAACTCTGAATCTGGAATGATAGATTGTGGCTCAGGCTCGCTTGAAGTGTTGTGTCTCTGGCTACAACTATGAATCTGGAATGAGAGATTGTGGCTCAGGCTTAGGTGATGTGGCTTCAAGGCTTGTAGATGACCACCATTCCCCCCCTGTCAGGTACAAGGTGAGATGATGGCGAAAAATCAACTGCAAGTTTGCTCAATATTTAGAACAAGTTTTGACATGTGATTTAAACATCTCCTTGGTTGTTGATGCCCATTGACAAGAGGCGATCGATCCAATATGAATATTTGTTCTTGCAGGAGGCTTGTTTCTAAAGCAATTGTGTGAAGAACGGGTGTGCCGACCACAGTGCTTGCATGGGTGAAGATCGAAACAGTGATCTTTCATATGGCCAACTCGATCACAATGTTGGCATTTTACAATTTGTTGTTGCTGCTGTGGAATAGGAGCAGGATCTAGAACAGTTGAAGTGAACTTCCATAAAGAAATCCGGCGCTTTGAAATTTTATGGGCTTGGAGTAGTCCGAAATATGAAGGGACAACTCCTTTTCATATCCAAGACCAGTTTTGCGCTTGTTGTGGACAAGCTCTTCCCAAGGTGTAATGATGGGCTTGGGAGGTGCAGGATGGATGTTTGCTTCTGCATGAAAATATGCTCTTATATTGGGCATTGGATGTGAATCAATTGTAACATTATTGACTTGCTGCTTACAGGAGTCTGTTTCAATGTTCTCAACAAAAATAGATTCAGAATGGTGACTCCGCTGTTGTAATTCTTCTTGCTAGAATTGAGATTCAAGCTGTAAAAAATCAATCTTCTCATGTGCATCTTGGAGAGAGATTTGAATATCTCTGAGAGTGTCTTTGTTGACTTTAACTTTGATTTCAACAATAGACATTATTAAATTTCTCAATAATTCTAATAACTTGTCAATTCTCGCCATTTAGAAAATAAGTATATGCAAATAATACTTCCAAAGAGCTTTCAATTTCTAAAACACTCAATGCCTTACTCCCTTTGCTTTTAACCACCAATGTACATATAAATCAAGGTATGAGAGAAGCATGCAATATACTCAATGAAACACTTCATATTCAGTTCAACTCACCATGGATATAATGACCAAAACATTTGAATTTTCAAACACATCATTCAAGACCAACCAGCACACGAATCAAGGAATGTTAATGCACAAATTTTAAATTCCATTAACTCTAGATGGTGAAGTCTAAGAGCATTATCATGACTAAGACTCGAATTCTTTGGCAGATATAGGGATGTCAAAAGTAGGAGTTTCGACGGGGCCAAGCCTCCACAACGCCAAGCACCAAGGATAAAGTGTTATGATGACTAAGAACAATTCCAAACAAACACAAAAATTTATGAAGTTATCCCCTTCCTTTAAGTGACACCACTACTAATAAACCTCCATTTGTCATATTCTCACCCATCACACCGTAAGACTAAAATACTTGGATTTATGAATTTATTTTCCAAAATTAGGGTCTCAATATGAAGATAACATTCCCATGCACCAGATCCAGAGTTTCACACAAACAACACTAGACCAAGCCAGAGCTGGGATCAAATCGTTGCATCAGCCACGATAGAAGGACAGTGATTTTCCTAAGGGCAATGTGACTGCGCCACCATGTACAGAGCTAAACGATACCACAACCACGCTTCTGCTCTTCATGCTCTAGCTCGGTGAATGTGGGAGAGGGCATAATGAGAGGAGGTATTAGTGTATATGGGACATCCACCCTTTATTCAAACGCAACAAAAAAGCTACCTCTTATTCAAATGAAAACGTGCAAGCCATTCAAGCCTTTTGGTACCCTATATGCTTCAGATATCAGAAGACTAATGGTGTGATCTGAAATAGGTTTAAGAGGTGGCATTGATGGTTTTAGGAGGAAAAATTTTGAGTAGAAGTGTTATGGAGGACTGGAATGTGAGTATCTGAGGAGCGCAAATGCAGTGGAGGAGGGATGTATGACAAGAAGTGGAGAGGACGGTCTCTGAAGGGAGGGCAGAGTGGAAGTCACCATGTAGACGATGTATAGGTGCGAGAAGGAGGTAGGAGCACGGTAGGAGGAAGAGGGGAGTGGGAGTGATATGCGTGGAGGGAGATGTGTGGAGAAGGCGAGGAGGGAGCAATGTGGAGCAGGTGAAGAGGGAGGAGGGAGCTATGGGAGGGAGCTACATGGAGGAAGTTGCATGGAGCAGGCGGGGAGGGAGCAACATGGAGTAGGAGGAGGGAAAAGGATGTGAGGGAGGGAGTGGTGAGGGTCGTGGGGAGGTGGCGAGCGGGAGCCACGACGCAGTTAGAGAAAGGAGGCCCGAGGGGAAGATGAAGTGGGTAGGTAGGCAGGTGAGAGGTTGATAGGTGGAGCAGAAATAGGAGGAGAGGAGGGGAGGGGAGCCTGAGCAGAGTGTGGAGGGGCCAGTGGGGGAGCCGTTAGCGAAGGATGGAGAGATAGTGGGCGGGGAGATGGGAAAGCAGGCAGGAGGTAAGCAGCGAGAGGAGGGCCAAGACAACATGTGAGGCAGGTGAAGGACTGACGGGAAGTGTATTGTGGCCAGAACGCAACTAGAAAACCTAGAGAGGAATGTGCACTCCACAAATTCCTCCTGGTGAGACTCCTTCGGTGAATCTCTGTGATGCACCTATATCTCTTGCTATGGTTGTTATACTAAGAGTGCACAAGTGTCTCGCGGGAATTCAGGATTCTGAAGGTGAAGGTGATAGGCATAGGACCAGAATGTTTTTATTCAGGAGATCCATTGCATTGTCAGCTTTAAATTTAGAGTTAAGGAAATGACACTTGGAAATTTGACCGAACACAACAGTGCATGCATAACATACTAAAAATACGGTTGTTCCAAGGTTTTCAGGAATATTTCAGAGCGTTAGGCTACGTGCACAGTGAGGAGGAGCATATTGCACGCCCAACTGAGAATGGAAACAAAATAGTAGATGGCAGAGCTAAAACGCACACAAATTCCACAAAAATAGAGGCTCTCACGCAAGATTGGGGAGGTTAGGAAGGTACCCGCTCTGATACCATGTTAAACACACGCATGGTAAACAGTAAAGTAAACACACAAGGAGAAAGATAAGTGTGAGTTATCTTATTATTCACCATAGATGTATATTTATATCACATTGGTGTGACCCTTGGATTCCCATTCTAAGTGGTCTCTTGGACTCCATTTTTCCACTTGCCTTCCACACCTACCCATTGAGGATTAGGTGTCCAAATTTTTTTCTGGAACATGAGCGAAAGAAATACAACCAAATACTTGAAAGTGTGAAACAATTACCTTATGTCTACTCCATACTTCTTTAGGTACAAAAATTTGAACACTGGAAGTTGGCGATCTATCAAAATATATACTAAACATGCAACTTCTTCTGCCCTTAAATCTTTAGAAATTTTTTTTGTTATGAGTAGACTTTGAGCCACATTCATAATGTTTTGATTCTTTCTTTCTTCTACTTTGTTTTGTTGTGGAGTATAACTGGTTGTCATTTGGTTTTTAATACAATGTTTTTTACAAAATCAATGAATTCGTTAGATTGATACTCACCTCAATTATGAGACCTGAAAACTTTAATAAACTCGCCACTCTATTTTCCAGCCTCGAATTCGAACTCCTTGAACTTGGAAAATGTTTCGGATTTGTATTTGATGAAATACACCCAAATTTTCCTACTAAAGTCATCAATAAATCTAAGAAAATAGAGACTCTCACCAACTGATTATGCTTGCATTGGACCACACAAATATGTATGCACTAACTCTAGTTTTTCTTTGGCTCTATAAGACATTGATGCAAAACTATCTCTCTTATGTTTACCCATTATATAAATTTTACAAGAAGATTTATGGCCAGAAAAGGTAGGAAAACCTTTCCCCATAGATTGTCTTTGCAATAGAGTCATACTTTTGATAGGTAAATGAGCATATCGCAAATGCCACAAGTCAGTGTCATTAGGCGTTGAAACATTATGGGCATACAAATTCTCACTTTTGATTTGTAATTTATACAACTTGTTCTTGGTCATATGAAACTTTGCAGCAAGAGACATATGTTGATCCAAAATTGTGCGAGTAGTGTGTAAAAGCTAACATTATAACCATGTGCATCTAACTGACCAACACTCAACAAATTATGCTTGAAATTGGGTACATAATAAATGTCATAGATATTCTTCACAACATTTTGTTTGGTTAAAACAGGTACAACACCTTTTCCTGAAGCTTTGACTTGATGATCATCACCCAAACCAATAAAGGAATTGAAAGATATATCAAGATGTGAAAACAAATCACTGTGACTAGTCATATGATTACTACATCCACTATATACCAACCAAACATCTTTGTTAGGTACTTTCACAGTTACATGGCATGCCATAAATAAAGCATCTCATATTTCACATTTAGTGTTTGTGACATTGGCTATGTTTTTACTTAAAACATACTATAATTTTTGACATTCAAACTTATAATGGCCATATTTTTTGCAATAGTGACATTGATTTTTTTATTTATCTATCCACCTACGACCATGATTAGTTTGAGACTGCTCTGAACGTGTTTGAGTTACTTGTGATCTATCATCAGACTAAGATTGTCCTCTTCCTTTTCCTCTTGTGCCATGAAAACCTCTGCCCCTACCTGTATCCATAGAAGCTTTAGATTTGAAAACATACTCTAAAGTACAGGCATTTAAATAATTCTTGCTTCATTAGTCAATAAAGAACGAGTTAATTCTTCCACAATTTTTTTTTTTAATTCTCTCGACTCAAAAACAGTAACTATCATGTCAACTTTTCTAGGCAAACATCTAAGAACCTTTTCAACAGTTCCTTAATCTTCTAGTTATTCACGATTCATCCGAACTTGATTAACAACACCCATAACTTTAGTCATGAACTGAACACCCATAACTTTAGTCATGAACTCATCAACTGTTTCTGATTCAGTCATTTTAAGCGTTTCAAATTGTGTTATGAGAGTTCGTAATCACCATCTTTATTTTGTAATTACTTTGCTAAACAACCTTAAGTATATCCCAGATTGATTTAGAAGGCTTAGCAGTAGTAATTTTAGGAAATAGAGTCATATAACGAATTTAAAATGCATGACTTTGCTCTACCTTCTTTCTGTTTAAGTTCATCAAATTGTTTTCTTTGAGCATCACTCATTGTGGCAATTAAATTTGCATCAGGTTTTGTGAACCACAATTTTACAGTTTCCCAAGAACCTAAACCTTGTAAGCATGCTTGCATTTTAAGATTCCAAAAATTGTAATTCTTCCCACTAAATAGAGGCGTAGGGATTGCAAACTGACTTGTTGAAGCCATGATTAAAAACTTCAAAATAAATAGAGCAAAAAAGCTTTCAATGAGGAAAAGATCAAGAACAAGAAGCATCTTCTTGTTGTAAAGATCAAGAAAATCTACAGGGCTCCTCTTGTCTCTCCGAGCAAGTAAATCGGCTAGAACCAATAGACAAAGTTCCAATTCTCTCAGGAAAAAAAATAACAAGCAAGAAGACAGAAGACACTCTGCTAAATTCGAAAGGAGCTCAAAAACGTACGAATAGACTGCAACAATAACAAATTTCTTCACACTTATGAGAAGAAAGAACATTAAATTTGACATTGACTTCATACGATCATCAACAACTAAGCTTCCTAGAGCCAAAGAGATAGAGCAAGGTCAAATGCTGCTCTTCACACGATATGCCTTCTCATACGCAACAAGTTCGAATGCAGGGAAGAACGAATGCTTCCATTCAACAATGCTTCATCTTGGTGGGGCCTCCAGCAAATTTGAACGGAGATGCTCAATTCATTTTCATCATGTTCAATGCAGATCTCAGTCTTAGTGCTTCTTCACCTTCGGCTATAGATAGGAATGTTTTTCTACCACCACAGGGTGTTGCGAGCAACATCAAATAGGAACTGAGAGCAACAACTCTTACCCTCACAATTAGACTCTGCAGCCAAAATCAACAGCGGCTGTGATACCATGACAAATTTAAGAACCGAGAGAAGTAGAACACCAAAGCACTAAATTTCATTATGGGAAGAAATATCTATATACGCTCTGAAACGATTAAATTTAACTAATTCCTAACTGATTCTTTAACTAGATTACACTAATTCTCATAAATTTCCCCATAAAGGCTCCACTAATTCTCATAAATTTCCTCCTTGTTTTAATGGAGAGTTGATGGACATTTCTTTTAGATGCAGTGAAATTAAATGTATACGTATGTAACTGACATTTAACTTCTTATTCAGAAGTCTAGTCTACATAAAGCTTCTCATAAATTTCCTCCATGTTTTAGTCGAGAGTAGATGGGCATGTTTGAATGGAGAGTTGATGGACATTTTCTTTTAAATGCAGTAAAATTAAATGTATGCGTATTTAATTGACATTTAGCTTCTCATTCAGAACTCTAGTCTACCTAAAGCATGCACTCAGTCTCATAAATTTCCTCCATGTTTTAGTCGAGAGTAGATGGGCATTTTCTTTTAGATGCAATAACATTAAAAATAGACTTTTGAGAGCGATCACATACGGTGTAACGCTTCGTTTGAAACAATGGAATGGCTGTCACGTGGGAGTTCAGAGGTTGGTTGCCTAGTGTGTCACGTTATATTTCTGAATGATCGATTCTGAGTACGAAATAATGAAGGAGAGGCATGTGATGCATATAAATCCTTGAATGACAGACATAACTGTAGCAATAGCAGTAGGAGACATTGAAGTCCCTACAAAGCTTTTTCGATCAACTTTCACATCACATCAAATCTAGCTGGATGAGAAAACTTTGGCGATGGAGGAATTAGCATCACATTTATGTAACCTAAAACTTTTCAGTAAACTTTCGCATCACATTTATGTAACCAATTTGTTGCTATAGAGTGACAACCATGGGTGGGTTTTTTTATACCAAGTCACTACTAAAGCAAGTCACAAGCTTTGTTTTTTTCCACGTCACAAACTACTAATTAAAAAACCATTCAAGCAGAAAAGTGAAATAGTGAGAATACGTTTTTAAATTGATTTAACGACCATGTGGTTAATATATATATTAAATATAAATATTTTTAATATATATAAATAAGATTCTCAATCTAATTATTCCAAAAAATATTAAATAAATATTATAATAATTTTGAAAATTTTGAAATATTTTTATAATTATATATATTACAAAATATTATAATAGATTTTAAAAAGGGGTGGAAATCATTGTAAAAGTGAGTTATACTTGACTCTATCATTTTGTTGTAGACGATGAAATTGAATATTATTACTTTTTTTTAATTGTAAAATTTGCGATTAATTGCAAAAAATTGTTCTATATAGTTTGAACTCAATTTGGATTGTTATTTAGAATATCTTTAATTGTTCTGGTTTTAAATATAGAAAATTTATATATTTTATTAATAAAATAAATTTATTATTTTTTTTATTAATTTAATATAAGTGAAATATCTTTAAATGTTTTTTAATTAAATATAGAGAATATATATTATTCTATTAATAAAATAAATTTATTATTATTTTTATTAATTTAATATAAGTGAGATATAGTTTTTATTTTTATTTTTGTTATATATATATATATATATGATAAAGTAAGAGTGTTTTTCAACTTTATTATGAAAATAATTATTTTTATAATGAAAAATATTTTTCTAAATAATATCAATTTTCATAATTAGAATAAATATTATAATAAAATCTCCCATGAGATTTCGTTTAAGCACAATAATAGAACTTCTAACCTATGGTATGACAAAAAATCTAAAATTGTCACGAAAGCAATCACACATGCTCTTAATGAAATCATTAAGCTACGAAATATAAACATATACAAAGATCTCATGAAGAGGAAGAAGAGGTCATATATTAATAAAATAAAGGCATCTTCTCCGTCTTTCTAAAGTTGTGCCTGAAAGATTTTGGTGGAATGTGCTTGTTCGTAAAACCAAAGATAATCATTCTACCCCCTTAGAAAAATGAGACAACTATCTTAAGAAGTTGTATGACTCTCTGGACACTATTGGCACTACCTTAAACACTTGTTTTAAGGAGGATGTATTCTCTCTCAGCGACATTGAGTCTGGGATTAATAAGCCCGCTAATGGGAAAGCTAAAGATATTGAAGGGTAGCAAGGTGAGATAGTTAAAATGCGCAGATCTACCCTCATTCCTCATCTCTACAAGCTGCACAATTGGCTTATAAAGCATGGATTCCCTCACCTTCGGACACAAAGCTTTAATGTGCCTATCTTTAAAAATGGGGGAAAAACCATTACTTCTAACTACATTACCATTATGATTAGCCATATTCTAGCCAAGCTGTGTGGGCTCATTTTGGACAAGAATATTCACCTTTGGCTTGAAATCCAAGGTAAAGAGCTAAAGGGGAAGCTGGTTTTAGGAGACATCACTCAACTATCGACCATCTTGTCACTCTTAGAATCATTGCAGAAGAATTTTGCAATAGTAAATTCGATATCTTCTATTTTTTGTGGACTTTAGAAAAGCTTTCGACACTGTTCCTCAGGATAAGCTTTGGGAGAGACTTGAAGAGATAACAGTTCCTACAGAGATGATAATTGTTATCATCTGCCTCTGCAAGACTGTCACTGCCAAGATTAAGGCCAACCAAAGGTGGTATAAAGACATTACATGCAATATTAGAGTTAAGCAAGGGTGCCCGCTATACCCTACCCTTTTTGACATATACATCAATAACCTAAAGGAATGTCTAGAAACTGCAGGATGCAAGGGCACCGATCTTGTTGGTATAATCATTACTCTTCTCCTTTATGCTGACGATATCGTTCTTCTTGCAAACAACCATGATGTCCTTGACGAGCAGCTCAAGGCTCTTCATATCTATTGCTCCAAGATGGGTATGAGAGTTAATACCAACAAGACTAAAGTCATGATCATTAAATCCAAATAGATCACCAATGGTAGTTTCATTTATAATAATCATTGTTTAAAGGAGGTCTCTTCTTATAAATATATGGGTATTGACTTTCCTCATCAAATCAACTGGAATTATCGCATCGAGAAAAAATTATTGCTGGTTGGAAAGCTTATTTTGAGCTTGAAAACAATTTTAAGTCATTCGATCTTTACATTTGGAGTAAAAATAGGTTCCTTTTTGAGACTCTTTTCAACCCTGTTGTCTTATACGTATGTGAAGTTTGAGGTCGCAGTATATCCATAGAGTCATGGAGGAATATTGAGATGATTCAAAAGAAATTCATAACCTACAACCTCAAGGTCAAGGGAAATAACCCCTATCCTATCCCCTTGATCGAAACTGATATGTCCCCCATTGAAAGTAAGTCGATGTTTAGATATATGATGTATAAGAAGAAGATTTACAACATGAAATAAAAAAATATCCCAAAAATTGCTTCTAACTTTAGTCAAAACACCCATCTTCGGATAAGTGTGGGTGGCATCAGTATTGGCTCAGCAATTGGGTAATTAAGGAGGAGATCAATATGGGAAGCAAAGATAGTGTCAAAGAAACTATTAACTCCAAGTTTAAGGACAAGCTCTGGGAGGATAAGGAGCTCGAGGATAAAAGGAAGCTAAGATACTATAAGGAGGTGATCAACCCCACCCTTGATAACCAAAATTATCTCTCTGTGTTGACCATCATTAAAAAAAATGAACATTGCTAGGATTAGAACTAATTCTCATGAGATTCAAATTGAAAGTGGGCAGTGGTCTATTCCCAAGATTCCTTGGAACGATAGAATCTATCAAATTTGCAAGAAGGTGTAAGATGAAAAAAAACTTCCTTTTAGACTGCCCAACTCTTACTTGCATCCGCTCTCAATTCCCAAACATCTACCACAATTCTAATATTCTTGAATTACTAAGCCAACCCCTCTATAGCAATCTTGGAGCTCTTCTTTCCTTTGTGGATCATAGAAACAAGATTGTGAAATATCACACTTAGATTCTTTTTCTTTTTCTTTTCACGAGGTTAGATAGGCCACATTAGTCTTAATGGACTTTAATCATCATCATCATCATCAAAAAATATATATAAAATTTTGTAGAGTTTCATAATTAATGTTGATTTTTGAGAATTAACAAAGGTCTTTTTAATTTGTTCAACATATTAATCATATTCTAAAATTAATAAATATACAATTTGTTCACCAAATATTATATATTTTTCATATATATATGTTATAATATAACAAAATGCTTCTACTTATCAATGGGAAAACCCATTTGAGGATTTCATATTCAAATCTTTGTAGATCAAAGCTAAAAGAAAAAACCACCAAATGTAAAGTAATTTCCTTGATAGTGAAGAGTTAAGTCCTTAGAAATTCTAGGTTCAAACACCAATTAGGTTAGTGAAAAAAAAAATTAAATTTTATAATTAATAAATAATAAAAAAATTAATCATCTTATAAGAAAGGATGTAGCTCAATTAATAATATAGCCTTGTTCCAAAGCCATATATATTCAATTTGGTTTAGACCCCAAAAAAACAAATATATATATAGTAATTGTATTAATAACTTTAAAATACTATTTTAGACAGTCTCATCTAACCTTATTCACCTCTACTAGAACTATTATTATACTTCGATCCGTAAATATTTACATTATCAAAATATATGATGATTATAATCTCGTTAATTATTTTATCAATTTTTTCTATCTCCATTAAAAAAAATTAAACCTTTCATTTGGATTGTAAAAATAGCATATTTACCATCCAATCTGTACATCCTCATCATAAGATTGATAAGATGGAAAATAACGTTAATGAAATAGAAGGATCTCGTAAATCTAAGTTCACCCATAAAAAAAAACAGACAGATAGTCGGTGAAGGCGAGTCTTATATCTCAGTCTATCGATCCATAAATGCACCAAGAGAGGAAATGACTACCGTAGGATGGTGGCCATTTTGTCTCTCGCTGCATTTATGCGCAGATAGACTGGGATATAAACAGATAGACTGGGATATAAGGCTCGCCGTCGGTGAAGCTCGAATCCTTGCATCTCAGTCTATCGATCCATAAATGCACCAATAGAGGAAATGACTACCGTAGGATGGTGGCCATTTCGTCTCTCGGTGCATTTATGCGCAGATAGACTGGGATATAAGGCTCGCCGTCAGTGAAGCTCGAATCCTTGCAGGACAAGTCTGGACATCCTCATAAGAAGATTGATAAGATGGAAAAGAACGTTAATGAAATAGAAGGATCTCGTAAATCGAAGTTCACCCGTAAAAAAAAGACAGATAGTCGGTGAAACTCGAATCCTTGCAGGCACTTGTCCCTAATTTACTGTTAATTACGAAGTTCACGCGTAAAAAAACAGACAGATGCTCGATGAAACTCGAATCCTTGCAGGCATTTGTCCTTAATTTAGTGTTATTTACGAAGTTCACCCGTTAAAAAACAGACAGATACTCGATGAAACTCGAATCCTTGCAGGCACTTGTCCCTAATTTATTGTTATTATTATTCGTTGCGAAGGTATTAAACATTTCAGCGACATCGTAAATAGAGTTTCTAACACCCTGTAAATTTATTACATAACCATCCACGAGAACCATCAATCTATTCTGTAAGCTGGGTAGACAACTCCTATCAATCTATTCTGTAAGGTGGGTAGAGAACTCCTTTGCATTTCTGCCAGGATAGCTCTTTACATTGTTGGACGGGAAAAATGGTTTAATGGGCACATCATACTAATATTGCCTGGTCATTATTTTTGCTATAGCAAATGCAGTTACATCAAATTTGAATATAGGACTTTCTTCTTATTTTGCAGTGACAGAATGTCTTCTGCAAACATATCGAAATTCTTTATTGACGATCCACCCTCGGACCCGGCTTTCCTGGCCAATTCCTTGACCCTCTTACAGTTTTCCTTCAACGATTTTACTCTTTCATCTCCACTGTGATCATCGTCCATGAGAGTCCTCACACACTTCTCTATTTCGTCACTTCTAACCATATCATCCTCGTCACACTTCACGACCTCAATTCCAACCTTTACTTCGTCCACGATAAGTCGCGCGTTGAAGTGCTGTTCTGCAAACAGTGGCCAACAGATGAGAGGAACGCCAATGGAGATGGCTTCAAGCACAGAGTTCCAACCACAATGGGTAATAAAAGCCCCAACAGAAGGGTGAGAAAGGATGGCTAACTGATCTGTCCATCCGCTTACTATGCGGCCTTGCTGCTCTGTGCGCCTGTAAAAGGTATCCAGGGTCGGATTGTTCTCATCACAAACTGGGAGTCTCAGCACCCAAAGAAATGGCTTCCCACTTGCTTCTAAACCCAACGCCAATTCTATGATCTGAGAAGAAGAGATGAAGCTTTGGCTGCCAAAAGAAACGTAAACAACTGATCTCGGGGATCGATGATCCAACCACTCTAACTCCGCTGCGGCCAGTCGAACCGTAGTTGGCGTGTTGAGATATTGGCCGCTTACAAAATTCTCCGGCAGCAAAGGCCCGATGGGTCTGACAGGACCCTCATAACGCTTCTGAAATTCGTCCAAATGTTCTCCTTCCAATTCATAGAAGCTGTTGGTAATGTTCATCCAGCTCTGCTTCGTCAAACGAAAATATTCGCTGGAAAGTTTGTGGGTCCAGTGGGTTTCATCGGCATCGGGGAGATCGGGGGGCATCTGAGAGCGGGAGAGGGTGGTGCGCTTGGCTTGATGGGGAACTATGTATCGGCCAGAACTGCTGCGTTCCAGGTTGCATGGCAATTTGCTCCAGAGTGCTTCGAATAGGTTTTGGGAATAGGCAGGGGAGCACTCAACGTTCACCCTCGGAATTCCGAGATTGGCAGCCATGGTCACCGTCCAGCACAACAGAAAGTCTGTAATGATACAGAGGGGAGGATTCAGCTGAAAGCCATTCTTATCTCCAGAAAGCAGCAGTTTCTGGACTGCGTCTCGAAGCAAGGTGTGGTTCAAAAGCATCTGTGGTGGAGTTTGGTCTGAAGCAGAGCTTTTGGTGTCAGTGGCCTGCGAATTTATGTAATCCGAAAGATAGAGCTCTACAATGCGAATATTGGGTATGTGGGCGATCTTGTTTGTTGCAGTAGAGAGAGCATGAGAGGAAGGAGATGAGAAATCCTCGAGCAGCCAGCTTTTTGGCTAGCTCTGTGAAAGGAATGAGATGACCGAGTCCCAGGGAGGGGAGGAGGAGGAGATGGGGTGCAAGTTCGGCCATCCTACAATCTACCGATGAGAGCATAGTAGCGATTGAAGTTAGAGTGGCAAGCCCGCTCAACCCTTTAAAATATAACCGAAGTAATAAGTAATTCCATATTTAATTTTGCATTTGAGCGATTTCATAAAAATAATTATGTTATATTTGAACTGAAATTATATTTTAACGTAAAGAAAGCTAAATATAATGTAGGTCACCAAATAAGTTCTTTTTTTCAATTGAAAAATTAGGTTTAAAGTAAACCAAACCTCTACACCTAATTCACAGAAACTGAGTGCCAGTAGTGGCGACCTCTGCTAAATATGAAGTCCGTGCCTTCGTAGTTTTTTCCCCACTTTTCCACTTCGTTGCATTGTAGCGATTTCTTGAATTTGACAGCGATTCTGTGATTGAAGGCTCTTCTGACGACCAGATATGACTAGTAGTTGAAGGCTTTTCTGACGACCAGATACGACTAGTAGTGGAAGGGAGTTGTCTACGGAGGCTGAGTTTTGGTCCGGATTCCAGAAATCTGCTGGAATTGGGTCAACTAAATTTTAAAAAATGCCGTAGTCTAACTAGCCAGAGGAATCGTCCTGAAAATCATGAAAATTCCGATAAGATTTTCAGAAAATCCGGCAGGAATTTTTCTAAATCCATGTTATAACTATCAAAGTTTAATATTTTGGGTGTCCTAGAGGTTTTTAATGGCGCTGAATCCATTTCCAATGTCAAAATCAGGATTCAAAAACTGTTTCTGCAAGATTTTTTAAATTTTTTTGGCCCGGATTCCGGACAATTTTGACAGTCCAGGCAATTCTTCCAGCTCGTTAGACGACTCCTTAAAAAATTAGGTAGTTGCAGTGCTTGGAATCCATTTTTGATAGTGGAAATGGATTCAGCACTATCAAAAACTCCTGAGACACTCAAAATACTAATGTTTAACAACTGTAAACAAGATTCTGGGCAAATCTTTGCCGGATTTTCTGAAAATAATTACCAGATTCTGAGTCAAAACGCAGCCTTTTTAGACTACGCGGTAGTTGAAGTCTCCTCGGACAAGTTTGTTGCTTTCCCGTGATTCCTTGAACTTGGTGATAGAGGTTTGAATTCCATATCGATTCTCTCACGACTAGAACTCTCTGGATACACAGCACAGAAAGCCCTCCATTGGTATTGATGGCCGTTACATGGCCGTATCGTTTGGTTGGCTTTTGAGAAGTTTATAAGTTATCATCGAAATCTATTTTGCAATTATTTTAAATTTGGTGTTATGATTTATTTTTGAGTGATTAGTGAAATTTTGATTATATAAATTTTTTCCATGATCATCATTGAGATTTTATTGAATGCTTTTTTTTTTCACATTCTCATTTTAAATTTTTTAAAATTATATTTAAACGATTTTCACTTAACAAATTTAAATGTTATATAATTTTTTTATTATTATTATTTTTAAATAACAAATCCATAAATAATAATTCGTATAAACATATTATATTTTATAAAATAAAATTATATTTTTTATAAAAAAATACAAAAATCATATATCCTCTATTTAAATTAAAATTATATAAATATCATATATATTTTAAAATAATTTTATTATTTATTATTTATGTTTTTTTTTCTTTTTAACTTTTTATTAAAGTAGTTGAAATAATTATTTGTGAGTGCAAATGTGGGACCTTTTAAAATGACTAATTTTTTTAATCTAAATCAAATATATCAATTTCATGATCTTATTAGTCGGTGCCCGTCGGGCTAAGGACTATAGTAATCGATATTTTTTAGGTGTATTAGTTGAGCACAAGTATGAATGTTATTTTCAAATTTTAAACTAAAGTTTACAAAATTATACGATTCTTTTATTCACATATCGTGATTTTAAGTTAAGTTTGTGGTCTTTTGGCTTATGTTAAAATAACTATATACGAAATATTTGACAATTGGCTTTTTCCAAGCTTTTTCGAGTGAAGTAATGCTCACTTGTAATAAATGTTTATTTAACTTCATTGCATTTAAGGTTAAATCCATCGCGTTTTGAGACATTTGGGATTTTAACTCGACAACAACATCTAGTCACATCTGTGCTTTTAACTTAAGCACAACATCTCGGGAGTAATATGAAATCTCGGATTTTAAGTTAACAACTACGAAAAAACAAGTGGAAATGAAATTTTGAGCTGCGACATAGGGACCCTGCTCCAGTTGTTTCAGAGGATGATCTAACAACAGTTCCAATTCTAGGAACAGTGGGAGAAGAACAAGGAACAAAACCCTCAACTTTGCTTAGACCCACTCATGAAGGTCTTAGTCTCACCGTCTACAACCGATGTGTCTTTACCACTATTTGCAAGTGAAGTTAGCATATCCCAATGTCTCCACAAAAGCAGGGCCTTGTAGTTGGAGACAACAGATCAGAATACAGTTGGAGGCATGAGATTAGAATACAAAACTATTATGGAAGAATGAATATCAATTATAGATGAAATTTTCATACAATTTAGGATTTTCATGATGATGGAAATTTAGTTGAATGTACCTTATCTCTTGGAGATGCCTAGGATGGCAAGGCCTACTCTGGTTCCTTCCACGAATGGTAAGAGTTCATCGAATTGTGGGGGTTATGTTTTATGGAAAAATTCAAATTTTGGTGCTTCTGTTTTATGGAACAATTGAAATATTTCCATGATGACCCTGTCGAAATCTTCACCGTTTACCATTTTCAGTGTTGTGTTATTCGTCACATTTTTCTTTTCCCGAGTCATACTCTCTTCAATCTAAGAAAGTAAAGAAAAATGCTACAGATGGAGAAAGAACAATACCTTAAAACTATTCTATCTCTCATTAAACCTATGCTTACAAAGATTTCATTACTAGCGCCTACTTTTTCTCTCTAGCTGGTGAGGATACAAGCTTTTGATATTTATCTGTATCTCGTGCTCTTTAACCAGTGACAATACAGGCTCTGATCTTTATCTGTATCTCACCTCTAGGGTCCTTCTCAATAGAGATTTTCTTTGCTGCAAATCATGTAAAGTGCTCTGCAAGTTGGAACTCTCATTTGAGCATATACAAAAAGTAGGAACAATGTTAATTGATACACCAGGAATAGTGCTAATTGTAACAACTCCCACTTACCCATTTTTTTTCTTCTAATTATAGTACTTATCGTCACGTTTTCCAACATGTTTGTCATGAAAACTTCTACCTTAACAATGTAACTTTGTGTTGCATTTATTTTAAACTTATAATTCTCTATTACAATCTCTTATTTTGTGTTCCACGTGAATTTACCACTTTGGTTTATTAATAGCTAAAACTATTGATGTTTTAATGGATCCCGTTAGTTTAACTAACATACATAATAACTCCTATGAATTTTCCTTATAACTTACAAGGCACAAATTTTTCTAGTTGAAACCTTAGGATAATATATCATTTAGTACATCTAAATTATAATTAGAATTAATTTTCCACTATATTTTAAGATTATTAAAGTTATAGTTGATTATCTATAACTTTAAAACATGTCTTATGATATTCTTATTTGATATATAGATACTAACCCCTATCATATCTATATTCATTTAAACTACAACTTATATTCTTAAACAATAAGATCATTTACATTCATCTAATGGAAATGTTATATATATATATATATATATATATATATAGGCCTTACCCCATATTTATATTTATATGTTTATCATTACATTCATTACACATATCAACATATATATTAAACTCACCCAATGTACATATCAACAGATATATTGACATATTCAAATTGTACATATATTACAAATGTTTTAATATATTCGAATTGTATTGTTGACAACTATTGTTTGTATTAACCTTTCCATATCAAAAATTTTCATTAACGTAGTATTATATTTCATTCAAGGGGGTTTTGGATTATCTGTGTGCATTGAATTCGAATGAGGGGATGAGTATTTGCATTTACGTCTGATCTTTTCGAATTCCCAACTATTATTAATGTTTTTCCTCTCGGCACCTACATATCACATGGACACATTTATGATTGAGACACATGTATGGTTGATCTAAGATTTAGACAATGGCTTAGATTCGTTCGTATTCCCTCCAAGCACGAATTGGCTATGGCTAGGGTTTGTTCCTCCATTGGTTGTTTGTTTCGCCAATTTTCCATTTGGGTGAAAATTTGCTGAGAGACCTCTTCTCTGTTTTTTTTCATTTCACTGTAACTAATAATGGAGAGTGACTCTATTACGAATCATTTTATTTTATCTAGGAATACAAGAGCCACTACCAAATATACTTCTCATAGCTCCTTAGGTAATTCACATAGTTTTTAAGTTTTGATTTTACTGCGTTAAAATTCTGCGTAAACGTATTTGGTTTGAGCTAAAATGTATCATACTTTGTTTTTGGTTGGCATGTATTATAACTACGCCAAGTTATCCTTCTCCTTTCGGTTTTTATAATGAAGTTCTTCCTTAGTTGCAGGTTTTGGGACTCATTTAAACTATGCTTCTCCAGAGTTCTTTATGGTGAGAATATAGGTATGATTCACCTTGCTTATGTTATTACTCAGAATTTCACTGTATATTGAAAATATATAGGGTTCCAATCTTCTAATATTAAAGCTCTCGTCCATTTGCATCATTCCTTATTGCTAATGCATCTAATTTCGTTTCCGAGCCCTTCAATGGTGAAGTTGGTTTATCAATTCATTTTATGTGTTTATCTATTTCCCATTTATGTGGGTGGAAATAAATATTCCCCAAATTGATTTGACCCATGATAAATCATTTTTCTCTGTGTTAAATTTTATCACAACGTTTCTTGTTAGTTTTGAATTAGGAATTGAAAAACTGTATTGGTTCCACTTTATGTTTGTTAATGTTGCTCTACATGTCTAAACCGTTTTCCATTAACCTTAAATGGAATATGAAATTGTTCCCAAATTTCGTTCTCTAATAATTCGAGTTTTTCCATTTATTGTAAATCGATTTTATTAATAGCTCGTAAGGTTTTACAACTGTTGTGTATCAATTTCAATGAATCATATATTTTTCTCTATATAATGATTACAGGAAGATACGTTTGAAAATTTATGATTTACAATATCTCCTTATTGTAATGTATTTTACTTCTCTATTTTATATATATATATATGCTTTCGAATTCACTTTGCATTGGCAGAGAAAGTTTGATGATACGAGCATAACTCGGTTTTGTACTCCACCCGAGTTTTCCCTCATTCGTATTGGTAAGATATAATTAATTTCGTAGAATTCTCCTCTGTATATTCATTTCAAAATCATTTATTTCTATTTTTAGTTTTACATAGCTTTGACAGAGATATGACAAGTATCTTTGCTAATTTAATTGGAATTCCACTTCATGTTAATTTCCTATTTTACAATGGATACAACAAAGCTCTGTAATTTTCTTAATTTCAATACTTCTATAGATAGAAAAAGTATAGTTTCCGTATATAGAGTTCAATTGATATACTCAATTTTTAATTCTTATAAAAACATACCATTCTGAATTGAATTGAATTTTGCTTAACTCTGAGGATGTAAGTTCCTTTTATACTCAAATCCTGGAAAACCCCTTTTTCCAATTTTGCATAATTTCCTCAACTATGTCAAGATCCACTATACAAGGCTACAACCACTGTACAAGTAATTAATTACTTATCTCTACTTTATAATGAATTATAATATTCATATTTATTCAGTCCCTTTTATATTCATGTACTTAAAATTTTATTTCTATTATGTACAGGAGGAATATCCACTTTGCTGATCCTTAGACATGTATAGTTTTTATTGTTATTACTTGTACCAACTCTCTATCTTATGCTAATTATTTTTATTCCAGTTAATATTATTCTAACACTGTTGTATATGCTTCCTTGTAGGTATGTTATATCTCATTCAATTCCACTACAGTTCTTTAGGATCTCATGTCAGAAGATCTGATGACATGTTTCATCTTCTTCCAGGTTGGTCATCCGAATATAGAGGGTTCAACAACTCTCTACCCCATTTTACAAATTTCAACTCAATACTCTGTATTTGAATCTTCATGGATGACTAAGTTCAATTTGTAATTAAAATATTGTAATTATTATCTTTAACTCGATTGTAAGGTGTTATTTTCCTAATCTCCATAAGAGGATGTTCATATATGTAAGGAATGTTATATGAAATTTAAATATATTTATTTGCAGTACATATTTGTTCCTATATGACTAAATATGCATAGAATATAAATATTTATTAGATGACAACATACTATACTTCTAGTTAAATTTAAATCTGAAATATATGTTCATCATTCAGATTGGTAGTTTCATTCTTCTATTTAAAGTTTACATCTGAATTATCTATGCATAATTCTGATATATATTTATGCTAGTTATCTAAACTATATTTTTTTTAGATTTTCCTACCTTTTCCATAATTGACTCTTACTGTTATGGTTCAATTATCTTGTTTTATTGGTAACTCTCTTGAAATTAACCTGATGTACCTACAGCAGATTTAGACCCTTACCGAGGGTTTAGAGATTTTGTATGTTGGTCATAACATTCAATATAGTCTATGTAACCATACAGAGGATTAACTGTACCCAGCTATGGTAAATCGATGTTAAATACATATGAAACTTAATTTATTTCTGAACTCAACACAAAATATTACACATAATTTATAAATTAATTTGTACCAAAATTTTAGCCACAATTCATAAGATATAACACTTTGAAACTACATCTGATTTATATAAAGTATAATAGTAATATAAAATATAAAATTTCACAGAATGTGCATACCAATCTGGTAAAGACTATTCTCCTCCCAACCTTGAGCTTAATCCAGAGCTCCCCACGAGCAAAGACCAATTCTTCCACAGTGTAGACAACCAATTGTCTAACTAGGAATAATGTATTTAAGATTTTTTCCCGTCATCATGTTTCCATAACTCCGTCCAGTTAAATTGGGATGTTATTTTCCATTTGCCTAGGCTTTACTTTTGTTTTTTCCACAAAAGCTTTTTTAAAACTAGATTTTTCCTCTTTCTAGTTTTATTCTCACCTCATATTAGTAAATTTCCACTTTAATGAGACATTTATTAGATTCTTATCTCACATCTAATATTTTTATTTTATTTTATTTTTCTCCAAGGATTTTTGGAGAATTTGTGCAAATTCCTAGGATTTTATTCCATCCTGATGGATTTGAAATCTTGGTCTTCAATTACTGTATAAGTCTTTGCAAAATAATAAATTTCACATTTATTTATTTCAAAACAATAATATGTCATATAGTTTTCCTTTAGGTCCACTTAACCTTTAGGATTATTATTTATCTATATACTGTAGTCTTTGCAAAATAATAAATTTCAAAACAATAATATGTCCTCATATAGTTTTCCTTTAGGTCCACTTAAAATTTAGGATTATTAATTGTATATATATAAAAGAAGAAAAATAGGGATATTGCATATTCCCCCTCTAAAAAAAAACCATCCTCGGTGTTGCAAATATTTATATTTACTTCTCAAACAATAATGTATA
The DNA here is from genome assembly GCA_034641835.2 of Pinus albicaulis. Classification (NCBI taxonomy): domain Eukaryota; kingdom Viridiplantae; phylum Streptophyta; class Pinopsida; order Pinales; family Pinaceae; genus Pinus; species Pinus albicaulis. The sequence goes on from MU968411.1 coordinate 67,178,552, forward strand.
TTTCTCTTTCATCTCATCTTCTTGCTCCCAAGTAGATTCCTCAGGTTTAAAGTGCGTCCACTACATTTTCACCCAAACTATTGTTCTATCCTGGAGCTCGATTTCTTCTTGTTCCAGTATACAAAGTGGTTGTAGAAGAAATTCCTCTTTTGTTTCCACCTGTATCACAGTCCAATCAATTACACGAGTAGTGTCATGTACATACTTTTTCAATAAGGAAACATGAAAAACATTATGAACCTTAATATGACTAGATATAGCCAATCTGTAAGCTATTGGCCACACTCTCTCCAAAACTTCAAATTGTCCACATTAACATGGTGCTAATTTAGCACATATACCAACATATAATATAAATTTGCAAGGCTTAATCCTCAAATAAACATGGTCTCCCACTTTGATTTCTGTGTGAATTATTTTCTTGTCTGCATAACTATTTTGATGATCTTGAGCTACTTTAATATTTTGTTGAAACTTCTTCATAGTTTGTTCCATTTCTTGTAGTGCATCTTCTCTAAGAATTAACTTGTCCTCTGGTTGACTCCAACTTAGCGGAGTGTGGCATTTTTGCCATACAAAGCTTCAAAATGACTCATATTAATGGAAGCTTGATAACTATTATTATAAGGAGACTCTGCCAAATGTAGAAAATCTTCCCACTTTATGGGAGTGCCCATCACATATATGCACATCATGTCTTCCAAAATATAATTGGTTCTTTCAGTCTGTTCATCTGTTTGAGGATGGTAAGAAGTACTAAATTTCATCTTGGTACCCATTCTTCCAAACATAGTTTTCCAAAATGTTGATGTGAATTTTCCATCTCTATCATATATAATCATTTTTGAAATTCCATGGAGTTTAACAATTTCTTTTCATAAACATATTGGCCACCTAAGTTGTGCCAAAAGTAGATTGAACTGGTAAAACGTGTGTTGCTTTAGTTAAAGTGTCTACTACCACCATTATAGAGTCATGTTGATACTTAGTTCGTGACAATCCAATAATGAAGTCTATTGAAACCACTTCCCACTTCCATTCTAGAATAGGGAGAGGATTCAATAGTCCTGCAGGATGCTGATGTTCTACTTTTACCTGTTGACATTCCAAACACCTTGCCAAATAATATGCAACATATTTTTTCATGCTTGGCCAAAACATGTTCTTCCTCAATGCTGAAATCAATTTTTGATAATTGGGATGACCTGCATAAGGTATCTTATGGTATTCATTTAAAATTTCCTATTTTAAAAATGTTACATTAGGAATATACAGTCTTTGTTTATAATAAATCAGTCCTTGCTGGTTTATGGTATATCCTGCAACTTCAATTCAGTGTAATTTCTCTTGCAATTTTACATATTGCTAATCTTGCATCAACACTCCATGAATCTGTCCTTCTACATCAAACTTCACACTACTCCCTGCATATGTCAATATTTGATGATGATTCCTAATCAAAGCATCAACAATTTTGTTTTCCTTACCTTTAATGTGTTTTATTTCCATATCAAACTCACTAAGGAAAGATAACCATCGGTCTTGTCTGGAATTTAAATATAGTTGGGTAAAGAAGTATTTCAAACTTATGTGATCTGTCATTAATATAAATTTCTTTCCTAACAAATAATGTCTCCAGGTCTTTAAGGTGTGTATAAAAACAACTAGTTCTAAATCATACACAGCATAATTCTTTTCATGCTTCTTGAGTTTTCGTGATTCATAAGCTATTATTCAATTATCTTGCAGTAATAATCCTCCTAGCACTTCTATACAAGCATTGGTACATGCTACAAATTCCTTGTTTGGATCAACAATTTTCAGAATAGGTGCAATATTTAATTTTAGTTTTAATTGTTCAAAACTATTTTGACACTTTGTTGTACTCAAACTTTACTCCCTTTTTATGCAATGAAGTGATATAATAGGATAATGTAGAAAACCCTTCCACAAATCTACAATAATATCCGACAATACCCATGAATAATCGTTTTGCTGGTACATTTGTGGGTACATGCCATTTCATGATTTCTTCTACTTTTTCTAGATCTACTGTTAATCCATCCCTCGAAATGACATGACCTAGATATTGAATTTTATTTTTGTAAAATTCAAATTTTCTAAGTTTTGCATGTAACTGATGTTCTGTAAGGGTTTTTAGTACTATTCTTAGATGTTCTTGGTGTTCTTTTTCATTTTTGGAGAATACCAAAATGTCATCTATGAACACTAATACAAAATTTTCTAGATATTTATGTAGCAGACTATTCATTAAACATATGAATGTACCAGGGGCATTTGTAAGTCAAAAGTGTAAGACTACAAATTCATAGTGTCCATATCTAGTTCTGAATGTTTTTTAGTTGATGTCTTCATCCTTAATCCTGAGTTGGTGATATACAGTTCTCAAATCAATTTTAGAGAATATGGTGGATTCTCTTACTTCATCAAATAGATTGTATATCCTTGTAAGAGGATATATGTTCTTGATAGTTAAGTTATTCAACTTTCTATAATCTATACACATCCTGAATGTGGCATCTTTCTTTTTGAAAAACACTACAGGTTCTCCCCATGGAGACACACTTGTTCTTATGTACCCTCTATCTAACAGTTCTTGCACTTGAAGTTTTAGTTATAGTAGTTCAGGAATACTCGTTCTATAGGGTGCTCGGGAAATTGGGGTAGCCCCAGTACTAATTCAATTGAAAAATTAATGTCCCTTTTAGGGGATAAATTGGGGATTTATTCTGGGAATACATCCTTGAATTCTCTGATCACTAGTAATTTTTCTACAACATCTTTTTATGTTTTTTGTCCCAAATCCTCCACTTGTACATGATACACTTGAAAACCTTTTCTTGATGTTCTTTTTAATTATAATGCAGAAATATGTCTCACAGATATTGGTTTTGGTTTTGGTTTTCCTTTGACTATTACAGATTTTCCTACCTTACCTGTGCAATGTACTGTTTTTTCTAAGGAATTTATTATTGCTTTCTATTTTTCCTGCCAATCCATTCCTACTAACAAATCAGAAGATCCTAAAGGAATAATTTTTAAATGGAGTTCAGTTTTATATCCATTTAAATTTAGAGTAGTTTTGGGAAGTTTATGTGTCACTTTTCTCTTTGTTCTTGTAGGTAACTGAACTAACCATGCTTTCTAAAAAATTTCTGATATTAGCTTACAATTTTCCAATATCTAAGGGCTAATATAACTTAAATTTTCTCCTAGATCTATTAAAACAGAAACAGGTTGGTCAGCAATCATACCTTCAATTTCTATCATGGTTGATTGGTGTTCAGCATGTCGATCTTCTAATGCAGCACTGATTCTAGGAATGTTGCGAGCAATTCCATTTACTCTAGTTGCTTCTTGTAGTACTTGAATGTTTTGGATTGTTTTTGTGTTGTGTGGGTAGTCATGTAACATGTGAGGTTCTCCACAACCCAACAATTTAATGGTTCTTTCACCTATACTATCCCTTCTTTTTTGCTGTTTATTTCCATTGGTTTGGAACTAGTGTGGGATTATGCTGTTTTATTTTCCCTACTCTTGTTAAATTTATTTTTCTGGTGGTTTTTCCCAAAGTTTTTCAGATATGCTTGTTTCTATTTTTTTATGCTTGACTCTCCTTTCCCTTTCTCCTTATTTTTCCAGTTTTTCAATTGATCATTTCTGTCTTTAAGCTGTTGGTAGCATAATCTTGCTTTTCGAACAACTTCATCCATTGTTTTTAGATTATAAAATTCAATTATTTCTTTGTAGATGGTAGGTAGGAAATTTAAAAATTTATGTACTTTGGCCTTTATTTCCTGATATAAGGCACATAACAAAGCAAATTTGTAAATTTTGTAACAAATTCATCAATTGTGAGCTATCCTAATCTAAGCTCATGAAATTCCTTCACTTTATAATCATAATACCTCTCATTCAAATATCTAGATTTGAAATTATCTTGAAATTCTTCCCATGTAACAGCTTTTTCATCTAGCACATGTACAATTTTTGTCTCTTCCCACCAAAGTGTGGCTTTACCTTGTAGTTGGTAAATTTCTAATCTGGCTTTCAAATTACTTCACTATTCATATATCCAGAAGTATTTGACCATGTTCAGGAGCCAAGCTTTCGCATCCTTCCCCTTTTCCCCATCAAAGGTTGGAGGCTTGATTTTGTGGAATTCCCCTTGCAACTCCTTTTTCATTTTGGATTTAGATCCAGATTCTTCCCCACTCTCAAACCCTTTTGAGTTGGGTTCAACTTATTTTATATTTTTTGCATGGTCTTCACTTTCAAGAGTAGACCGGGAGGTTAATTCCCTTATCAACCTCTATTTCTCATTACTGGCATGCAACAATCATTCATTTCATGTTGCATATTTCTTATCATGTCCAGAATTTGAAAATTTTGATCTCGTGGGTCTCCCACACCCCCCAATTCCACGTAGAAATGTTCTTCATTATTCATAATAGAAGCTGTAACTATTTCTGTACTTCAATCACTGTACATAGAATTAAATTACTATACAAAAAACAATTATTTACTTCTTTATCACAACAAAATTATTTTTTTCTGTGTTGGACACATGGGCCCAATGTTTTCAACATGGGCTCTAATACCATTTGTAACAACTCCCACTTACCTAACTTTTCTTTTCTAATTATAGTACTTCTAGTGACGTTTTCCAACATGTTTTTCATAACAACTTCTACCTTAACAGTGTAACTGTGTGTTGCATTAATTTTAAGCTTCTAATTCTGTATTAAAACCTCTTATTTTGTGTTCCACGTGCATTTACCACTCTAGTTTATTAATAGCTACAACTATTGATCTTTTAATGGATCGTGTTAGTTTAACTAACATAAATAATAACTCCTATGACTTTTCCTTATAACTTAGAAGGCACAAATTTTCCTAGTTGAAAGCTTAGGATAATATATCATTTAGTACATCTAAGTTATAATTAGAATTCATTTCCCAATATCTTTTATGTTTATTAAAGTTATAGTTGATTATCTATAACTTTATAACATGTCTTATGATATGCTTATTTGAAGTATGGATACTAACCCCTATCATATCTATATTCATTTAACCTACAACTTGTATTCTTAAACAATAATTACATTTACATTCATCTAATGGAAATGTTATAGCATATATATATGAATTTCCTTCTTAAACTAAGTTACCATAATCATTTACCATATATTATATACCATACCTTTGTAAGATTGTATTAGAATATATATATATATATATATATATATATATATATTACCACATATATATATATGTTTTTCATTACATTCATTACACATATCAACATATATATTAAACTCACCCAATGTACGTATCAACATATATATTGACATATTCGAATTGTACATATATTACAAACGTTTTAACATATTCGAATTGTATGGTTGACAACTATGGTTTGTATTAACCTTTCCATATCAAATGTTTGCAATAGTATTAGATTTTATTCAAGGGGGTTTTGGATTATTTTTGTGCATTGAATTCTAATGAGGGGACAAATATATGCATTTACGTTTGATCTTTTTCAATTCCAAAATCTTATTAATGTTTGTCCTCTTGGCACCTGCATATCACATGAGCACATTTATGATTGAGACACCTGTATGGTTGATCTACGATTTAGAAAATGGTTTAGATTTGTTCATATTCCCTCTAAGCACGAATTGAATATTGCTAGGGTTCGTTTCTCCACTGGTTGTTTGTTTCGCCAGTTTTCCATTTGGGAGAAAATTTGCCAAGATATCTCTTCCCTGTTTTTTTTTTTTTCATTTCTCTGTAACTAACAATGGAGAAAGACTCTATTACGAATCATATTATCTTCTCCAAGAATACCAAGGCCACTATCAAATGTACTTCTCATATATCCTCAGGTAATTCACATAGTTTTGAAGCTTCAATTTCACTGCATTAAAATTTTTTGTAAACATATTTGGTTTCATCTGCAATGTATAATACTTTGTTTTTGGCTCGCATATATTATATCTACGTCGAGTTATCCTTCTCCTTCTGATTTTTATAGTGAATTTCTTCCTTGGTTGTGGGTTTTGGGACTCATTTAAACTGGTATCGAATTTCCCTATGCTTCTCAGCAGTTCTTTACGGCCAAAAGAGAGGCACAATTCACCTTTTTTATGCTATTACTCAGAATTTCACTGCATATTGAAAATATATAGGGCTTCAATCTTCTAAGATTTAAAATCTCCAGCATTTGCTTCATTCCTTATTGCTAATGTATCTAATTTCGTTTATGAACCCTTCAATGGTGAAATTGTTTTATTTTGTGTGTTTATCGATTTCCCATTGATGTGGGTGGAAAGAATTTTCCCCAAATTGATTTGACCCATGAGAAATCATTTTTCTGAGTTAAATTTTATCCCAAAATTTTATGTTAGTTTCAAATTAGGAATTTCACGATTGGTATTGGTTCCACCGTATGTTTGTTAATGGTGTTCTACAGGTCTAAAGAGTTTTCCATTAACCTTAACTAGAATACGGAATTGTTCCCAAATTTCGATTTCTACTAGTTCGAGTTTTTCCATTTACTGTAATTCGATTTTATTCACAGGTCATGAGGTTTTAAAACCACTGTGTATCGATTTCAACGAATCTTATATTTTTCTTTGTATAATGATTGTAGGTAGATACATTTGAAAATTTATGATTTACAGTGTCTTGTTATTGTAATGTATTTTACTTCTCTGTTATAATTTTTCTCTATTTATATATGTTCGAATTCATTTTGTGTTGTTAGAGAAAGTTTGATGATACAAGCATAACTCTGTTTTGTACTCCACTCGAGTTTTCCCTCCTTCTTGTTGGTAAGATATAATTAATTTCATAGTATTGTCCTATGTATATTAATTTCAAATTCGTCTATATATACTTTTCGTTTTACATATCTTTGACAGAGGTATGCCAAGTATCTTCGCTAATTTAATTGGAGCTCCAGTCAATGTTAATCTCCTATTTTACAATGACTATAACAAAGCTTTGTAATTTTCTTAATTTCAATACATGTATAGATAGACAGAGTATAATTTCCGTATATACCGTTCAATTGATATAATTTAATTTTGAATTCTTATAAAAGGATATCGTTCTAATCTAAATTTAATTTTCTTTAAGTCCCAGAATCTAAATTCCTTTTATATACAAATCCTAGAAAACTGTTTTTTCTAGATTTGCATAATTTCTCAACTATGGCAAGATCCACTATACAGGGCTACAACTGTAACATCACTCCTAAGCAATTTTTATTTTTAGTTTTATTTATTTATTTTTATTTATTTATTTATTTCTTTTCTGAAGTTAACCATATTTATATACATCATCTTTCCATGAGTCTTTTATATTTTATACATATAGCAGAATTCACATAAATATCCTTAGAGATAATTAATATTTTAATCGAAAGACTATTCCCTACCAACTAAGTTATTATATGTATATTAATAAATCATGAGTAATATACATAGGTGGTTTAATATACCTTCAACCTTGTATAAATTTCCACATGGTAATATCATACATCAACCAAAACTATATAAAATATATGCCCATTCGATGCCTCTTTATTATATCTATATGTCTCCCACTTATAAGTTATACATATCACTTTCATGTATCATTACTCATCTTTGGATTTTGGGTTTTAACCTACTATATAGATGTCTACCTATGCTCGTATGTCCTATTCGAATTTGGACTATGCATTGGCACACTTGTTACCACCTAATCGTTGGTCCTACGTGGAACGTTAAGTGGTTTTCTATGATCTGTGTTGATACTTATGCATGTTTACCTATTTTCTCCTCTGCGTACACTCGGGATTTGAGGCTTATTAATTCAACGTTTCCTGCATTTAATGCCCAACTCTACTTATGAGTGCCATGATGGTTTTGCATTTAAGAACAGTACATTTTTAAGTCTCGTTACACTGCCCGACAAAACCCAAATCCGACGCCAAATCCTCCTCAGCATACAACTCTGTTCCACGTAAACTTTTATACACCGGATTTTGGTTTTCTGAGGATGATGCACTTAAGTCTAAAAATTTTCGTATCACTTGTGTTTATTCTCTATCCCATCAAGGAAATTTTATATAGTTTTGTGACAGGGAGTAGGTTATCGTCGCACATGTGGATGACGATCCCTGTTCAAATTCTAGGGTTTCATGCTGTATTAAAATGTAAACTCAACTGGTTCGACTTCATTTGGCTGCTCCGGCAATTGTCGTTTCGTTCTTCACTTCAGGCGAGCCGTTTGCCTCCATGCTTGTCACGGCTGGTGTATGATTCTTGCATTTGGAATGGCTTAATGCTTCCTCCCCTATGTATATGGTAAGTGATTCCTTGAGTATTATCATATGAGATAATATAGATGTTATTTTTCTTGTGCATTTCGATTTCTCAAGTGCGTTTCCCTTCATTGTTTCGTTGCGTTGCTCTTTGAGGTTAATACTCAATTTTTTTTTCATTTTATGTATTCTCCCTCAGCCGACTTGTATGAGTATTCAAATGTGTTCACAGTGTGGTTAGAGGGTTCGGATTTCTCCACAGGCAGGGCAGAAATAATTCCCATCGTTCTAACGAGTGATTCTTTCGCCAACCCTCACGTTTCCCTCTTGTTAATTCATTTCATTTGTAAAATAATCTCTCTAATGTTCTGCTTCCCTCTTTACATTACAGCGGGAAGAAATCTCGGTCAATGCAACATGTATAAGGTAGTTACTGGTTCACCTTTTTATTTGTCGCACTCGTCTATTTTTGTTAAACCTCTGTCTCTATTTTTATTTTGAATTTAACTCGTGTACATGGGTGGTTACAGGTAAGGACTTGTTAAGAGTGTTCTCAATGAAATGCATCCTTTGATCCTCTCTAGATTCTAGCTTAAGCTTGCGTTCCCTTGTTCTGCACAGGTCGGTACTACCTCATGCTTCGGAATTCCAGAGTGATTTTATATAAGATGCGAGATTTCGTCTCGTCTCGCAATTTAGTTTTTTTGTTCTGTCTTTGTAAAAAAAAAAATTGTGACAGTAGTAATAATTTGGACTTTCGGTTTGGTGAAACAGTGAAATTCTCTTCTCCATAGGCGAACGAAATATTACACCGGTCTGTTGACATTTCAATAAGTTATTTTCTGTGGTATAAAATATGTTTTGTATTTAATTTATTATCCTTCCCATAATAGCCTCGGTTATTAAAATTTTGTTCCACACTTTTTATTTACAAATTAATTTTCAGAACCGACTTTAGTTAAGTCCAGTCTTATGCGTTCCTCCTATAATAGCATTCCCTTTCTATTTAATATACATAACTCCATGATGTTAATGGCGGGAAATATCCTTTTGTTATTTAATCGAGAGGGTTAGCCAACTCAGTTACCCTAGTTAGATTAATGTGAGCTCACTGTTGCTCATTTATGTATACATATATATATTTTTTTATACAGAGGTCCCATATGACAATGACAGGCTTTTATCTCTGCTATGTTTGCCACATCACTTCATATAAGGATATAATATAGTTTCCATATAATAGAATTTATATGCTTCAATGCAAGCCTCTTGAGTTCTGTACAATTATTCCATTATATTTATATGTGTGGAAATAACACTAATGTTCTGTTTTTAGTTATACTTTTGTTCTTCATCATTTCACAGCAACATCATATTGCTAATGTAATTCCATCAACCTAGAATTTAATAATTAAAATCCAGCTACCACTATAATGTTTCTCTGTCCACAGAGTTAGAGAATTAACTTTGTTATTGTATAAGAAAAGTTGGTTAATAATTAAGTTGACAGATACTCGTTTAATAATTTAAATAGACATCTACTACTGATATTTGTAATTTCTCTCAATTATATCAAGGATCATGTGTGTGGTTCAGTATAATTTTATAGAGTAATAATAGCTTCTGCCAATCTTTCAGTTTGTTCTACTCTTTTACACAACATTATTATCATAGGTAGTCTTACCAAGAGCAAGCATAGATTAACAATAGTCTCTTTTATTTCCTTAAGTATTGTTAATTTAGTATATGTGCTTATGATTGAGTTTATTATTCTGCACTTGGATAGTAGAATGGCTACATGCAATTTAGTGTAAATAGCCAACCAGAGACTAATATTTTCTACTCACTCTATTCCACTCCTAGTGTTTGGCAATTGAGTTAATTAATGTATATATATATTGCCAAAGTAGATTAAAGTTACACTTTACTTGTTATAAGAAATCTGTTTAATATCTCATGAATTATTGAATATCTCCATATTTAGACCAACCTATAGTCTAGAGATTCTGGTTCATGGTATTCCTTAGACTATACTCCTAGTACACTACATAAATATGGAAGAGTTATTTCTTCTATGGAATTCTGTTAAAAGTAAGGAACATAAATTTTAACTTAAATAAAATATTAACTACAACATGCACCAGTACAATATCCCAACAACTCATTTAACCATTCATAAAAATCTTATGAACATACCAATTATGCAAATGACCAATCCTCCCAACCTTAGAGTTCCTTTGTCTTCAGAACTCACCCCCGAGCTGAGATCTCCTACAAGAAAAAACCAACCCAATCTATTCTGGAGTAGCTTATTTAAGCTTATGCTCCCCAAAGCCTGTTTCTAATTCTGCGTCCAGAATTGCAGGATGCTTTTATTCCTGTTTTCCTAGGCTTCACTTTTTAGGGACTTTAAAGCTTCTTTCTGCTTTTCCAGCTTTTTACCTCTTCCCAACTACTCTCCACATCATTGGGGAAATCTAGATTTTTCCTCAAAAATCTAAATTAGAAATAAATTCTTTCAAGGATTTTTGAAAGCTTTTTGGGGAAAGTATTACCCTCTTTCCATACCTCATGGATTTGGCAGTGATCTCAAAATTCTCATTTGGTCAATAAGCATAACAATATTTTATTTATTTTTTAGGATTAAATAATTATATCCACACAATAACTATCCATTGGGGTCCACTCCCCTTTGTATTGAGGTTCAAATGTCTAACTTGAAAAAAAACATAAACCAGGGGTGTTACATATTCCCCCCCTGAAAACCAACACCGTCCTTGGTGTTAACAATTAATTACTAGAGTTCATTTTAAAAATAGATATGGATATTTTTCCATCATCTCAGCTTCTCCTTCCCATGTAGCTTCTTCAGAAGTAAAGTGCTTCCACAACACCTTTAATCTTGCTACCGTTTAGTTCCTCAATTCCATTTCTTCCCGCTCCAATATTTTAAGCGGATCTGGAAGGAACTCCCCTTCTGGTTCCACCTGTATTACATTCCAATCAACAATGTGAGAAGCATCATGTACATATATTTTTAATAATGAAACATGAAACATATCATGAACTTTAACATGGGGTGGTAAGGCCAGCTTATAAGCCACTAGTCCCACCGTTTCTAACACCTCAAAAGGCCCACAATATATAGGAGCCAATTTTGCACAAATTCCAGCATAAAGTGTGCTCTTTCTGGGTTTAATACGCAGGTACAAATGATCACCCACTTTGAACTCTCGGTGCACCCTCTTCTTATCAGCATAGTTTTTCTGTCGATCTTGTGCTGTCTTGATGTTTCTTTGTATTTGTTTGACAAACCTTTCCATTTCTTGTAAAGTATCCGGTCCCAATACTAGCTTATCTTCAGGTTGGCTCCAACTTAAAGGAGTACGACATTTTCTTCCGTAGAGTGCCTCAAATGGACTCATTTTTATGGAGGATTGATAACTGTTGTTATAAGAACATTCAGCTAAATGCAAGTAGTCTTCCCATTTTGATGGTCTGTCCATCACATACATTCTCAGCATATCTTCCAAGATCTGATTTGTCCTCTCCGTTTGACCATCTGTCTGAGGGTGATAGGTAGTACTAAAATTCAGTTTAGTGCCCATGCCTCCAAACAGACCTTTCCAAAAGGCTGCTATGAACTTAGCATCTCTGTCTGAAATAATCATCTTTGGGACCCCGTGTAGTCTTACTATCTCTTTTAGGAACACATCTGCTACTTGGGCCGTCCCAAAAGTATATTTTATGGGTATGAAGTGTGCAACCTTTGTTAAAGTGTCTACCACTACCATCACTGAGTCATGGTGGTACTTTGTTCTCGGTAACTCGGTTATGAAATCTATAGAAACAATGTCCCATTTCCATTCTACAATTGGCAAAGGATTTAGAAGACCAGCTGGATGCTGATGCTCAACTTTAACTAGTTGACATTCCATGCATCTAGCTAGATATTCTGCTACATCTCTTTTTTCATTCTTGGCCAAAATACTTTCTTTTTCAAAGCTGTTAGCATTTTCTGATATCCAGGATGTCCTAAGTATGACTATTTATGATATTCATCTAGTATTTATTTTTTCAAGGACTCTATATTGGGGATATACAATATGTTTTTATAGCAGATCAGCCCTTTCTGGTTTTGGGTGTACTCAGCCATTTCTTTTTTCTACATTTTTAATTGCAGATTTTCATATTTTGGATCTTGATCTGCTACCTTTTTTACTAGTTCTTCTAAGTCAAGGGTAGCACTACTCCCGATGTTGCTTATGTTTTGGAAAGCATTTCTGCTTAAAGCATCAACGATTTTGTTTTCTTTCCGCTTGATATGTTTTATGTCCATATCAAGTTCACTAAAAAAAGACAGCCATATGGTTTTTCAAGCATTCAAATCTGTTTGGGAAAAGAAATACTTGAGACTAATATGATCAATCATCAATGTAAATTTTTTTCCAAGAAGATAGTGTCGCCACATCTTCAAGGCATGAATTACAGTAGCCAGTTCCAAGTCATAGACACTGTAGTTCTGTTCATGTTTCTTAAGATTCCTAGATTCATATGCAATAAAAAAATTTTCTTGCAACAAATCTCCTCCCAATCCCTCTCTACATGCATCAGTACACATGACAAACTCCTTATCCGGGTCTACAATATTCAGTATAGGAGCTGTAGTGAGTTTTAACTTTAGTTGCTCAAAGCTGTTTTGGAATTTTTCAGTCCACTCAAATTTCGTTCCTTTTCGTTGTAGTGAAGATATGGGATATGCTATTGCCCACAAACCTTCGATAGTAAATTGCAATTCCCATAAATGACCTCACTACTGCGACATCAGTCGACACCGGCCATTCTCTAATAGCCTTTATTTTCTCAAGGTCAACAATCAATTCTTGTTCCGAAATAATATGCCCCAAGTATTGAATCTTATCTTTATAAAACTCACATTTACTGAATTTGGCATATAACTGGTTTTATTTCAAGGTTTTCAAAACTATCCTTAAGTGTTCTTTGTGCTCTTCCTCACTTTTTGAATAAACCAGAATATCGTCTATGAACACTAGTATGAATTTATCCTTCAAAACGTTGTTCATTAAGCACATAAAAGTGGTAGGGGCATTTTTCAAACCAAAAGGTAGGACAACAAATTCGTAGTGACCACACCTAGTTCGAAAAGTTGTTTTACTAATGTCTTCCTCCTTAATTCTGAGTTGGTGATAACCAGTCCTTAAATCAATCTTAGAAAATACTGAAGCCCCTCTTACTTGATCAAAAAGGTCATCAATTCTGGGTAAGGGATATCTATTTTTAATTGTCAACTTATTCAGTTGACGTAGTCAATGCACATTCTAAAAGTTCCATCCTTCTTTTTCACAAACAACGCTGGTGCTCCCCAAGGAGACACACTCGGTCTGATATAACCTTTATCCAACAATTCTTGCAATTGCATTTTCAACTCCACGAGTTTAGGGGGGCTCATCTAATAAGGGGCTCTGGAAACAAGTGTTGCTCCAGGCACCAAATTGATGGAAAATTCAATCTCTCTTTTGGGGGGAAGAAGAGGAATCTCATCTGGAAAAATTTCCTTGAAATCTCCTACCACTGGTAGAGTGTCTAGCAGGTTTTCCTTAGGTTGTTTTCCTAGTTCTTCAACATGTACAGCATATACTTGATATCCTTTCCAAGCTGTTATTTTTAATTGCAGAGCGGATATTTGTCTTACAGATATTGGCTTTGGTTTTCCTTTGAGTATAAAGGGTCTCCCTTCCTCATCTATGCAGTGCAGATTTTTATCCCAACAGTTTATCATGGCCCTTCTCTTTTCTAAATAGTCCATTCCTATCAGCAAGTCATATGAGCCTAAGGGTAGAATGTTTAAATTTACTTCTGTCTGAAAATAATTTTATTTAATTGCTCTTTGAGGTAACTTATGAGTTACTTCTCTCTTGGTGCAAGTGGCTAACTGGACCAACAAAGACTGCTGAAATTTTTCAGTCTTGAGATTGCATTTCTCTACAATTTGTGGACTAATGTAACTCAAAGAAGCACCCGAATCAATCAAAACTGTAACAGCTTGGTCAGCAATATTACCTTCCATCTCAACCATAGTAGCTTGATGTTCTGCTTGTTGGTTCTCCAAGGCTGCACTGATAGTGGGTATGTTCCTTGTGATATAATTCACTGTGGTAGCTTCTCGATCCCTCATAATCATCTGAATATTTCGGTGGGGACAGTCCCTCAACAAATGAGGTTCTCCGCAGCCCCAAAATTTCAAAGGCTCCCCCATTTTAACTGCTCCCTCCTTCTTATTATGTCCATCTATTTGTTTTGAACCAACTTGGGACAGAGCAGTTTGAATTTCCTTGGGTTTGTTAAATTTCTTCCGCTGATAGTCCCTGCCAAAGTTCTTCAAGTAAGCTGGTTTTTGTTTCTTCCCTTTGAATTCACTCTTATTTACCTAGTTTTTTCCCTGTTCACCCTTTCCCTTAAACTGCTGGTAGCATAATATGGCTTTCCTCACCGCTTCATCCATATTTTTTGGATTATCAAACTCTATTTTCTCCTTGTACACAGCAGGCAAACAGTTCAAAAACCTTTGTACCTTTGCGTTCTCTTCACGAATATAAGGAACATACCTTAGCAGATTTGTGAACTTGGTGACGAACTCATCTATGGTGAGCTGTCCCAATCTGAGTTCGTGAAACTCCTTTTCTTTATCATCATAATAACGTTTGTTCAAATAACGATTTTTAAACTTGACTTGGAAATCTTCCCAAGTCACTGTTTTTTCGTCAATGGCATGAACCATTTTCGTCTCCTCTCACCACAAGGTAGCCTTACCTTGCAACTGGTAGACAACTAATTCAGCCTTCAGATTGCTCTCATATTCATAGACCTGGAAATACTTAATCATATTCAACAGCCATGCTTCAGCATCTTCCTCCTTCTCCCCATCATAGGAGGGAGGCTTAATTTTCTGGAATTCCCCCTGTAATTTTTTTCTCTGTTTAGACTAGTGTCTAGTAGTTTCATCTTCCTCAGAATCATCAGAGAACTTTCCTTTCTTCGTCTTTCCGGAACCTTCACCTTCTTGGCTGTTCCGCGAAGTCAATTCTCTTATGAGCTTTTCCTGCTCCTCACTGGCTAATGATAGCCTGTCATTCTGGCTTCTTAGCTCAGCCATTTCCCGTTGCAGCCTGTGCAACATAGCCATCAAAGGAGTGTTGGGATCTGGCGTGTTATCTTCATCATGCAGATCAACATAAATTTCATCCCCTTCAGCCATTGACTTTTCAGTTCCAGTACCACTGTACACTAAACAAAACATCATCAGAATTTTTTTTTTCCAACAAGAAATAATTTATACAGTGAGCACAACAACAACCCAATTTTCTAACATGAGCTCTGATACCATTTGTAACATCACTCCTAAGCAAATATATATATATATATATATATATATATATATATATATATATATATCTATATATTTATTTATTTATTTATTTTTCTGAAGTTTACCATATTTATATACATCATCTTTCGATGAGTCTTTTATATTTTATACATATAGCAGAATTCTCATAAATCTCCTTATAGATAATGAATAGTTTAATCTAAAGACAATTCTCTACCAACTAAGTTATTATATGTATATTAATAAATCATGAGTAATATACATAGGTGGTTTAATCTACCTTCAACCTTGTATAAATTTCCACATGGTAATATCATACATCAACCACAACTATATCAAATATATTCCCATTCGATGCCTCTTTATTATATCTATATGTCTCCCACTTACAAGTTATATATATCACTTTCATGTATCATTACTCATCTTTGGATTTTGGGTTTTAACCCACTATATAGATGTCTACCTATGCTCGTACGTCCTATTCGAATTTGGACTACGTGTTGGCACACTTGTTACCACCTAATCATTGGTCCTACGTGGAACGTTAAGTGGTTTTCTATGATCTGTGTTGATACTTATGCATGTTTACCTATTTTCTCCTCTGGGTACACTCGGGATTTGAGGCTTATTAATTCAACGTTTCTTGCGTTTAATGCCCAGCTCTACTTGTGAGCACCATGATAGTTTTGCATTTAAGAATAGTACATTTTTTAAGTCTCGTTACACTGCCCAAAAAACCCCTAATCCGACGCCAAATCCTCCTTAGCGTACAACTCTATTCCATGTAAATTTTTATACACCGGATTTTGGTTTTCTGAGAACAATGCACTTAAGTCTAAAACTTGTTGTATCACTTGTGTTTATTCTCTATCCCGTCAAGGAAATTTTATATAGTTTTGTGACAGGGAGTAGGTTATCGTCGCACACGTGGACGATGATCCCCGTTATAATTCTAGGGTTTCATGCTGTATTAAAATGTAAATCAACTGCGTCAACTTCATTTGGACGCTCCAGCAATTGTCGTTTCATTCTTCACTTCAGGCGAGCCGTTTGCCTCCATGCTTGTCTCGACTGGCGTATGATTCTTGCGTCTAGAATGGGTTAAGGCCTCCTACCCTGTGTATATGGTAATTGATTCCTTGGGTATTATCATATGAGATAATAGTGATGTTCTTTTCCTTGTGCATTTCGATTTCTCAAGTGCGTTTCCCTTCATTGTTTTGTTGCATTTCTATCTGAGGTTAATACTCAATTTTTTTTCGTTTTATGTATTCTCCCTCAGCCGACTTGTATGAGTATTCAGATGTGTTCACACTGTGGTTAGAGGGTTTGGATTTCTCCACACACATGGCGGAAATAATTCACATCGTTCCGACGGGTGATTCTTTTGCCAACCCTCACGTTGCCCTCTTTTTAATTCGTTTTGTTTGTAAAATAATTGCTCTAATGTTCTGTTTCCCTCTTTACATTACAGTGGGAAGAAATCTTGGTCAATGCAACATGTATAAGGTAGTTACTGGTTCGCCTTTTTATTTGTCGCACTCATCTATTTTTGTTGAACCTCTGTCTCTATTTTTATTTCGGATTTAACTCATGTACATGGGTGGTTACAGGTAAGGACTTGTTAAGAGTGTTCTCAACGAAATGCATCCTTTGATCCTCTCTAGAATCCGGCTTAAGCTTACGTTCCCTTGTTCTGCATAGGTCAGTACTACCTCATGCTTTGGAATTCCAGAGTGATTTTATATAAGATGCGAGATTTCGTCTCGTCTCGCAATTTAGTTTTTTTGTTGTCTTTGTAAAAAAAAAATTGTGATAGTTGTAATAATTTGGACTTTCAGTTCGGTGAAATAGTGACATTCTCTTCTCCATAGGCGAACGAAATATTACACCGCTCTGTTGACATTTCAATAAGTTATTTCCCATGGTATAAAATATGTTTTGGATTTAATTTATTATCCTTCCCATAATAGCCTCGGTTATTAAAATGTTGTTCCACACTGTTTATTTACAAATTAATTTTCAAAACTGACTTTAGTTAAGTCCAGTCTTATGCATTCCTCCTATAATATCCTTCCCTTTATATTTAATATACATAACTCCATGGTGTTAATGGCGGGAAATATGCTTTTGTTATTTAATCGAGAGGGTTAGGAAACTCGATTACCCTAGTTAGATTAATGTGAACTCACTGTTGCTCATTTATATATACATATATTTTTTTTTATATAGAGGTCTCATATGAGAATGATAGGCTTTTATCTTTGCTATGTTTTCCACATCACTTCATATAAGGATATAATATAGTTGCCATATAATAGAATGTATATGCTTCAATGCAAGCCTCTTGAGTTCTGTACAATTATTCCATTATATTTATATGTGTGGAAATAACACTGATGTTCTGTTTCTAGTTATAATTTTGTTCTTCATCATTTCACAGCAACATCATATTGCTATTTATTTCCCAAGACAAGACATATTTATTTCCCAAATTTGTCATTATTTATTAGTTATTATTTTTTAAAATTTTTTATTACTTTTTTATTCCAAATTTCAATATAAAATATTTATAAAAAAGAGAAAAATTAAGCACAAACTAAAAAAATAAATGCATGCGATATTTGTTGATTATAGTTTCTGATTGTATGTTGTTTATGAGACCCTAACTCAAGTATTTCTCTCATTGAGACTCCATGATATAAGTTTCTACAAATCCAATTTTATAGTATGCTCTATTTTACATGGTCTTTGATTTCCTTGGATGTAATTGTAGAAACCCTCAATTTTGTTATGAAACCAACTCCAAAAATAGAAGAAAAGAGAGATCAATGCCTTAGAAATTAACCACTTCGAGGGGGAAACCTCCAATACATTACATAAATGAACAATTCTTGGATTCTACAAATGACCAAAACCTACTTCTATATATAGGAGTCCTTGGGGCCACAATATAATTCTAGCCTACTTAACAATAATAATGTAAGGGCACAATAATAACAATATTGGGGTTACACGGGCACAACAAAAACAATAATGGGGCTACACTAATAACAATAAGGAACTAAACTAGTAATATAGCTACCTAACATGCCCCTCTCCTTCAAAAAATTGTTGTCCTTAGTGCTTGAGTAGCTCTGGGTGCTTCTGTATAAAATTCTCATCCTCTCATGTAGAATCTTCAATGGGTAAGTTCTTCCACTTGATGAGATACTATGAAATTGATCGATTTCGTAGTTGTCGATTTTTTTTTTTTTTTCCGTGATTGCTTCAGGTTCCAATATGATTTTTCGTTCCTCATCAAGTTCTGGAAATATTTTTTGAATTGGAATATTTTCACCTACAACCTTCTTTAAGCATGAAACATGGAAAACTGGATGCACTCATGAAGAAGCAGGAATCTCCAATTTGTATGCCATAGTACCAATATTTTGCAACACCTTGTAAGGACCATAGTACTTTGGCAATAATTTATTATCCTTCTTAGCTTGCTTGAGGGACATTTTTTTGTATGGTTGTAGTCGTAAAAACACCCAGTCTCCTACATCAAAACTTCTGTCACTGTGATGTTGATCTGCCTATTGTTTCATTCGATTTTGTGACAAATTTAGGTTATCCTTTAAGAGTTGGAGAAATTCTTGTTGATTCTTGATGTGATCTTCCGCTACTTGAACCTTATAATTTTCTCTTGAATATGATGTGATGGACGGTGGATGATATCCATAAAGTGCCATAAATGGGGTCATTTTTGCTGTAGCATGGAAGGAAGTGTTATACCACCATTTAACGAGAGGTAACCACTTGACCCATTTCGTTTGTTTATCACATACAAAAAAACGAATATATCCTTCCAAATTATTCACTATCTCAGTTTGACCATCGGATTGAGGATGATAAGATGAGCTATGAGCTATTTGAGTATCCAAACAAGAAATAACTTTGTCAAAAAATTTCCAGTAAAAATGGGATCTCTATCACTCACAATAATCTTTGGGTTTGCACGTAGCTTTTGAATTGTGTCCATAAATGTAGTAACAATAGTACTTTCTTTAAATGGATGAGATAATGCACAAAAACGTGCATACTTGGTAATCCTATCAACTAGCACTCTGATGACACTCTTTCCTTCAGACTTGGGTGTAATATCCCCAGGTTTTTATACATTTATTTGATAATTGAACAAGTCCAAAAGGGTACAGTGGACCCCAATGGAAAACATTTGTGTGGATTTATTTTATTATTTTAATTTAATAAAATAAAATGGAAAAATTATGTCCAATGACTAGATTGATATGTGAGATCTAAAAACCCAATCCATGAGGATGGATGAGGTGATAAGACTTTCCCACAATTTCAAAAAATCCTTGGAAGGAATAAAGCAAGATACTAAAATTATATTTGGAGATAAATATATAATTTACCCAATAAAGAGGAAATTATTAGGAAGAGGTGGATTAAAGCTAGAAAAGCAGAAAAGACAACTTTAAAAGTACCTTTGTGCAAGAAACAAAGGGAACACGTAGGAAAAATAGAAATAAAGCATCCTGAATTAATTGAACACAGTTAATGGAAACAGGATGGGGAAAGAAAATCTTGAATAAGATAATTTAGGATAGACAAAGGGTTGTATATCGTGGGAACAAAGGATCTCTTCCTGGGGGTGAGTTACAGAGAGAGAACTCTACAGTTTGGAGGCAACTAGTCATACCTAAGGGGTATGCATGTTTAATTATAAATGTTTTGTTCTTTGCAAAGTTTTGAATGTTGTGATGCATTATGAACATTCATAAAATAGTTCTGTTAATGAGATTTGTTAAGTTAAATTCTGTGTTTACAGATGTGAGAATTTATTCAGTTACAGTGATAGGGGAATGACCTATACATTTAACAAATTTCACTATATCAAAATTTGTAAAATCTGTATGGTTGTACAGATATAATTCTGTAGAGGGCCAACTTTTAGAATGTCTTAACCCAGTGATGGGTTTCGATCTGAGGCTAAGTACCTCATAGAGAATGCCTTTTCTTTATGTTATTTGGTTGAGAGTTCTACTAATAAACAGTTTAGATCATCAAGAAAACTCGTTCTGAAAATAACCATTCGACACAGTTATACCTTTTTGTCTTAAGTATAAAAAAATTTATTCAAAATTGAGCATAAGAGATGCTTGCATATCTGTTAATTGTATGCTGACACTGAAATAGAAATATGAAGTTGAAATATTACTACACAATATAAAAAATCTAGTGTATATTTTGTATATTATATAAACTAGCTAATCTTTACCATGGAAAAATTATAACATTTCAGATGCAGAAATTATATTTAAATTTTATATTGATAGTTATAGTGTAGTTAAGATAACTCTACAAAAAATGAAAATATATACAGTTATGTGTATGTAAAACTGTATAACCACATATGTACTATTATAGTTTGGTTACCCATCTCTATATAAACTATAGAAAAACAATTCTAAAATGAAACTAAGATAGAGAGGTCTAGTTCTGAAATGTAGATTATGGTTGTAAGCAAAATTGGGAAGCATATTTTCTGAAATAAAACATTATGATAATTGCTACAAATTAATTACATGTATACCAGTTGTTAGCACCCGAATTGGACCCCAGGCCGAAAAAGGAAAATAGGGGTAACAACTAAACCATGCTCAACCTTGTAGCTAGCCCTACAAGGATATGAGAGGTCTCTCTCCGTAGAATAGATATTCAATAACACAATAATGAACTGATTTTAGGCTAGATATATAAATGGGAAAAGGAGTTTTGATAAATGACTGAAATTTCAAGGATGTATGGGACAAGAGGACAGTATGAACTGAGGAATCAAATCAGGATACAGGGTATTTCATGGGGCAAGATAGGCAGGAGATTTAGCAATCAAGTTGAAATAAGATGGAGTGGAAATACTGTTTAGAAGCTGAAAAGGGTATAGTAAATGAATCCTTTTCAGAAAGAAGAAAATACACAGAGTATGAATGGTTCCCCAAGGCAGAGCATATAAAATGGATTCTACCTTTCTGACTTGAAAAAATTCAATTGGAAATGTTTATGAATGAATGGTGAAACATAACGATGTACATATGAAACATACAGGAGAGACATATGCTAAAACTCATGCCACATGAATCCCACAAATCAGAGCTGCATCACTTTATTAATTCCCTGCCAAACTGTACAATGGAGCGCAAAGCTCACCACCACACTGTTTCCCCTACTTCTGAGTTTTCAGACCTCAGACCTTTACAAATGATTAGCATTTAAAATAAATAGACAGATTTTGTGGGAATACAAATCAATGGGAAGAGGAGAAATCATAATTGAAGATGGAAAACCAAGAGCCAATAATCTCTCCGTAAAGGGAGAGCTGTGTTACATCCGGTCAGTGAGAAGGCGAAACATTGTAACGTAGATCTCTTTACAACGTAACTGCAGATGTGACTGTTACGAATTTGGGTCTTGGCCTTTGACTGTCGCTTTGATTTCCGTCATTACTCTGAATAAGACTGACCTTTATAATACGCTGTTGAACTAAAATGAAATTATGCTTTCGTGAAGGGAAAAATTTATTTCGCATGGGAAAAAGGGAAGGGGAGTAGGCGGGATCCGCATCTTAATCGCAATCAGAATGGACGATGGAGGGGTATAACATACAACGAAACTTACAATATGCTGTGGAATGTATTTCAATACATAGAGGTGATCGCAATTGGGACTCGGGAGGTGGGACATGTTTGAAAGCACCATACAAAAGTTTCGATGCGATGGACTACTTTGAAAACCTTTGAAAATCCTTTTATTACTTTTACAAAGGGAAAAAGGGTTTTCATTTGAATGGGGCGGAAGTACTGTATGGTGGGCCCAGGGTCAATCACATAGGAAAGAAGGAATTTGCGATGCAATCAGAGTAGGGGGCGTGATCAATCACATCGGAGTAATCAGAAAGGGGCTCCGATCGGTAGATCGGGGGAGGAAATGCGATCAATCACATCGGAGGTTTTGATGGTGCAATTAGAATGTTTCGATTAGCGGAGGACCGTTGGTTTGGCTGGCGAGATCGACGGCTAAGGGATAATTGGGAGCGATCAATCGGAGGAGTGGATCGGGAGTCGGAAGGGAGACTTGTGATCAATCGCATCAGAGTCTTTTGCGATTGGGGTGATCGGGGGGCACACATTACATGTTACGATTTGCGATGGGAAGCGGGTCTCGCCTATTCCCCTTCCCTTTTTCCCATGCGAAATAAATTTTTCCCTTCACGAAAGCATAATTTCCTTTTAGTTCAACAACATATTATAAAGGTTGGTCTTCTTCAGAGTAATGATGGAAAGCAAAGCGAAAGTCAGAGGCCGAGACCCAAATTAGTAACAGTCACATCTGTAGTTATGCTGTAAAGAGATCTACGTTACAATGTTTCACCTTCTCACTGACCAGATGTAACGCAACTCTCCCTTTACGGAGAGATTATTGGCTCTTGGTTTTCCATCTTCAGTTATGATTTCTCCTCTTCCCATCGATTTTTATTCCCACAAAATCTGTCTATTTATTTTAAATGCTAATCATTTGCAAAGGTCTAAGGTCTGAAAACTCAGAAGTATGGGAAAAAGTCTGGTGCTGAGCTCTGCGCTCCATTGTACAGTTTGGCAGGGAATTAATAACGTGATGCAGCTCTAATTTGTGGGATTCATGTGGCATGAGTTTTAGCATATGTCTCTCCTGTATGTTTCATATGTACATTGTTATGTTTCACCATTCATTCATAAACATTTCCAGTTGAATGTTTTCAATTCAGAAAGGTAGAATCCATTTTATATGCTCTGCCTTGGGGAACCATTCATACTCTGTGTATTTTCTTATGTTTGAAAAGGATTCATTTATTATGCCCTTTTCAGCTTCTCAATAGTCTTTCCACTCCATGTTATTTCAACTTGATTGCTAAATCTCCTGCCTATCTTGCCCCATGAAATACCCTGTATCCTGATTTGATTCCTCGGTTCATACTGTCCTCTTGTCCCATACATCTCTAAAATTTTAGTCATTTATCAAAACTCCTTTTCCCATTTATATATCTAGCCTAAAATCAGTTCATTATTTTGTTATTGAATATCTATTCTATGGAGAGATTCCTCTCCTGTCCTTGTAGGGCTAGCTTCAAGGCTAAGCGTGGTTTAGTTGTTACCCTGATTTTCCTCTTTCAGCCTGGGGTCCAATTCGGGTGCTAACATCTCTGGTGACCATACTGGGGAACAATCTCTACAAACGTTTTGCATAGAAGATTCATCACCCCAGTAATATTTTTCTTGTAAAGTCTCGATGATGATATTTTAGATTTTTCTAGGCTGATATAAATATTGTATAGTAGTAAGTTGACCACACTAGCTTCAAGAAGATATACAAGGGCTAATCCTGATCCAAATCCTCCCCCTATGTTTGAAAATCCAAATCTTATCCCAAGAATAGTCAGAAGACAAGAGGGATCGCTAAGTCCTACACCTATTTTCAGGTCCCATACTTGGCCCAGTGAGTGGTTTTTTGCATAAGAGCTTTCTTTTGATGAGAGTTTTGAGCTTTATTTGTTTAGAAACAAGTCTAAAACTGCACTTGAAAATGCGCTTCTAGATCTGGAGTTTCTTGTATATTTTGAAGTTCAGAGAGCGAATTCCTCCATTGATGACTACATTTTGAACTCTCCTCAGTCCATCACTGTAACTAATATTCCCAAGGTTTCAGAATCATTAGGGCCAGCATTCCATCCTCCTAATTCATCAACATTCCCATCAGTCAATTCCCAATTTTCATCTCCTCCATAAACACCTCCCTCAAATTCCAGTACTACAAACGCTGTGGTAAATCATCCCAGAATCATGGCTGCCCAGTATGCACCCCTAGTTTTACCCCAGGTCCTCAATGATATTCCTGCTGACTATCAGAGTAAAATTCCAATCTTTGATGCCACTCAAAGCATCACATCCCAACAACATGTTGATAAGATGAATGATTTTTTTGATCTTCATGAGGTAGAGGAAGAGAATGTAACCACTAGACTGTTTGTTCAAAGATTTGGACGTGAAGTTAGGAAGTGGTTTAGAGCCTTGCTAGCAGGCTATTTTCATACTTTACAGGAGTTACACACACATTTCTTAGATCGGTGGGAGGTGAAAAATAACCCACTCCAAATTTTGTCTGAATATGAGAATACTAAAAGAAATATGGGTGAAACTGTGCAAGACTATTGTTTAAGGTTCAATGATGTATACAATGCTATTCCGGCTAACCTCAAACCTCCTATGGATTCAGCTTTGCTGAAGTTTCTGGATGGTTTTGATGCCGATATGGCATATCAGCTGCATGAAAGGATCCGTCATCACTTGAAGAAATGCAGAGGATATTAGTAAGCGTTGAAGCTAATCTGCTGGCTAGAAGAGCTCGAGCCAGAGCTAAAAAGAAAGTCGTGGTGAAAGAGGAAGCGTCCCCTTCAGACAGCAAAATGGACACACTGATTCGTACAATGGAAAGGATGGTTGATCGATTAGTGATTTTGGATAGACTTTAACCCCAAATAAGAAATCCGAATTTTAGAGGACAACAATAGCCACAATTCAGAATTAGACAGAGAGAACAGAGGGCGCAGGACCAAGCAGCACCACAACAGCAGATTAAAACGCCATTACAGCAGAACTACGTGCAAGGGATAGACTTAGATGATGATGACCCTGCGATCGAGGCCAATCACTTTTTCACAGCTGATGGTGCTCCCATTTTCCTCACAGAAGATGAAGAATACACAGTGGCGACTCCATACATTCGAGGGGACGAAAATTTCATTTTGGCCAATGACGTGGCATTAGAGGAAGAATCTGATGACTACCAAAGAGGGTATATGAATGCTCTATCCGCCCAGCAAAGGTAGTATTCTCTAAGGAACAAAAACGTCACAATCAGTCCCATTGAAAAGAGAAAAGAACTCCAAATGAAGGATGAGGCATAGAAGAAAGGAAAAGAGCCAGCCAATCCTTCATCCAGCAAAGCACCTGCAGCTACTAACACAACAAATGAAAAGAGCCAGCAGAGCATAGCGAAGGAGAAAATAGAGAAGAAATACCTTCCCATTAAAGAGGTAGAAAAAGCTCCTTCCTTTGATTTAGAAAATGAAATTTCTAAACTCAAAGTTTCTGTGCCCCTGACTGAGTTGGTGAAGAATAGTGTATATAAAATTCAGGTGTCTAAATTCTTGCAAATTGACCCTCTTTCTGATATGGTTAATGTGGAATATGACTACCCTGAACTTATTTTTGGTCAAGCCACAGAAGAATCTGAAGAAAATGAAGTCCCTCCCTTTTACCTAAGTCTTAGGTTGCATGAGTTTATCTTGCATAACGCCATGTTGGACTCCGGGGCTTGACATAATTTGATGCCCAAAGCTTTCATGGAGAAGTTAGGCCTTGATGTTACGAGAAAATACCATGATTTGTACTCTTTCGACTCAAGTAGGGTCCATTGTATTAGTCTCATAAAAGATTTAGTAGTGTCTTTAGATCAAATACCAGCCAAAAATGTCTTGATGGATGTAGTTGTTGCTGATGTCCCACCACGGTTTGGAATGCTTCTATCTAGATCTTGGGGTGCAAAACTTAAGTGGACCATACAACTTGACTTCTCTTATGCCGCAATCCCTGTATTTGGCTAGTTGAGAAAGTTATATAGGGAAAATAAAATGAAATATATGATTACTAGCAAAGACAAGCCAGTAAACCATCCCATCAATGCAGTCCACACAGATTTAGAGTCTTTTGTCTTTGATTTAGATGGTGATTTAAATGATGAGGAGGTTCAGTTGGTACAAGTGGATGAGATACCTGAGATTTCAGAAAATTTCAGAGAGGTCCTCGAATAGGAAAAGGACAAAGAAGCAAGTACTTCTGAGCCTCCTATCCACCAGCAGCAAAAAGACAGCGAACAACCAGAAATCAGCCAAGGTAAAGAGAAGGGAAAAACTAAATTTTAGCATCTGCAAGAAGAAGAAGAAGGCCTATGGGGTATGGATTTTGATGGAGCTGTTAGTAAGGATGGAGCAAGTATTGGAATATGGATTGGGAGCCCTGTTTTCCAGCCTGAAAAGGTCCCTAGTAATGTTTGAGTATGTGCTTATAAGTTGGCTTTTGACTGCTCCAACAATGAAGCAGAGTATGAAGCTCTGATTGCAGGCCTCAAAATCTTGAAGAAGTTGAAGGCGAAAAAGGATTTTTGTGTATGGTGACTCTGAGTTAATAATCAAGCAGGTGAAAGGAGAGTACCAAGCTAAACATCCAAGACTGAGGGCATACATAAATGCAGTTCTGGACATTTTGAAGACATTCCCAGAGTACACTTTGACAGTAGTGCCCAGGATGTAGAATCTTATTGTTGATTCTCTTGCCACTAATGCAAGTAGCTTGAAGATTCTGATGAACTCCAGCAACAAGTTTGAGATCCATGTCAAACATAGGCCTGTTGTTCTGGACAATTTAAGGTATTAGCAAGTATTTTTGGATGATAATGAGATCAATGCATTTTTGCAGGGTGATGGAAAATTCAAGGACACTCCCATAGAAGGTGAATATGTGGTTGATGATCAAGAATTGGAAACAAACCAGATGGACATATTGCAGCTGAAAGTTTGAAGTCTGAAAACTCAGAAATAGGGGAATAGTGTGGCAGTGAGCTCTGCGCTCCATTGTACAATTTGGTAGGGAATTAATAAAGCGATGTAGCTCTGATTTGTGGGATTCATGTGGTATGAGTTTTAGCATATGTCTCTCCTTTGTGTTTCATATGTACATTGTTATGCTTCACCACTCATTCATAAACATTTCCAGTTGAATGTTTTTCAAGTTAGAAAGGTAGAATCCATTTTATATGCTCTGCCTTGGGGAATCATTCATACTCTGTGTGTTTTCTTCTGTTTGAAAAGGATTCATTTATTATGCCCTTTTCAGCTTCTCAACAGTCTTTCCACTCCATCTTATTTCAACTTGATTGCTAAATCTCCTGCCTATCTTGCCCCATGAAACACTCTGTGTCTTTTGATTAATTCCTCGGTTCATACTGTCCTTTTTCCCATACATCCCTGAAAATTCAGTCATTTATCAAAACCCCTTTTCCCATTTATATACCTAGCCTAAAATCAGTTCATTATTGTGTTATTGAATATCTATTTTACAGAGAGAGCCCTCTCCTATCCTTATAGGGCTAGCTACAAGGATGAGCATGGTTTAGTTGTTACCTTGATTTGCCTTTTTCAGCATAAGGTTCAGATTGGGTGCTAACACCAGTTATGTACGCAATAAAAAAAAAATAGTATTATAGTATAGCTATAAGAAACATAAAATTTGTATTATAGTTTTAGGCAGAAATCAAATTAAAAATTAAAGTAACTTGTGTAATAATTTTTTTTGAATAGTAATCTTTAAAGAGGATATATGTAGAAGTTGTTAAATTTTAGAATTGAAGAATTTTGACTTCATTATATGAATGCATAACATTCTACAAATAGAAAAGTATAAAATTCAAGAACCAGAGACAAATACGTGTGCCACCACTTTGTGAACACATTTAAAAATGAAATGAGAATTTTATCCCCTATCTATATGAAGTCTTCATTCCTGGGTACTAGTACAGTCCTTAATGTCCAAATAATTACACAGAAAAATTTATACAATTTTATCTAATACTACAAATATCTTCAATGTATAATTTCTTCAAAAACTTGTGTTTAAGATAACACCCAACTGAGATGGATCAGTAGGCTGGTAGATGTTTTCATTGGATTGAATATTAAAATTTAGCTTTGCAACCAACTTGAGATTAATACAGTAAATAGAAAATCCAATTAGGGACGAAAATGTGGAAATAATGCCGTACGGACATTTGTGTATAAGTATATTACATGTCACATGCAATCACAAATAAATCTATTGCATTGTATTGTGGATACTCTCATATATATGCATATAATAGAAAAAATAATTACATAAATGAAAACAAAATACTAGAAGGGAATATGCACTTTTAAACCTTTCACCTGTGTCAAAGGCGTAAATGAGGTTTAATATAGAATGATTGGTTTAGCATATTAGCATTAAATTTATGGTGTAAAAATGCCAAGAACGATTTGCATAAAAGAAGACACAGGCCCAAAATCAAATCCAATCTGAAGGGATAAATTTCTCAATGCTAGGTAGTTACGTCCAACATATCAAATATTAAACTAAAGTAACGTAGATTTCTTTCAGAGCGAGAAAGAAAAGTTCAGAAGTACATTAAAAAGAAGAGAGAAAGAGGAATAAATTTTATAAAGAACTAAAATTAATCGTTAAATTTCCTGACTCTCAAACATGAAATCGTATTCATTTCGAAAATAAAGCTCAAGAATATAAATGGTAGAATGCAAACTTATAAATGGACTGTAGTCAGTCTAGGCTACATGGTCTAAGAGATCAGAAGTATTAACTGACTTTTTCTATGTCAAATATTGTAAAATACATATTGAATATGAATGTTAGATAGAGGGATATTCAGTCCCAGGTCCAAATCTGACCATCGCAAAGGAGATAACATGAGTTTAGGGAAATAATTTAATAGTTTTAATGAAATTACTTACCATTTACCTAAAATAGTCAAGAAGACTACGTGAACTTGAACTACATACAAGCACAAAAGAAATCGAGGATTAGAAGCAAGAAATACAACCAAATGGAAAAAAGGAATGTTGTCGAGAAAGAATGAAATCATCCAAAGGAAGTTACTAGCTGAGTAATGGAGATCGATCATTTAACCTGTAGGTGAGTAACGAAATGAATTTCTTGCGCAAAACCGCTTGACCATCTCGAACCAGGAGGATTACCACATATGTTAATTGTAGCATAGGAGAAACACTCCGAGCTAACCGGTGATTGCTGGTTCAAATGAGAAACGTTTATGCCTTTTAAACCCTAGTAAGGAACTCCTTTTCTTCCGTCAACTTGGTACTCGATCTAGGGTCATCCCTCTGATCGAGGCATGGAACTTGAAGTGAAGAAAAACGTGTGAGGTGGTACCAAAATATTAGGTCATTCGTACTCCAGGCGAGAACTTCAATTTGAAAATTTATGAATTGGGAGTTACGAGGTGTGGGAGACAGTGCAAGGTACTATTCCAAATCACTTGACAAGATCATCGAATGGAAAACCCTACATATCGAATCTTCATACTTTCCAGAAGGTACTGAGATGCATAATGGGACAATGTACTTAACGTGGTAGATGGATTCATGAGTTTATAAGTTCTATACAAATGCCAATTAAATGAGAGGGTATGTATTATAAGCCTCATCAACAATAACGTAAGTCTGGAAAAGTAAGAAATTAATTCACACAGATACATAATAGATAATGACTTGGATATGTTTTCAGTATAGTGTGTTAGTAACATAGATTTCGTTATATATATATATATATGTATCCTAAAGGGCATGTTGGGAATTAGCCTTAGGGTAATGGGTGAATTATATAGTGATGTTAAAAAGACAAGGGACTTCATGTATTAAATTAAGTGACATTGATAACAAAACGTTATGAATGATAATTCGAAATGTTTCACCTCTAAGTGGCTAGGAAATTTTATAAATGAAAATGAAGACATCATACATAGGTGGGAAATTTATATGGTAATTTGTATATACATATGGCTATCATGTTCATTATATGATATACTGGCATTATGTGTAGATGTAGTTATACAAAATAAAAAAAATAAAAAAAGTTAGAGGCATTACAAATGGTATCAGAGCCCAAGTTAAAACACTGGGAAAATTATCTGCTCACATTAGAAATTTTATATTGCTATAAAAATTTATTGAATTTAAATTTTTCTAATGTTTAATTTCATGTATAGTGAAAATTGTTGAGAAATACAGTTGCAAACCATGATTGAAGGGGTCGAGCTGTATGTGGATCTGGGTGGTGGAGAAAACACGCCAGATCCGAATGCTCCATTGATGGCTATGTTGCATAAAATGCAAAGAGAAATGGCACAGCTGAAAAGCCATAATGAAAGGCTATGTTTAGCGAGTGAAGATCAAGAGAGATTGATAAGAGAATTGAATTCTCGGAATAGCCAAGAAGGTGAAGATTCCAGAAGGAAGAGAAAGGGAAGAGTCATTTTCTTAGAAGATTCTAAGGAAGATGACACCTCTAGACAACAGTCTAGAAGGAATAAGGAATTGCAGGGTTAATTCTGGAAAATCAAACCTCCCTCCTATGATAGAGAGAAGGAGGAAGATGCTGAAGCATGGCTTCTGAATATGATAAAGCACTTTTAGGTTTACGAATATGAAAGTAACTTGAGAGCTAGATTGGCTATCTATTATTTTCAAGGTAAGGCTACCTTATGGTAGGAAGAAACAAATATGGTCCATGTCATTGATGAGAAAACTATCACTTGGGAGGATTTCCAAGTCAGGTTCAAAAATCAATACCTGATTGAACTTTATTATGACAACAAGGCCAAAGAGTTTCATGAACTCAGATTGGGACAACTTACGATTGATGAGTTTGTAACCAAATTCACCAATCTGTTATGATATGTACCCTACATAAGAGAAGATAAGGCAAAGGTGCGCAAAACAAGGCTATGTTATCAGTAGTTCAAAGGAAAAATTGAACAAGAGAAGAATTGTCAACATAAAGAGAAGGGTGACTCCAGTAGAAAGAAAACAAAACTAGCATATTTGAAGAACTTTGAGAGAAACCACCAAAGAAAGGAGTTCAGTAAAATGGGAGAAAATCAAACTTATCAATCACAGACAAGGTCCAAACTGATGAATGGAAACGATAAAGGAGAAGGGACAGTTAGAATGAGAGAACTCCTAAAGTGTCGGGGGTGTGGAGAAGCACATTTATTGAAGGACTGCCCGCACAAAAACATTAAGACCATAAAAGTATTGAGAGAAGCAACACCTGTTAATGACGTGGCAAGGAACATCCCCCAAATCAGTGCTGCTCTGGAAGATCATCAAGCAGAAAAACACTCCACTATGGTTGAAGTAGAAGGTATGATTGTTGACCAACCTGTTTCTGTTTTAATAGATCCAGGTGCATCTTTAATTTATATCAATCCTCAAATGGTAGAAAAATGTAACTTAAAGTCATAAAAATTTTAGCAGTCTTGGTTAGTTCAGTTAGACACTAGTACAAAATGGAAGGTGACTCATAAGTTACCCCAAACAACCATAAATTTGAATGGATACCTAACAGAATTAAATTTAAATATTCTGCCTTTAGGGTATTATGATGTACTAGTAGGGATGGAATGGTTAGAGAAACAGAAAGCCATGTTTAATTTTTTATACAAAACCCTACATTGTATAGACAAGGATGGAAAACCGGTTATAGTAAAAGGAAAACCTAAGCCAATATCTGTGAGACAAATTTCAGCACTTCAGTTGAAGAGAATTGCTAGAAAGGGTTATCAAGTGTATTCTGTTAATGTAAATGAGCTAGGAAAACAGGCAGAGGAAAATCCTTTAGAAACATTAACTATTATAAGAGAATTCAAAGATGTGTTTCTGGATGAAATTCCTCATCTGCCCCCTAAGAGAGAGATTGATTTCTCAATTGACTTAGTACTGGGAGCAACTCCAGTTTCTAGAGCCCCATACAGAATGAGTACTCCGGAACTGATGGAGTTGAAAATGCAGCTACAAGAGTTGTTGGACAGAGGTTACATTAGACCAAGTGTATCCCCATGGGGAGCACTAGTGCTATTTGTGAAAAATAAGGACAGTAATTTTAGAATGTGTATTGATTACCGTCAATTGAACAAGTTGATAATAAAAAATAGATATCCTCTACCTAGGATAGATGACCTATCTAACCAAGTTAGAGGGACAATAGTTTTTTCAAAGATTGATTTAAGGACAGGTTACCATCAATTAAGGATTAAGGATGAAGATATAAGTAAAATAACATTCAAAACTAGGTATGGACACTATGAGTTTGTGGTCCTACCGTTTGGGTTGACCAATGCACTTGCTACTTTTATGTGCTTAATGAATAGTGTCTTAAATAAATACTTGGACAGATTTGTATTAGTATTTATTTATGACATTCTGATTTATTCTAAGAATGAAGATGGGCATAAAGAACATCTTAGAACTATTTTGTAAACTCTCAAGGAAAGAAAATTTTATGCTAGTTTTAACAAATGTGAAATTTTCAAAGATAAAATTCAATACCTTGGTCATATAATTGCAGAAAAAGTGTTAGCAATAGACACAGAAAATATAAAAGCAATAAGAGAGTGTCTTGTACCTACTGATGTGTTTGTTGTAAGATCCTTTATGGGAATTGCATGATACTATAGGAGGTTTGTGGAGAGATTTTCATCCTTAGCTTACCCCATTACATCCCTACAAAGGAAAGGAGTTAAGTTTGAATGGACTGAAAAATGTCAAAATAGCTTTGAGTAGCTAAAAATGAAACTTGCAACAACACCTATTTTAAATATTGTTGATCCAGATCAGGAATTTGTAGTGTGCACAGATGCTTGTGGAGAAGGATTAGGAGTGCTAGTACAAGAAAATTCTATTATAGCCTATGAATCCAGAAAAATTAAGAAACATGAACATAATTATAGTGTTTATAATCTTGAGTTAGCTGCAGTAATACATGCTATGAAGATGTGGAGACATTACCTTTTAGGGAAAAATTTTGTGTTGATGACAGATCGCATCAACCTAAAGTATTTTTTCACCCAAACAGATTTGTATGGTAGGAAAGCTAGGTGGTTTTGCTTCCTTAGTGAGTTTTACATGGATATAAAACATATAAAGGGTAAGGAAAACAATATTGTGGATGCATTAAGCAGAAATTATTGGCAAAGTGTAAGTAATATTGGGAGTAGTGCCAATTTTGACATAGAGGGACTAATACAAGAAGTGGTGAACCAAGAGAAAAACTATGAGAAACTTCAGTCACAATTGATGAAAAAGGAAATGAAAGGATATATATAGAACTAGAAAGGGATAATTTGTTTTAAAGACATATTGTACATTCCTAATGTAGACTCCCTAAAGAAAGAAATTCTGGATGAGTACCATAAAAGATGCTATGCTGGACATCCTAGATACCAGAAATTACTTACAGCTTTAAGAAAGAACCTGTTTTGGCCTTGTATGAAAAAGGATGTGGAAAACTACTTAGCTAGATGTATAGAATGTCAAAAAGTAAAGGTGGAACATCAGCATCTAGTTGGGTTTCTGAATCCTTTACCCATCAGAAAATGGAAGTGGGATACTATTTCCATGGATTTTATTACTGGTATACCAAGAACAAAATACCAACATGACTCTATTATGGATTTAGTTGATACTTTGACTAAATATGCTCATTTTATACTTGTAAAATCTACCTTTGGTACAACCCAAGTAGCAAAT
This sequence comes from Pinus albicaulis, assembly GCA_034641835.2. Taxonomy (NCBI): domain Eukaryota; kingdom Viridiplantae; phylum Streptophyta; class Pinopsida; order Pinales; family Pinaceae; genus Pinus; species Pinus albicaulis. Next base: position 67,212,773 of record MU968411.1, read on the forward strand.
GTATTTATGAAGGAGACTGTAAAATTGCATGGTGTTCCTAAAATGATCATTTCCGATAGAGACACAAAATTCACTACAGCTTTTTGGAGGAGTTTGTTTGGAGGCACGGGTACCGAATTAAATTTTAGTACTGCCTACCATCCCCAAACTAATGGTCAAACTGAAAAAAAAAAAAGATTCTAGAGTATATGTTAAGGATGTATGTCATGGATAGGCTAACAAAATGAGAAGAATAAATACACTTAGCAAAGTTTGCCTACAACAATAGCTACCAATATTCCATAAATATGGGCCCTTTGGAAGCACTTTATGGTAGAAAGAGCCGTACCCCTCTAAGTTGGAGTTAGCTTGAATATAAATTAATACTTGGACCAGAAGCCTTACAAGAAATGGAAAAAATTATGAAGAAAATTCAGCAAAACATCAAAGCAACACAAGACATGCAGAAAAGTTATGCTAACAAAAAGAGAATTCACAGAGAATTTACCATGGGTGGTCATATGTATCTAAGGATTAAGCCAAAGAAGAGTACTTTTCACACTGGAAGTTGTAAAAAACTAGCTCCATGTTATTGTGGACCTTTTGAAGTGCTGGAAAGGGTTGTACTAGTTGCATATAAGTTGGCTTTACCCATTCACATTAAGGTTCATGATGTATTTCATGTTTCGTTATTAAAAAAATATGTGCATGATTATGCTCACGTTATTGATTGGAATGTGATTCAGCTGGAACCAGAAGGGGAATTCCTTCAAGAGCCACTTCGAATCTTGGAGCTGAAAGAAATTGAGCTCCGGAACCGGACAGTGGCCTGGGTAAAAGTGCAGTGGAGGCACTTTACATCCGAGGAGGCTACTTGGGAGCGAGATGCTGATATGATGGAAAAATATCCATCATTATCTACATAGTAATTTTGTTATTTATTTTGTCAACACCAAGGATGGTGTTTGTTTTTAGAGGGGGAATATGTAATATCCCAGGTCGTTATACTTTTATTTGATAAGTGAACAAGTCCAAAAGGGTACGGTGGACCCCAATGGAAAACATTTTTGTGGATTCATTTTATTATTTTAACTTAATAAAATAAATGGAAAAATTATGTGCAATGACTAGATTGAGATGTGGATCTAAAAACCCAATCCATGAGGATGGATGAGGTGATAAGACTTTCCCACAACTTCCAAAAATCCTTGGAAGGAATAAAGCAAGATACTAAAATTATATTTGGAGATAAATATATAATTTCCCCAATAAAGAGGAAAGTATTGGGAAGAGATGTAATAAAGCTGGAAAAGTGGAAAAGACAACATTAAAAGTACCTCTGTGGAAGAAACAGAGGGAAAGCCTAGGAAAAACATGAATCAAGCATCCTAAATTAATTGGACGCAGTTAATGGAAACAAATTGGGGAAAGGAAAGCTTAAATAAGTTTCTTCAGGATAGACAAAGGGTTGTCTATCACGGGAGCAAAGGATCTCTGCTCAGGGGTGAGTTACAGAGAGATAACTCTACAGTTGGGAGGCAACTAGTCGGACATAAGGGGTTTGCATGTTAAATTGCAAATGTTTTTGCTAAGTTCTAAATTTTGGGATGCATTATGAACAGTCATACAATAGTTATCTTAATGAGAGCTGTTAAGTTAAATTATGTGTTTAGATTTGTGAGAATTTATTGAGTTACAATGATAGGGGAATGACCTATACATTTAACAGATTTCGCTATAGAAAAATTTGTGAGATTTGTATGGTTGTATAGATAAAATTCTGTACATCACCAACTCTCAGACTGTCTCAACCCAGTGATGGGTTTCGATTTGAGGTTAAGAACCTCACAGAGAATGTCTTTTCTTTATGTTATGTGGTTGAGAGTTCTACTAATAGACTATTTAGATCATCAAGAAAACCCGTTCTGAAAATAACAACTCGACATAGTTAGACCTTTCTGTCTTAAGTATAGAAAAAATTATTCAAAACTGAGCATAAGAGATGCATACATATCTGGTAATTGTATGCTGATATTGAAACAAAAATATGAAGTAGAAATAATAATGCACAATATAATAAATCTAGTGTATATTTTGTAAAGTATATAAACTAGCTAATCTTTATCATGGAAGGATTATAACATTTTAGATGCAGAAATTATATTTAAATTTTAGATTGATAGTTATGGTGTAGTTCAGATAACTCTACAAAAAAAAAAAAGATATACAGTTTTGTGTATGTAAAATTGTATAACCATATATGTACTATTACAGTTTGGTTACCCATTTCTATATAAACTATAGAAAAACAATTTTGAAATGAAACTGAGATAGAGAGGTCTAGTTCTAAAATGTAGATTATTGTTATAAGTAGAATTGGAAAGAATCTTTGCTGAAATAAAACATTCTGATAATTGCTACAAATTAATTGCATGTATACCAGTTATGTATGTAGTACAAAGAAAAGAGTATTACGGTATAACTATAAGCAAAAAAAAAATTGTATGATAGTTTTGGGCGGAAATCAAATTAAGAATTAAAGTAACCTGTGTAAGAATTTTTTTTGAATAGTAATATTTAGAGAGGATATATCTAGAAGTTATTAAATTTCATAATTTCAAAATTTTGACTGCATTATAAGAATGCAGAAAATTATATGAATAGAAAAGTATAAAATTCAAGAACCAGAGAAAAATATGTGTGCCAACACTTTGTGAACACATTTAAAAATGCAATGAGAATTTAATCCCCTATATGTAGAAGATCTTCATTCTTGGGTAATAATACAATCCTTAATGCCCAAATAATTGCACAGAAAAATTTATGCAGTTTTATCTAATATTATAGATATTTTCATTGTATAATTTATTTAGAAACTTGTGTCTAAGATAATGCCTAAATGAGATGGATTAGTAGGTTGGTACATGTTGTCATTATATTGAATATTCAAATTTAGCTCTGCAACCAACCTGAGATTAATACAGTAAATAGAAAATCCAGTTAGGGACGGAAATGTGGAAATAACGCCATACGGCCATTCATGTATAAGTATATTACACGTCACCTGCAATCACAAAAAAATATGTTGTGTTGTGTTCTGAGTAATCTCATATATATGCATATAATCGAAAAAGGAATTACATAGACGAAAACAAAATACTAGAAGGGAATATACATTTTTAAACCTTTCACTTGTGTTAAAGGCATAAATGAGGTTTAATATAGAATGACAGGTTTATCATTTTAGCATTAAAGTTATGGTGTAAAAATGCCAAGAAAAATTTGCATAAAACCAGACACAGACCCAAAATCGAATCCAATCTGAAAGGATAAATTTCTCAGAGCTGGATACTTACGTCCAACATATCAAATATTAAACTAAATTAACTCATATTTATTTCAGAGCGAGAAAGAAAAGTTCAGACGTACATAAGAAAAGAAGAGAGAAAGAGGCAGAAATTTTATTAAGAACTAAACTTAATCGTTAAATTTCCTAACTCTTAAACATGAAATCATATTTGCTCCGAAAAGAAAGCTCAGGACTATAAATGGTAGAAAAAAAACTTATAAATGGACTGTAGTCAGTCCAGGCCACGTGGTCTAAGAGATCAGAAGTATTAACTGACTTTCTCTACGACAAATATTGTAAAATACATATTGAATATGAACACCGGACAGAGGGATATTCAATCCTAGGTCCAAATCCAGCCATCGTAAAGAGGATAACATGAGTTTAGGGAAATAATTTAATAGTTTCAATGAAATTACTTAACATTTCCCTACGATAGTCAAGATGGTTGCGTGAAATTGAACTACATACAAACAAAAAAGAAATCGAGGATTATAAATGAGAAATACAACCAAATGGAAAAAAAGCAATGTTGCAGAGAAAGACTAAAATCATCCAAAGGAAGTTACCAACTGAGTAATGGAGATTGATCATTCAACCTATAGGTGAGTAAGTAAATAGATTTCTCATGCAAAACTGCTTGACCATCTCAGACTGGGAGGATTACCACATATGTTAATCGTAGCAGAGGAGAAACACTCCGAGCTAACCGATGATTGATAGTTGAAATGATGAAAATGAAAACAAGAAATGTTTATGCCTTTGAAACCTTAGTGAGGAAATCCTTTTATTCCATCCACTTGGCACTTGATCCAGAGTCATCCCTCTGATCAAGGCGTGGAACTTGAAGTGAAGAAAAATGTGTGAGGTGGTACCAAAATATTAAGGCATTCGTACTCCAGGCGAGAACTTCAAGTTGAAAATTTATGAATTGAGAGTTACGAGGTATGGGAGACAATGCAAGGTACTATTCCAAATCACCTGACAGGATCATCAAATGGAAAACCCTACATATCGAATCTCCATACTTTCCAGAAGGTACTGAGACGCATAATGGTACAATGTACTTAATGTGGTATATGGTTTCATGAGTTTATAACTATACGAATGCTAATTAAATGAGAGGGTGTGTATTATAAGCCTCATCAATAATACGAATGTCTCGAAAAGTAAGAAATTAATTCACAAAGATACCGAATAGATAATGACATGGATATGTTTTTGAGTATAGTGTGTTAGTAACATAGATTTCATTATATATATATATATATATATATATATATATATATATATATATATATATCTATATCTATATCTATATCTATATCTATATCTATATCTATATCTATATCTATATCTATATCTATATATATATATATATATATATATATATATATATATATATATATATATATATATACATCCTAAAGGGCATGTTGGGAATTAGCCTTAGGGTAATGGGTGAATTATATAGTGATGTTAAAAAGAAAAGGGACTTCACGTATTAAATTAAGTGACATTGATAACAAAATGTTATGAATGATAATTAGAAGCGTTTCACGTGTAAGTGGTTAGGAACTTTTATAAATGAAAATGAAGACATCATACACAGGTGGGAGATTTATATGGTAAGTTGTAGATACATATGTCTATCATGTTCATTATATGATATATTGGCATTATGTGTAGATGTAGTTATTAAAATAAAAATAAAAATTTAGAGGTGTTACATTGGGTAAACCTGTGATAAAATCCATTAAATTCTCCTCCCAACGTTCACTTGGAATGGATAAAGGTTGTAGAAGACCCGGGGTCTTAATTGTCTCAACTTTATTTTGTTGGAAAACCAAACATTTTGCTACAAACTTTTGAATATCATATTTAAGGCCATCCCAAAAAATTCTTTCTTCACCCTGTAGTAAGTTTTTAAAAATCCCGAGTGACCTCCTAAAGGAGAAGTGTGCAATTCCAAAAGAATCTTTTTCTTTAGTTGGGAACTCTTACAAAGATATAAGTGATATTTGTACCATAAGGAATATTTTTTTACAAATCAATGTATCAGATGTACTAGGATCTTGCTGTAAATTTTGAATGAGTATCCACACTTCTTTGTCCTTCTTCCATTTATCCCTTGCTTCAGTTATCCAATCTGGTTGGATAATATAAATGGCACAAAGAAATGCTTCCACCTCTTCATTCTTTCTTGAGGGTGCATCTGTAACAACATTTAGCTTCCCTTTTTTGTGGATTATTTCAAAGTCATAACCCAACATCTTTGTGACCCATTTTTGCTTCTCTTCTGAAGATAGTCTTTGTTCCAAAAAGTGTTTAAGACGATCATGATCAGTTTTTACCTTGAAGTGTATTCCCATTAGGTAAGGTCACCATTTCTTTAGTGCATGTAGTATTACTAACATTTCCTTCTCGTACATAACTTTCTATAAATACTTTCCCTTGATTGGACAACTTTCAAAAGCAATGGGTCTTCCTTCTTGCATTAAAACATCATTAATTCCATTTCATGAGGCATCACATTCCACAACAAAGGTTTTTGTGAAATTTGGCGTAGCTAAGACCGATGCTAGGCATTTTCCTCTTTAAGATGTTCAAAGGCATTATTTACTTCAGGAGTCCATGAAAATGCATCTTTCTTCAATAATGTTGTTAGAGGTGTTGATATTCTCCCATAATTCTTAACAAACTTGCGATAATACCTTGTTAACCCGATAAATCCTCGCAACTGCTTTATGGTTGTGGGGACTTTCCATTCCTTAATGGATTTAATTTTTTAGGGTTTACCTTAACACCATCATGAGATAAAATATGACCCAGATATTCCACCTCTTGTACTACAAAGAAGCATTTGGATGCTTTTGCATATAATTGTTTCTCCTACAATAGTTTGAGCACCCTGTCAACATGTTGAACATGATCCTTCCAAGACCTATTGTATATTAGTATATCATCAAAAAATACTAGAAATAATTTTCTATGGAAGGGTTTGAAAATGGAATTCATCAATCCTTGAAATGTAGAAGGTGCATTGGTAAGGCCAAAAGGCATGATAAAAAATTCATAATGACCCTAATGAGTTCGAAATGTTGTTTTCGGAATATCTTTAGTCTTCATTCTAATTTGATGATATCTTTAACGAAGATCCAACTTGGTAAAATAAATTTATTCATGTAATTCATCCAATAATTCATCAATCACATGAATGGGAAATTTGTCTTTAATAGTGAGCTTATTGAGCTCCCTATAATCCGGACACATGCGCCATGATCCATCCTTCTTGTGCACCGATAATACTGGAGCAGAGAGAACTTTGACTAGGTTGAATTATACCATCCTCTAACATTTCTGCAATCATATGTTCAATTTCATTCTTTTGGACATAAGGATATCTATAAGGCCTGATGTTTGGAGGAACACTTCCTGGAATCAAATGAATAGCATGATCATGATAATGAATAGGTGGGATTCCTTTGGGAGTTTAAAACAACTTGGAATGATTGTCCAAGAATTTTTGGAGATCTATAGAAATAGATGATTTTGATGTTGGAACTTCTAGTGAGCATAATTGTGCAATTACGCCTCATTGTTATTTATTCAGAAGATTTGTCATGGCATTAGAGCTTATTATTTTTCCCGCTTCCCTGCGATACCTCATAATTCAACTTGCTTTCCTTCTGAAAAAAAATTCAAGAAAAGTTCTGGAAAATTAAAAGCTACTATCCCCCAATATTGTAACCATTGTACTCTTAGTACAACATCAGCACCTCCCATTGCAATGTAAATAATTGGACTATTCAATACATATTCCCCCATTGTTCACTTGATATTATGGCATTTTCTAGAGTAATTTATAGTTCTTGCATTTTCAACTATCACTTGACATTCTGGTACTGGGTATAGGAAATAATTCAATTCCTTGGCTACCTTACAATGAATAAAATTATGGGTACTACCCGAATCAATAAAAAATATTACCTTTTTCTTCTTTATATGTCCTTCTATCTTGAGAGTTTGAGGAGTGTTAATTCCTGCCAATGCATTACACAATATGGTGAGAATCATTTCTTCCTTTTCTAGGGTTGGTTCCTGGTGCATATCCTCTTCTTTTGAATATTCTTGTTCATTTTTTATTCCTCTTCACAATCTATGTAAAATAATTTCTTCTCAGCACACTTATCGCCTTTAGTGTATTTTCTATCAGAACTGTAGCAAAGCCCTTTTTCTCTTTTTTGTTCCAATTTTTGTGGTGTCAAACTTGTAGGTTGTGGAAGTCTAGGAGTAGCAACACTTCCATATTTATATATGTGAGTGGTAAGCTTCCTTGTCACCATAATTTTACATTTAATTTTTCTTGCCAACCTGAATGCCTTTTCCAATGAATCAGGTTCCCAAATGTGAACTTTATGTTGTATGTTATCCTTTAAAGTCCATATGAAGACATCAATCCTGTGTTCCTCTGGAATATCAGTTACCCTTATATCCAATTTTTGGAAGTCCTCAATGTGCTCCACCACTAACCCTTTTGTTTGAGATTTATCAATTGGCTAAAGAAGGTGTTTCTTTTTGTATCCTCATAATGTGCTATCATTTCCTCTATAAAAATTGACCAAGTGACAATTTTTTTATAGGAGTAAAGCCATCAATACCATACAAATTTATTTTGTTCTAAATGTAAAGTTTCAATGCCGCGTACCTTTTGTGTGTTTTGCACATTATTGAGATCAAAATATTACTCCAAAACAATATCCTTGCCATCAAAATTCCTCATATCCATCTTTCAAGTATGGTGGTTCTTCCATCGAACATTAGAGTTTATGAAATCATGATTAACATTTATTTTGTTCTCATCATGAGTTTCCTCTACTATCTTTTCACCATTAGGGAACATTTCTTGTATCAACTTTTTCAAACCTTCCATGTATGATTTTAGATCATTCTTCATGTTTTCCATGTTGTATTTCATTTTTTCATTGATCTTAGCTTCCATTCCAACTTCCATTCCATCCATATTATTTTTTGTTTCTCTTTGCAAGAGTGAAATTTGGTGCACTTGCTCTTGTAATTTTGATATTTCATGTCACATATCTTCATCTTCACAAGTCATAGTAGAGAATTATGAAGGATTAATGGGTTTTGAATTCCTTTTAGGTGGAATTTTAGAACCCAATACTGATATCTATGCTACAATATGCCCTTGGAATAAATTAAAACGTATATTTCACACAAGACTTATGCAATTCGAAAAAAATACACACCTTTTTCCTACTTTTGATGAGCTCGAGATTGAAACTGGATTATCTATGTGATTTCCAATATTAAATATTTGAAATTCATCCCTGTAGTAGGCCTCTAAAGCTTCTTTCAAATGCCATAGGTCTGACCTGATTTGGATTCTTCAAAGAAAAGTTATATCCAATCTCCCACAGTGACCTAATTCTGGACTAGCTCACCAGGGCGAACTTATACGACATGCTGCATGTCACTGTTTCCTCCTTCGGCTCTGAAATTGATATAAAGGAAAATTAAATCCGTGTACTTATGGATATGTTTTACATAATTCCAATCCTATTCTTAGAGAGAGAGTTATGACGATTTTCCCACGGTCACCTCTTTGAGATGAAATTCGAAAGCTTGAAACAACTATAAATTCCACAGATGATATGTCCGAAAATATTTCGAATCAAGCTCTAAAATTTTTTCATGATATTCCTGAGGATTTCAGCTTCGTGCTCTAAAAATTTCAGCTTTTGAACCTTCGTATAAAAAATGTTATAGCGAAAATTCCACGATGACTTGTTTGGAGCAACGAAATCCTAGAATCCAAAGCTCTGATACCAAATGTTATGAAACCAGCTCTAGAAATAGAAGAAAAGAGAGACCAATGCCTTATAAATCAACCACTTCAAGGGGGAAACCTCCAATACATTACATAAATTAAAAATAATTGGATTCTATAAATGACCAAAAACTCCTTCTATATATAGGAGTCCATGGGGCCACAATATAATCCTAGCCGACCTAACAATAAAAATGGAAGGGCACAATAATAACAATATTGGGGTTATAGGGGTATAAAAATAACAATAAGGGGGTTACAGTAATAACAATAACGGACTAAACTAGTAATATAGGGACCTAACAAATTTTGTTTAAAAGGTTGTGACTATCAAAGTAATTTGAAAGTGACATTCTTGTATCTTTTAGATTTTGAAGTGCAATTAATAGTAAAATTGGTTTTCTACATCAAATATTTTTAAAATTATATGATGTGTCTTTTAGGTATCATCACCAACAATAACTGTGGAGAGATTAGGGATCTATGCTTGGACACATAAAAATTGGTGGGTTCGTCAAGAATTTTTTCAAACTGTTGCATCTGCTATCAGTTTTTTTGCTTCAATTGAGCTTCCTTTCTAACATTTAATGCTACCATCAGTATGTATATTGTCCTCCATTAATTTTATAATGACAGTCAATAGTTCTCTTTATCAAATCAACAAAAAAAATAGACATTACTCAGTGCTTTTGTGTACTTATACTACTTGTGCGGAATTTTTAGTTAGCATGGTTATTAGTTGTCCTTTTAGTGTTGTTTCATATGATAATGCTTTACTTTGGCACTATTATTTCAAGTGTCAAATTTTCTAGAAGACTCAAACAACAATGCTAGGGAAGAAATATTGTATATTTTGGGATACGTTAAAAAATAAATGAGGCGAGGTTATATATATATCAAAATTAGTGTTTAAAAATCTCTATCATGAAGTATAGTGCCAATAATTTTGCATAAAAATTATTAGGTAAAATTCTTCTGGGAAAAAATGGACTATAACTATGACATGTATCTCTTTGTTCTGTAAAAATGTTGAAACCCTTGTCTTTGAGGAAATGTATAATCAAGGAGGACCTCAGTTTCAGGAGGAACTTCAATGCCACAATCTTCGCCCAAGCCAGGTACATCCATCAAATATTGGAAGTTAGGCCATGTTGTTGGTAACCATAAATATTTTTTTGTTCAATGTCTTATTTATCTGCACTGAGATTAGGTTATATTTTATGGATTGCCCATTATGATGGTGGTAGAAGTGTTCATGTTGATGCCACAACCAAGTCTGACTCTATGAGTACAAAAACTAATTGTTATATTTCCACATGCGATTTTATTCAATAAAACTATGGGTACTTTGATTATGTTATGCCAATTAGGTGTTTTTTGCTACAACTGAAAGAGATCAATGCCAGGTTGGAGAAGATAGAACCAAATATGCGGGCATTTGAGGGAATGACAGACCAATTTTCACCTTCATAAATAAAGTCATCTTCATTTTTTCCTATTATTATAAAAAACAAAAATAGTCCAGTGACAAAGACAGACCATGAATCATCTCTCAGAATGGGTTGGTGGTTTCTAGAATACTTAATCCCATGTTTCATTTGAGAAGCATAGTTTCTACTTTTTACCACTTCTAATATGCTTCCTAATACTGCCAGAGAAGGTGAACGTTGCATCTTTATGTTTGCAATACACTCTTTAAAATTTTTAAATTAAGTGCCATATGTGGATGAGAGAAATCTAGTCCTATACATAGCAGGGGCCCTTGGACTTAGTCTCACTCATTTTGTCCACTGGATTCTAGTTCAAGATTTTTTTGGTTGATTACAACTTTATTTCTTGTGCTCCTAGTAGACACTAATCAATGTTCAAATATTTGAGAGCTTGCTAGGTCTTACATTCTTGGCCAAAAAGTTACTTATGGACATGTCACCTTAGATCTCAAGACAACTCGCACCTCACCAATAGTTAGAATACGACCTCCATCTCTTGGTTTTGAGTTGTAGCATCTTGATAGAAATACATAACTCAGAGCATATCTTCCTAATATTATATATACTCCATCAATGATCTATTAATATTTTCATACTTATGGACTTTAACGATATGAGAGATCTAATTAGGATGTTTATTTCCCCCTAAGAAAGCATTTGCAACCTAAAATTGTTGGCAATATGATGCAAAGTGTTGTCCTTGATGGAAACCTACTTGATAAATTTGATGGCAACCTAGTTGATGAAGTTGTCCTTGATGGAAACTGACTTGTCCTATTTGTTAATGATGTAAATCTGATGTATCTACAGAGCAGTTCAGATGTAGTGGAGAAAGGAATTCCTGTAAGGGCCAGAGCAATGATGAAAATGGTATGTCACAAAGCATACGCGGGTTTATAAAGGCGAAGTAGCGTATGTACGCGGAAAAGTACATACCAAGTAGCGTGTGCCTATTTGCGCTCTAAATTTATAAAACTAGGGGAATTTACCATGGTATTGGCCCACAATATTGAGCGTTGGATTATCTATTTTATCCCGTCCAGGAATACCATCAGTGGTTGAGTGGTTTTGAATCATGGTATTGACAAAGGCTAAATCTATATAAGGAGAAGAATATCATAGTGCAAGTGTGTGCATAGGTCTGGGTTTTAATGAATACTTCACTATGAAGTATATCTGTATGGAAAGGGTAATAGTCTATTGATTGATCTGAATTAATAATGCACCTATGAAGAAAATGATGAAGAGGGATCTCTAGATCTGAAATGACTATGTGTTTACTAGATCTGTTTATGGAATGTTTAGATATGTGATCTGGCGAATCTTTACTGAAGTAAAGGATGAAATCTGATTTTTTTATCTGATCTGAAGAGCTACACAGTCCTAAAAATTTTCTGATCTATATGCATGTTTGTTTCATGAAAAGCGTGTGTATATGCAGATCCTCTCAAATAAAAGTGCGTATGGCAGTTAGGGTTTCTGAAGAATAAATACACTGAAGTATACGCAGGTTTGTCTCTATTAAAGCGCGTATGTATGCAGGTTCAGTGAAGTAAAAGCGCATATGGAATCTAGCGTTTGCTGAAGTATGTGGAATGAATTGTCTGATCTGTTTTGCTGTTTTACTCCTATCTGTCAATGATGTATTCATACAGATCTGGGTTGTTTGAATGATTGATTATGCTGCTGATTATGATGATTAAAGATCAAGTTGGTGGTTGATTGGTTGATGATTCAATGAATGAATTTATGGGGTAATAAGTTTCAGTTTGATGAATGTTGAGCTTAAATGTGTGGAGTGGGTCTAGTCTGAAAATCTGATGAAAAGTGGCCTACAAGTTATGTTGTGTGGAAGCGATTGGATCTAGTATGAAAATTGATGAAACGTGGTCTGCAGTGGTGCTGAGGGTCAAAGCCTTCAGTGAGGGGGTTGTAGCTCCCTTCAAATGGTAGCTGGTAAACGAGAGCAGGGGGTAGTAGCTCCCTTCCAGAAGAGGCTGGTAAACTAGAGCAGGGGGTTGTAGCTCCCTTCCAGGAGAGGCTGGTAAACGAGAGAATGTTGTAGCCTTCTGCAGGTGGGTGCCTGCGTGCTGGTATGAGTCTACACCAGTACATGGTTGTAAGAATGTTTCTTTATAATAAATATTGAAGACAGAGACGACGACAGTGGTGGTTTTCTCCCAAATTGGATTTCCACCTTAAATCCTGGTGTTCATGTGTGTTGCTTATGTGTGATGATTTATTCTGTTCTTACTACTCATGTTTACTGCTTACTAAACATCTAATGAATGAATGATGCAATGATATAAGTAAAGAATTATCTACATAATAAGATTTCTGGTAATGCGCAAGTTTTATTAGGGATATCCGCGTGTTGGGCTCAGTAAAGTAGCGTATGGGTTTTAGAGAAAGAAAAAGTAAAAAAATTTCAGTCAGAAATAAATACTGATTCACCCCCCCCCCCCCTCTCAGTATTTTTCCAACAAAAGTTCCACAAAACAATGTTGGAATTTCCTTCAAACGTATACTTTACTCTATGATTAAAGATGGCCATATTGTTTCCTCTAAATAAAATTGTTGAAAAAAATCAAAGCATCAACTTAAAACAACATAGCATAGGTCCACAACTCTTTTCTCAACCACAAACCTTGGGCATATTTGTCCGAAACATTCTGACAATTCCTTATTCCTCATAGAAGCCTTGCCATCCATCAATAGGCTCTATAAGGTTTGATTAATATGCCACATGTTAATTTTTAGCACATGGTAAGCAGATTATGCACTCAGAAAATTACTGCTATAACTAGCTAATTGGAATTTGTAACCTTAAATAAAAATTGTAACTTATGAATTGGGTGTGATGCAGCGGTATTAGTTTGTGATGAATCTGGTATGGTTGTAAGTATAAGGCTTGTAATAATGGTAGTGAAATCTTTGGTCTAGTACAAAAAGCATCATAGTTGGCTTATGTTAGACTAGTATTTCTTACCATTGTTGAATACTATATTCTCTACTTACTACATATTAATTATGGTTCAACTCCATCTAGAGCAGAGGTAATATTGGGCATACAACTTCTTACTTAATTCTAGTTTTGTCTTACAAAGAGTATATTACTAAGTATCCTATTTTACTTACGTAGTACTTAGGATTAGAGGTATTATTTTATGTAAGCTTACAATTGTCTTACTTAGTAAACTATTTCCTTACCCTGAATATGTGAGCAACCAACTATCGTCCTAGTAAATACTCAAATAATTATTATGTGCGAATAGACCAGGTTAAATTAATGGTTCATGTATCCATGAGTAAAGTAATGCAACAAAGCATTAATAATTCTAGCAGGCTTAGTTTCATACTTACTCTAAATACTATTTATCTTAATACTATTTATAATATCCAAGTATAATAGCTTGTGAGCCCTTAGTAAGTAAGTATGACTTGATGGATTCATGATAACCTGTAGTAGGAAAATGACTTTATTCAACAGCTTACACCGATATATAATTGGTGGAACATGGATTGAAGCCTAATTGAAAAATAATCTTAGAAAGGAAAGAATTAGATCCCATAACATTTTTCACATTGTCAACCCTAAGCAAGTTTTTTCTTATGTTGTAATAGGTCTCCGGTTGGGTACGAGAAGGGTATAAATATCTCTAGACCTATCACATTGTCAATGAAATTTTTTTCTACACTTTTATGAAATCTTATTGGACTAATGTGGGAGAAATGATTAGATCAAGCCCTACTCAAGGCAGGGACTTGCTGCCCTACAACCTACCTTGTTTAATTTAAAAAAATAAAATAAAATATTCCCCAATACTTGTCGGTTATGTTTTATGTTATTTCTTTTATGAATGCCAATATTTGAATTCAATTTATTTGAAATATTCATTTGTTCAATTTTGATTGGGTTGTTTTCTCCTTTTATAAATGAACTTAAAATAAACACAAGTAACTTGCAAATTTCTTAGAAGATATATTTTCAACAAATATGACATTTTTGAGGTTAGCTTTTATTAGATTGGAATTTAGAAATTGAGATATTTACATGTAGTTATCAATTATTAAATTCACGAATTTTATACAATGGAGTGAAGCTTTTGGATTTCATGTGAACTATGTAATGGAAAACATTACTAATTGCATGAATGAAAATTTAAGTACAAACAAGAAAATCATCAATTATTAACATTACAAATCTTATGCAATGGAGTGAAATTTTTTTATTTCATGTGAACTATGTAATGGAAAAATTACTAATTGGATGATTGAAAATTTAAGTGGAAACAAGAAAATAACTATAGAGAAGTGGGATATTTGATTTATAGTTTCCCCTATAGCTTATACAAACAAAGTGCTATTCAATATGCATATTTTATCTTCACCCTAAATTTCTTGTATTGACACAATAGTATTGCATGGATGCATGCCATATATTATACGAAGTGACATGGACATGGGCTCTACATAACCAAATTCCAAGATTTTCCATATCCATGGTATAATATGGGATATATATCATAGATATATACAATTAGTACTATAAATCTAAATTTTTTTGGGATGGAATAAATGTTTTGTATTTTAAATAATTTGGATAAAAAATTTCATAGAAAACAAGAGAATAACTACTTGAAAGTGTGGTATTTTAGCTAAAATTTAGCTCTTTCTTGATATATAAAACAAAGCATATGCATTGTGCACATTTTGTCTTTACCTTTTACAAAACAAGTGGTATTCATCATTCACATCTTTATCTCCAAATTAAGAGCCCCTTTTGAGAATCTGAAATGCCTTGCATTGATGGAGACATGAAAGGAAACATTGTGTGGATAAATGTCATATACCATACTTCATGTACATGTAGATGCGCTTTGCAGATCTCACCTCCAAACGTTTTTTTAATGGCTTTAACACATATTTTTCACATCCACAATGACGCTTATCCATATCTATACTTTTTTAGATATATCAAGGATATATATATCCTAGGTATATATATTAAAAATAGATTTTTGGATATATAACTATATATGTATTTTGGTAATTCTTTAGATCATATCAATATACATTCCAAAATATATATTTAAGTATATATCACTAATTGAGGTGCCGAGCTCTCTATTATTCTAAGTATTATAAGATATATAGTTAGGAAATTTTAAAGAATATCTAATTCCCAAATATTATTGAGGTATTATTAGTCTCTGCCTCGTTAGGGACTATAGCATTCGCTTCACGGTAAAGTTACATTGACTATGCATTATTTGGCTCTATTTTTTCAATTTTAACCAAAGTTTAGAGAAAATGCTTATTTTTCTATTTTTTCAAAAATAATCTCTGAATTTTCAGTAAATGCTATTTCTAATTTTTGATTGACTAAGGAAGCTCCCATGGGAAATAATTCCCCCTGTGGAGAGAATTCTATTTTTATTTTTTGGAATGGCTTACAATTCATTTTAAAATTAAAATAAAAGTAATTTTGTGAATGGTCATTGCATTGGTAAGTGCTCTTGCACTGTTAATGTTATGTTAGTTCTTTTCTCAATGATGCGAGAATTAATGTGGTTGTTTTGTTAGTGCTTTGTTCAATGATGCGAGAATTGATGATGAACAAATGTTGAATTAATATTATTATGTGTAGGAGAGCTAGGGTCATTTTCATAGTGAGTGCTATGATACTGATGAATGATGCAGTAATTGGTATAATTTAATTGCGCGGAAGAGTATTTGTGGGAGAACCAGATTCCTTTTCATAGAAAAGGGTGCTAAATAAGTTTTGTAGTTTTGCAACTATGGAAGTAGTTGTATGAAGGTGGCTGTGTGAAGCTAGCTGTTGATGCAGTTGAAATACACTATTATGTCAATTCTTTGTTCAATATGCGAGAATTCATGGAACTTATTTTCATAGGATCGAGGGGAGGGGGTGGGGGAAGTAAACAAATGTTGAATTAATATTATTATGTGTGAGAGATGGTTCCCTTTTCATAGTGAGTGTTATGATACTAATGAAAATTGTGGTAGTTGATACGATTTTGTTATGAAAAAGAGTACCTATGGGATAATTGGGGTCTTTTGCATAGACATGGGTGCTAAATAAGTTGTGTAATGAATGTCCATTAGGATTTTTCTATTTAAATTATTATTTAGGATTTTTTGTTTTTGCAGCTACAAAATTATTTGTATGAAGATAGTTGTGCGAAGCTAGCTTTTGATGCAGTTGAATGACACTATTATGCTAAACCTTTGTTTAATTATGCAAGAATTGATGAAATTGCAGGTTAAATAGGACTTGAGGGGTGTCGTGATGGACAAATGTTGAATTAACATTATTATGTTTTCTTTAGTGGAGTAAAAAGTATGTGTGGGAGGGCTGAGGTCCTTTTCATATTGAGAAGTGGGGTCGTTATGTTGAAAATTTACTTTGTAGAGGATGAAGTAAGTGCGGGAGAATCGAGGTCTTTTACATAGACAAGGGTGCTAAAAAAATATAATTTCAATTCATGTGAAGAAAAAGTGTTGTGCGACAAAACAAATCTGCATAAGGCTTTATATTTTTTAATTATTGTTTAGCAAAATTTTTCAAAAGTACAAAAGTACTTGTATGAAGGTGGTTGTGCGAAGCTAGCTATTCAAAGGTATCACATGTGGAGTTTCAAGTGTGAATTAAGGGATTTATTGATTGCAAAAAAAGCTGTGTGGATGAAGTTGTGCAGAGGATGTTATGTGTGTGTGTGGATGTTATGAAAAAGTTTTGTAAAAAATCTACTAAGATAATAAACATAAAATTCTCTTTTTTAGTTCTTATTTAGGGACACATTTCACAATGAATAATCATTAATTGATATTAATTTCGAATTTTAATAACTGAGGGAATTATTGAGTGTGGAATTAGTTCTGCATAAAAATTTGTGCATAGATGGTTGTACATGTGTAGAGGCTCTGTAGAGAACAAATGCATGTGCCAAATATGTGCAGAATAAGGGAAGTGTAGAGAGGTAGTTTAATTTTAATGTGTTTTATATCAGATTTATTATTAATAGATTTTCAATATGTGGAAGTGCATACAATGAAAGCTTGAAATATTATTTCACAAAATGGACTGTGTTTTTTCGAGGTAGTGTGTGCGGAGAACAAATTATTCGTTCCTATGATTTCAAGGTCCCACATTTATTAATATAAGTTTGAAATGTCAATGCTGATGGAAGGGAATTGTTGAGTCTAGAATTGGTTGTGCGTAAGAGAAATTCTTTGCAGTTTCACACATGTGAATTTATGCAATGTTAAAAGTGTGTGAAAATTAGTTAGTGAATTGATTGCTGAGATAAATTTTATTTATTCACAACTCTATTTTCTATTAATCAAAGGGCAGACATCAAGATGATGAAAGATATGAATGATGGTATTATATTTGTACCATGTTTTGGATGAAAAATAGTCGTAGATGGTGATTTTTAAGGAAATGAGAATGACAAAATTTGAAATAGCTAGTATAGTGAGGGCATAAACATTATTTCAGTTGATAGAGAAAACAATGGGGCATGTAACATTTTCTCTTTGTAATTTTCATTTAATAGCTTGGAGTATTGCCTAATATTTTTTTGACTTACATAAATTGTTATTTGTGAAGCTGTGCTTGAATGATAATAGTAGTGCAGAGATAGAGAAGTTGTACAATATTGGAAACTTTTAAACCATTTACCTTTTCCTATTTTCTGTTTTCATTTGAAAATACTACAAGTTTTTGGTTCACCAAGATTTTCTTTGTAATACTTTGCAAGCTATGTTTTTCTCTACAATACTCTACAATTGTTTCTATTCAATACTTCATAAAATGAGTGTATAAATTTATTCATAAATCAAATTTTGTTCGGTTTTATAGAGTACTGGGGAGTAGTTGTCAAGTCGATTTTCCATAGAAGGTAACTTTACTATTTTTGAGTCTATTATTGATAGTTTTACGAGATTGATTTTACAGAGTAATGGGGAGAAACTATCAAGTCTTTGTCATAAAAACTAAATTTATTATTTTGTTGCTATTATTGATAGTTTTAAAAGTTTGAAGTTTCAGTAAATTAAATTATAAATATTTGGAGTACCATATTAGTGAATGTTGGGTGCGTTCGAGAGGTATTTTATTTTAGAGAAATTTTTTATCCCTTTGCAAATAATTTTGATTTCAGAAAGAGGGAAATTAAGCTTATAGTGACAAATGTTTGTTTGAATCCAAATATATTCATATTTTTATTCAAGTTACCAGAACTAAACACACATTTAGAATTTTCTGTTGTGGATAGTTTCCTGGAGGAAGAAGGGCATGAAGTTGACATTGTTCAGGAATTCTTTTGTGCAAGTTCTGAGGTTCCTTTTGATATTTGTCTTGTAAATATTTATTTGTTTAGGTAACCATTTAGGTATTTTTATTGGCTCATTTCATGTGTAGCAGGGATATAAAGTACATCATATGTCTCGAAATGAATTTTCGATGTGCTTTATGAGACATACCAAAATATTTTTATGTTTAATTGAGGTTATGTCATTTCGAATTAATTAGCTACTCATTGAAATAGATTACCTAAGAACAATGGGTTTTTTATGATTTCATATCTGATACCGCTTCTCGTATCAAGGCATGTGTTTGAAGACTTGCCCAATAATCATATATCATTAGGGAAGTTTTGAGGTAAAAAATGCCCTCAAATCAAAAGTGTACAAAAAAAATCAACTTTATAAAAACTAGTAGGATTCAAGATGATGATGTCAACCATGGGTGATGATTCATCATTTTTGGAGTAAAAAAGTAAAAATATTAAAAAAAACTATTTTTTAAACTCATAATGTCAACTTATCTCCCTTCAATTTTACTCAAATTTGAAGTGGGAAAGCTCGTTGGAGGTATAATTTAATTCCTCATGTGAGTAGACATTTTGCATACTTTTGATTGAGCCCGCTACAAGAAAAAGGAGAAATACATGAAAAACATGATTGTAATCACACTTTTTTCATGTATCTCTCGTTTTTCATGTATCATGGTCCATAAAAAGTCTGTAACATGGGTACTCCTTGGATGAGGAATTAAATTCCACATCCAACAAGTGCTCCTGCTTGAAATTTGAGAGAAATCATAGAAAGCTAATTTGAAAATATGAGTTGAAAATGTAGTTTTTTATTTTTTTCCTCTAAAATTTGATGATGTAATCTAATCTCATTTTATTATTTCCACTATTATTTTATAATATACCTTAGGAGGCTCATTTTAGACCTCAAAATTTCTGTAATATCCATTTTTGCGAGGAACCAATTCAATTATGGTATCATATATAGTGGAATCATGCAGTGTCTTTAATTTTTTTCTTAATTTAGGATGTGTTTATGAGGCAAGTGTATTGCATGGTAATTTGAAAAAATCCTTCTTGAATATCTATAAAAGCTAATGATTTATTACTTCATAATGGGGAATATGAGGAAAGAGAAAGAAATATAGTTATATGAATTCATGGTTTTGAATATAGGCCATTGATTTTGCCAATATTTTTTATAGATAGGTATTTTGTTGCTGAAGTTTGTAGGCAATATCATCATTGGTTGTATATATTTGAATAGAAAAAGAAAAGAAAATTTATTTCTTTTTCATTTATTATTGGAAAAGTGACTGTGAAAAATACTACTGATGCTCTAGCTTTTGCAAAGTATTTGGATGCTTTCAAATTAACTAAAGCTAAAGCTATTAAAGGATTTAATAGAGGAATAATTTTCATGGAAAAACTTGAGTTTATTAGATACAGGAACTTGTTTCTGAGAAGTAGAGAGCAGAGCGAGGAAATTCATAGGGTATCAACAAAAGATAAAAAAATTCTAGTATATGTTGGAAAATTTTTCAAAAAAGATATCACATTGAAAAGATAAAGATCTAAGAAAAGACACACAAAGACTATGTGGAAATATAAATTTCAATTTACTAGAAAACAAATAAAATGATCTAATGAAAGAAAAAAAATTGGTTGCTAATAAGCTATCAGGTGGTGGGGATAACAAAGGGACTCCTCATAGACTAAATCTAGAAAAAGTGCACATAGTTGATTCAGTTAGATCGAGGAGTGTTCTTGAAACATATAGAATTGATTAAAATGGTGGACGTGGAAGCTGATACCATTGTACTTATTGAATGGGTTAGTAATTATTTGCAAGAAAATCATAGAATAGTGGAGGAAATTGCTGAAGTGGATATTAGTTTTGTCACATTCTAGAATGAAAATTATGACAGGGGTGGTAAGAGATTAAATATTGAAAGGATACAAAATTTCGATAGAAATGTTGTTGATCAGAGAGAATTGAATGATGATTTATCTTCTGTTTCAATTCTTGGGTTGATGAAATTTCATTATGCTGGTGGTGAAGAGCTTCAGAATTCCGTTGGTCACCAATAGTCAGAAAATCAAAAGGTGAAGGAAAAAATAAAAGATCTAGAATATTCCATGACTGTAGGTATTTTGTTGAATAGTCCACTAGAAATAAGCAGATCATAATTATAAATTTTTACTCTTGGAGGATCTAATATATTTGATAAACTTGTTAATATTATAAGTGCAATGAACTCATTTATTGTTAATCATATATCCAAAATATTAGGGGATATTTAATATGCATGGAAAGTTGATTTTGATCTATGACATTTAAATAAGAGAACTAGGTCTTCTATCAAGTTTGTCACAAGTGAGATGGAGGGGGACATAGAATTTGTGGAATCTTACCTATTAACTTTTAGTAAGAAGCTTAATTCACTTTCCAAACTAGAAAGAGTTAAAAAAGGGCACCCTGATGCTAATCAAATGTGGTTGATCAAAGTTTCATGGTCTATGAAAATCAGAACATTGGAAGACATTATTTATGAGTTTGGAAACATAGAGAATTGAAGAGAAGATGCATATCTCAAGGTATTAGTGATTTTTCAGGGTTTAAAATATATGTGTATTACACATGAAAGTGGATTAATTGTAAAGGAGAAGTTTATCGTTGATTTGGAGAAGTTGAAAGAATCGAAGATAGAAAAGTTGGACGATATAACTAATTTTAATGCAGATATAAAAATAAAATAACTTATTTTTATTGGTGTCAATGAAGAGTACTTCACCTCGATTTTTCAATTGAAAAAAGAAGAAAAATAAATTAAGGAGGACATATTAAATGAATATGTTAAGAAGGACATTACCATTGCTCTGATGAAAGAATTAATTAGAGCTAAAGTGAAGGAATTTATTGCAGGAAGCCTGATTGCAACATATAAATGAAGGCTGAAGAATATGAGACTCTTTTTTTTGCATACTTTAAGTGTTTTAATACATTGGGACATTTTTTTATCATCAAATAATTTTACTATTTAACTATTGTGTATGCATTATGATGGAATAGTCTAATTCTTGCATGCAATTCGTTGTTAGCTATTGCATATGAATTTAGGAGATTACATTTGATGGATTGCAATTTGAGTTGTCATTGAGACAAATTCATTTACCTTTGAAATTAAATTATTGGAATTTTCGTAAATGCTATATAAGACCAAGACTATCCCTGAACCATGGCTCTATAATCATAACTTATTTGCATTCTCGTTGCAATTTTTTCTATCTATTAGTATGTTTACGAATTATGTAAATAGTTATGAGATAAAGTTTAACACAGAATGTTGTATGGATCCAGGTTCTAGAACATTATACAGAAAACAATAATTGAATAGTTGTTTTCTAGAATTTTCTTTTCACTTTCATATATTCTCTAATGTTCTATAATGAATAATAGTTAAAATTCAATTATGTTTTATTTGTTCTAATATTGAAGCTTTTTACCGATTATTTCAATAACTTTTAGATAATGTTTTACATACAAAGTTGTATCTATTGCATTTGTTGTGACTAGCATATGAATATGAATAAAATTACACTTGTTGTAACTATCTTGATAACTATTGAAGGCTATTCAGAAAAAATACATGACTCTACTATTGTAATTGTATTTATTTATGAATTATTGTACAAAAGTGAAAAAGGCATATACCAGTGTTTCATTGTGTAGAGTTTTCACTCTCCCGACATTAGGGTAAGAGTTTTCATTATGCAGGCAAAGTTTCCTAGACTAAAAGCTATGCACAACAACATATGATAATAATAATAAGTAATAATTATAATTATAACTATACATTCAACTATGGGGTCTATTTTTTGAAGCATTATGAAAAAAATCCATATTTCGTTTTGAAATGGTCAATTGTAAACTATTTTTTGTATTTAGTTTGATTATAGACATATACAATTTCTTTAATTAAATAAAATACGTATTTAAGTAAGCCCTACTAAAGATAAAATCATGTTTTTATTTGGGAATATTTTTCTTGTGAAAAACCCATATGAAAGCTTATATTGTGAGTCATAAATGTTACAATAGTCAATTATTATTTGGATGTGGTTATGCATGAACAAATCTATCTGTGGAATTAGTTATTTATATAAATTATGGTTTACATAGAAACTTATTTCACTGTAAGATTTATTAATTAAATGACATTATATTAGATATCATTTTTGGGATTCAACTGCGTTAATTTAGTCATTCATCTATGACCATTTCCATGAGAGGTAGTCATAACTGACTAATTTCTCATGATTTTTGAATAGTCCACTTAACACTCATTGCATCGGGGGATTCAAATGCGTTAATTTAGTCATTCATCTATGACCATTTCCATGAGAGGTAGTCATAACTGACTAATTTCTCATGATTTTTGAATTGTCCACTTAGCACTCATTGCATCGGGTGATGCTCACAGGGGTGAAGAAGTGGGATTGAAACTAGTGAAATGAATCACATAGCGTCAATCATCACTTCCGGGGCTTGCACCCGGTAACCAAGACTTCCCGGGAGGTCACCCATCCCAAAACTCCTCTGGCTCAAGCGCGCTTAATTGTGGAGTTTTCCTCACAATCAAGCCCACTTAGCTTGCTACCCCATTTGCAAGCCCTGCAGAAAACCCCTTATACTTAAATGAGATTATTTAATATTAAAACTTACCAATTGCAATAAAAAATTGATAATAGTAATATTTTAGGTGAAGTTTTTCTGGTGATTGTAATCAATTCGGGAGGCATATACCACATATGAAAAATAGATAGAATGGAAAATTTGCGTTATGTAGAAGTGGAAGAAAGGAGAACAAGTAGAAATAAAAAACAAAATGCTTCCATTGCGTGGAGTGTGGTTTCATCATTTTTTTACATGGAATAATGACATTAACAATTTTGTACCCTTTTGGTGAAATGGATAGATCGACATGTAAATGGTAATGTAAATGTTATTACCTCTAAAACGATATTGATAAAGTATTGGATGCAATTGTTGACAACACATAAGCTAGTTGTCATTATTAGAAAATGTTAACATTTAATTTTTTTTCGTACATTGAGTAACTAGTCTACAAATTTCGAGATTTGTTTTCAAAATATTGCTGCTATTTCTCATAGATGTCTACATTGTTGTTTTTAGATCGCTATGTCATGTACCCGATTTTTTTTCTTCTAACTCGCTCTCCGAGGTCTAGTTGTCACATTCTCAATAATTTCCTAAGATAAGTTATTATATTTAAGGTTACTCCACTTGAAAACTCCCTCTTAGAATAAAACCTATCTTAATTTAGTTTTCTACATAAGTCTATGCTGATTTGATCCCCTCATTAGGCCATATTACTTTAATCCCATAATTAACTTTAATATTGGGAAATTACGAAGAATGGCTTACTCCTTTGCTAGTCTCACTTACTACGCACTATACCACCATACTTTATTTATTTTATTCACTCACCTTGTTCCGTACGAATTCGAGCACCAAGGGACTATAGACCTATAGCTAGATATTGAGTATCTCCATGGACTATTCATCCTTCGACTGCACATTTAACCCATTAAGTTGGTTTTGTATCTATGTGGTGTAATCATGAAACTAGCACATTTGCGCCAAATTTTGACAGGAAAAAATGTCGTTGTTATGACACATAGAAGGCCCAAGAGCGATGTTTTTCTGTGCGCAAAAACATGGTTTTTCTTCACATTGCCCTTCCAACACTTGACTTAAACATTGGTAGAGTGACGATAGTTCTAAAGTTTTATATTTTTGTCTCACTTATGACAATCAATAGCTCGTCGCATTTCCGATGATCATAAGCGTCGCTAGTTTGACGCCTTAAGTCAAGTGTTGGAAGTCCAACGTGAGGAGAAACCATGTTTTGGCACATCGAAAAACATCGGTCTTCGTCCATCTATGTGTCGCTAGTTCGACGCCTCCAAAAGTGGTTAGAAAGAAGGTACTAGAAGGTCAGAAGACTGAAGAAACCAAATAATAATAAAAAAAACATTGTTATAACGACGGTTCTGAGTGGTTGGAAGACGGATGAAACCAAAAAATTTTAAAAAACAAACGTCACTAGAACGATGGTTTCAAGCCATCGGAAGGCCAACAAAATCAATTTTTGTTAAAAAAAATAAACGGCGTGAGAACGACGGTTATGAGCGGTCAGAAGACTGACGAAACCAAAAAAGACAAAAAACAACATTGCTATAACAACAGTTCTAAGACGTCGTAAGACTGACGAAACAAAAAAGTTTAAAAAATGTAAACGTCGCTATAGCAACGATGCTAAGATGTTAGAATAATGATGGAAATAAACCATTTTATAAAAGAAAGTGTGAGATAAGCTAGCATCAGAATACCGACGCTATCAATATAATATTTAAAAAAAATGTCAGAAGAATTGAATGTATCATATGGATTCTTTGATACTCAAAGTCCACAAGCTACTTGTCAATTACTGAAGCTACAAAACTTGTGAATATATCATCATCAGTCATCAAAGCAGAAATTTGGTTGTATATCTTACAATTTCATTTTTATATCGACAATCACTATGAAAGGGAGTTGATCTCCTTCAAACATTATAAGCCCAATTCATTGGAGCAGTCTCGTTTGGTTTAATAATTGAAGATTTACACTGTTCTAACTTCTGGCACAACATTTATATCTTGAAAAACTCGGATCTATCCTGTAATTAGAGCTCTAAGGTCAATCTATTGGTCAACAAGCATCTCTAAGCAAGAAGTGGGATTCTAGAAACAACATTCATTTGGGCAGCGAGGTTTGGAGACTGCAGGGCCGCAGCTACATAACTGAATTTCTTGTTTGGTACCACACTTTTAAGACTGAAAATCACCCTGAACAGAGCGAACTGACCCTACTACAGCTCAACCACTAATCCATTAGCCCATCCTAAGGCCATCTATTACAGTTGAGGTCTGCTGGTATTTCCATGGAAAATTGGGTCCTAATACAGTAATAGTACGATACATAGCACTATAGTAAGGGACTCTCAGATTATAAAATATAGCATGGTCACATTTGAACATTGATTTGCTAAATTCAGATATTTCAAATAGTGGTAGATTTATTGGATTGGATACATTCACTATTGTGCATAGTTAACCCTAACTTCTGCCATTTTTCTGAAGAATTATGTCACTGTTAGTAGTATAGACAAATTCTATACTATAAATCATTGGGTAAATTTACCGTCCAATAGCTTATTGAAGTTTGGATGAAAAAATATAATACTGTTGAAGATCATTATATTCTGCATTAAATTGATGGATGCCCAGTATGAATAAATAAATGTGTCTTGTTGTCGAATCATTGTAAAAATCTTAGACAACATAATCCCTATGGAAAGAAAAAAATACCCTACGACATTATAAATAAGAAACATAAACACACTCCCTCCTAGTGTCTTATGCATACAAAATTGATTGGTAATGCAGTGCCAAGATGAGCTTGGCATAGAGAATGGGAGTGGAATAAGAAATAGGTCTCTTAGTTAGGTTTCCTATAACCACAATGTGCTAGGTAAGCTACTAGAAATGGATGAGTCCAAATTTCATGGAATCTTGTATTCAAGCAAACTAAACATCACTGATGGAAGGAAAATTTACTCACTTCCACCGTGGTAAGGTTTTTTACTGTTATTTTTTAGTCTAGCTCTCATAGATAAATCTTCTAGGGAGGGCAAGGATTTTAGCTGCAGATGCATTGTACCTAACTGGTCCATGAGCTTTGATCTAGAAGATGAAATCCCAAATGGTGCCATAATTTGGATCCATATCCCATTCCCCAAAATATTGGAGGATTCAACCCAAGCTGAGATTGGGAATCCTCAGGGAAATACATTGACAAAACCTGTGCAACAATCTGCATTCAACTGAATTTAGGGAAAGGATTACCAGAATCAATAGAAATCCAAATCAGGGACTAGAATCATGTATTGTTGATATCACGATAATTACTATTGATAAATACTATTTATTTTAACACCGAGGTTGGTTTTGCTGACATTATCGTTATAAATATGAAATTACTACAATAAGAGCAACACTGCTTAAAACCAAAAAGAAAAGAGAAAGGATCCATTAAAGACACAAACAATACAAGTCTCTTAACAATGACAAGCAAAGGAGTCAAATCTCTCAGCATTCAAAAGATTCAACAACTCAAGACTCTAGAGTATGAATCGAAACCAAAATTCAAGAACTCGAGATTGGAAATATCCCAATTTCAGTCACTTGTACACATCAGAAAGCAAAGAATGAACATCTCCAAAATAAATCTGCCCAAATCAGAAAATTTTAGGTGAAGAAGGACCAGTACAATATCTGGGACATTCATTCCCATCCCAATTGTGGAAATTCCCCTAGAATCAAAGAAAGATTAGATCCCTCCCTCCATGAAGGAAGATAACACTCATGACTCAAACTAAGAATATGGATCATACATAAGCACAATAAAGAGTAAAGCAAACAAGAAGTAGCAAAGAATAGAGTCATGGATAAGCTATCAATAATAATCCAAGCTTTTGATATAGATAAAAGTACATGAACCCTCCAAATGATCAAGGTTTCATTTTTGAACTGACAAGAATTGTGAAAACAAGAAATAATAAAAAATTTCAGAGTGCTAACAAGGAAGGAGAAAACATTTCTTGTGCATGAAGAAAGCCCTAGTTTGTGGCCAAATTTGAAAGGATAAAATATTCAGGTGTCTTATCAGCATAGGATAATACTAGGAGACATTCATCATAATTCATGTAAAAGAGTGTCAAGTTATTGACTATTGAACAGGTCCTTGAACTAATTTGAAATTTCACTCATGTGAAAGTTGAATTCTCAAAAGGAAATATCAGTCCACGAGTGAAAATGGGAAGCCCTAGTCAGTGGGATGGATACCTATGCAAATTTGGCATGAAAACATATCTGCAGGAAAATAAATATTGGAATCATCACATATTCATGCATATAGTTATCATAAGAAGAAGTATTGAAATAACACTCTTATAGTTCGAGGAAGTTTTGACATTTTGGAAAAATTATTCATGATAGTATCCTTTATAAATTCTAATGATGGGAATTGCTCTCAATAAAAGTTGTGTAAAAGTCAGGACCATTGATAGTATGATGCAATTTGTATCTCTATGTTGATCAACTGAGGTAGTATGGTGCCACTCTTAGATCTAAACCTTCTTTCTCAACTCAAGTTTTATCTACCTACAATGGTACCCTACTCAGTGATGACATAAGGAACGAGGATTTATGCATGCATGAATAAGACTAGTCCTTCTTATACTTATTTTTCAACCCAAGGTCAAGTGTTGGAACTTGGGATATGATGTCACTTGTAACATACCCCCATGTGTAATTGCGATTTTTTTTGTTCCTATTTATGTTTGGGTGATCCACTATTCCTTGAATGGCTTAATTTTGACCATTCTTAAGTTATTTTTCCAACACCCTTTTTTTGAGGTTTGGCCTAACATCATTGTTCTATTAGATGTGTTTTATAGGTTTGAAACCCGTCGGTTGCATTTAAAATACTGAAAGGCTATGCTTGAAATACCTCCAAGGGAATCAACACAAGAGGATTGTAAAGAGGGAAATGAAACCTACAACTATCATTTCATATTTCTACCTCTAAAGAAGTCCTATTTTGTGCCTTAAAGGGAGGCATCCATACGTTTCTATACATGAATTCATTTAATACATCTAACTCTTGTTTGTCATTTAATACATCTAACTCTTGTTTCTCACGTCAAGTTTGATCTACCTATAATGGCACCCTACTCAGCGATAGCATAAGGATCGATTATTTATGCATGCATCAATAAGACCAGTTCTTATACTTATTTTTCAACCCAAGGTCAAGTGTTGGAACTTGGGATATGCTGTCACTTGTAACATACCCCCATGTGTAATTGTGATTTTTTTTGTTCGTGTTTATGTTTGGGTGATCCACTATTCTTTGAATGGATTAGTTTTGACTATTCTTGTGTTATTTTTCCAACACCCTTCTGCTGAGGTTGGGCCTAACATCATTGTTCTGTTAGATGTGTTCTATAGGTTTGAAACCCATCGGTTGCATTTACAAAACTAGAAGGCTATGCTTGAAATTCCTCCAAGGGAATCAACACAAGAGGATTGTAAAGAGGGAAATGAAACCTACAACTATCATTTCATACTGCTACCTCTAAAGAAGTCATATTTTTTGTGTTAAAGGGAGGCCTCTATACGTTGCTATACCTACATTAATTTAATACATGGTTCATGTGGGAAGGGCCATCAAGTGTATACCCAATTATAAACCTACTAGTGAGTTCCTTGGAAACCAATTTGAATTTTTCAAGCCCCTTTAATGACTTATTCACTACCTAGAAAAGAAATTATCCTTATTCACTAAGAAAAAGCACTCTATAAAATGATTTTGGGAAATTTTTCCATCCTTCCTTTGCTGGTAGCTTTGGTTAGCGAGAAATCAACAAATTTTCAAAGATTGTCCTCCAAACATAGGCAAATTTCTCTCAAAGACTTGGGGACTCATAGCACAATTTTTATCCAAATTTTTTTTGAAAGAAATAAACATTAATTATCTCTAGCAAGAAGACAGAATCTGGATTTGTTTTGCAATAAGAAGGAAAAATTGGCCAAGCATCCCCAAGATAAAGACAGTGTCCCATAATTGGAAAATAAGGTTAAAAAAGGATGAATTCATTAACAAGAATCCTGCCGGTTGCATTTACAACACTGGAAGGCTATGCTTGAAATTCCTTCAAGGGAATCAACACAAGAGGATTGTAAAGAGCGAAATGAAACCTACACCTATCATTTCATACTGCTACCTCTAAAGAAGTCCTATTTTGTGCCTTAAAGGGAGGCCTCTATATGTTGTTATACCTGCATTAATTTAATACATGGTGCATGTGGGAAGGGTCATCAAGTGTATACCCAATTATAAGCCTTCTAGTGAGTCCTTTGGAAACTGATTTGAACTTTTCAAGCCCCTTTAATGACTTATTCACTACCTAGAAAAGAAAGTGTCCTTATTCACTAATAAAAAGCACTCTATAAAAAGATTTTGGGAATGTTTTCCATCCTTCCTTTGCTGGAAGCTTTGGTTAGTGAGAAATCAACAAATTTTCAAAGGCTCTCCTCCAAACATAGGTAAATTTCTCTCAAAGACTTGGGGAATCACAACACAATTTTTATCCAAAAAAGGTTTGAAAGAAATAAACATTAATCATCTCTAGCAAGAAGAGAGAATCTGGATTAGTTTTGCAACAAGAAGGAAAAACTGGCCAAGCATCCCCAAGATAAAGACAGTCTCCCATGATTGGAAAATAAGGTAAAAAAAAGATGAATTCATTTACAAGAATCCAGTTGGTTGCATTTACAAGAATTAAAGGCTATGCTTGAAATTCCTCCAAGGGAATCAACACAAGAGGATTCTAAAGAGGGAAATGAAACCTAAAACTATCATTTCATACTACTACCTCTAAAGAATTCAAATTTTGTGCCTTAAAGGAAGGCCTCTATACGTTTCTATACCTGCATTCATTTAATACATGGTGCATGTCGGAAGGGTCATCAAGTGTATACCAAATTGTAAACCTGCTAGTGAGTCCTTTGGAAACTGATTTGAATTTTTCAAGCCCCTTTAATGATTTATTAACTACTTGGAAAAGAAAGTATCATTATTCACTAAGAAGCACTCTATAAATGATTTTGTGAAATTTTTCCATCCTTCCTTTGTTGGCAGCTTTGGTTAGTGAGAAATCAAAAACATTTCAAAGTGTTAGGTCCCTATATTACTAGTATAGTCCCTTATTGTTGTTGGTGTAACCCCCTTATTGTTATTATTGTACCCTTGTAACCCCCATATTGTTATTATTGTGCCGTTAAATTATTATTGTTAGGTCGGCTAGGATTACATTGTGGCCCCACTAGGATTACATTGTGGCCCCATGGACTCTTATATATAGAAAGGAGGTTTTGTAATTTGAATCATCCAAGAATTGTTCATTCAGGTAATGTATTGGAGGTTTCCCCCTCGAATTGGCTTATTTCTAAGGCGTTGATATCTCTTTTCTTCTATTTTTGGAGCTGGTTTCACAACATTTGGTATCAGAGCTTTGAGATTCTAAGGTTTCACTGCTATAAACAGGTCATCGTGGAATATTCGCTATAAAAGTTTTTCTACGAGGGTTCAGAGTCTGAAATTTATATATTGCAAAGCCAAAACCCTGAGGAACATCGTCGCAAAATTTCAGAGCTTGTTTCAAAATATTTTCGGAGATATGATCTGTGCAAGTTAGGTCATTTTGCAAGCTCCTGAATTTAACCTAAATAGGTCATAGTGGTATTTTCGTAATACATTTTTTTCTACGAATGTTCAGAAGCTAAAATTTTCAGAGTGTGAAGCTGCAATACTGAGGAACATCTTCAAAAAATTTCAGATATTGGTTCACAATATTTTCAGAGATATGATTTGTGGAAGTTAGGGATTTTTGAGGCTTCTGAATTTCATCTCAAAGAGGTGATCGTGGGAAAATATTCATAGCTCTCTCTCTGAGCATCGGATTGTAATGATGTAAAAAGTGGCTACAAGTACACGGACCTTAGTTTTCGGTCTATCAATTTCAGAGCGAAAGGAGGAAACAATGACACGTGGCAAGTCATACAAGTTTTCTCTACTCAACCAGTCCAAAATTGGGTCATTGTGGGAGATTGGGCATAAATTTTCCTTGATGAATCCAAATCAGATCAGACCTATGGCATTTTAAAGAAGCCTCATAGGGATTCTAGAGGGCTGAATTTCAGATATTGGGGATCTGAAATTATAGAGATAATTCAATTTCAATATTGAGCTCCTCAAAAGCAAGTAAAAGGTGTGTATTTTGTTTCCGAATTGCATAAGTCCTTTTTAAAGAATCAAGTTGAATTGATTCCAAGGGCATATTGTAGAATAGATATCTGTATTGCATTCTAAAATGCCCCCTAAAAATAATTCAACACCCATTAAGCCTTTATAATTCTCTACTATGACTCATGAAGACAAAGAATGACAACATGACGTATCAAATTTACAAGAGAAAGTGCAACAAATTTCGCTCTCGCAAAGAGAAAAAAAAAATGAGATGGAAGTTTTGAAGAAAGGTGTGGAAACAAAGATGGATGGTTTGAAGAAAGCCATGGAATCTAAGATAGATGGCATGGAACATGACATGGAAACTCAGATGGATGGTTTGAAGAAAGGCATGGAATATAATATAGATGGCATGGAATATGGCATGCAATCTAAGATGGATGACATGGAAGCTAAGATCGATGAAAAAATGGAAGATATGAAGAATTATCTAAAAGCAGACATGGAAGGTTTGACAAAGTTGATACAAGAAATGTTTCCTAATGGTGAAAATATAGTAGAGGAAACTCATGATGAGAACAAAATAAATGTTAATCATGATTTCATAAACTCTAATGTTGGCGGGAAGAACCACCATATTCCAAAAAATGGATACGAGGAAGTTTGATGGAAAGGATGCTGTAACATGGATACTACAGATGGAGCAATATTTTGATCTTCATAATGTGCAAAACACACAAAAGGTACGTATTGCAACTTTACATTTAGAACAAATATATTTGTATGGTATTGATGCCTTTGCTCCCATAAAAAAATTGTCACTTGGTCAATTTTTACGTGGTCAATTTTTACGGAGGAAATGATAGCACATAATGAGGATACAAATAGCAATACCTTCTTTAGCCAATTGATAAATCTCAAACAAAATGGTTTAATGGGGAGCACATTGAGGACTTCCAAAAATTGAATATAAGGGTAACTAATATTCTAGAGGAACACAGGATTGATCTCTTCATAGGTACTTTAAAGGATAACATCCAACATGAAGTTCGCGTTTCGGAACCTGATTCATTGGAGAAGGCATTTAGGTTGTCAAGAAAAATTGAATGTAAAATTATGGCGACAAGGAAGCCTACCACTCATTTCTATAAAGAGGGAAGTTTTGCTACTCCTAGATTTCCACAACCTACAAGGTTGACACCACAACAATTGGAAGAAAAAAGAGAAAAAGAGCTTTGATACAGTTGTGATAGCAAATACACTAAAGGTCATCAGTGTGCTGAGAAGAAATTATTTTACATAGATTGTGAAGAGAAAGAAGAAAATGAATAAGAAGAGGATATACACCAGGAACCAACCCAAGAAGAGGAAGAAATGAGTCTGAACATATTGTGTAATGCATTGGTAGGAATTACCACTCCTCAAACTCTCAAGATAGAAGGACATATCAAGAAGAAAAAGGTAATAGTGTTGATTGATTCAGGTATACCCAAAATTTTATTCATTGTAAGGTAGCCAAGGAATTGAATTGTTTCCTATACCCAACACCAGAATGTCAATTTATGGTTGCAAACAGAGGAAATATAAATTTCTCTGGAAAATGCCATAATATCAAGCTAACCATGGGGTAATATGTGTTTAATAGTCCAATTCTTTCCATTCCTATGGGAGGTGCTGATGTTGTACTAGGAGTACAATGGTTAAAATCTTTGTGGATGGTAGCTTTTAATTTTCAAGAACTTTTCTTGAAATTTTTTTCAGAAGGAAAGGAATTCAAATTACGGGGTATTACAGGGAAGCTGGGAAAGATAATAATATCTAATGTCATGAAAATTCTTCTAAAGAAAGAACAACGAGGCATAATTGCACAATTATGCTCACTAGAAGTTCCAACATCAAAATCATCTATTTTTGCAGATCTCCAAAAAGTCTTGGACAATCATTCCAAGGTTTTTGAAACTCCAAAAGGACTCCCACCTATTTGTGATCATGATCATGATATTCATTTGATTCCAGGAAGTGTTCCTCCAAAAATCAGGCCTTATAGATATCCTTATGTCTAAAAGAGTGAAATTGAATGTATGATTGCATAAATGTTAGAGGCGGGTATAGTTCAACCTAGTCAAAGTTCTTTCTCTGCTCCTGTAGTATTGGTACACAAGAAGGATGGATCATGGCGCATGTGTCCAGATTATAGAGAGCTCAATAAACTCACCATTAAAGATAAATTCCCCATTCCTGTGATTGATGAATCATTGGATGAATTACATGGAGCAATTATTTTACCAAATTGGATCTTCGTTCAGGGTATCATCAAATTAGAATGAAGACTGAAGATATTCCAAAAACAGCATTTCAAACTCATGAGGGTCATTATTTATTTTTGGTCATGCCTTTTGGCCTTACCAATGCACCTTCTATATTTCAAGGGTTGATGAATTCCATTTTCAAACCCTTCCTTAGAAAATTTGTGCTAGTATTTTTTGATGATATACTAATCTACAGTAGGTCTTGGAAGGATCATGTTCAACATGTTAACACGGTGCTGAAACTATTGCAGGAGAAACAATTATATGCAAAAACATCTAAATGTTTCTTTGGAGTACAAGAGGTGGAATATCTTGGTCATATTGTATCTCACGAGGGTGTTAAGGTAGACCCTAAAAAAATTAAATCTATTAAGGAATGGAAAGTCCCCAAAACCATAGAGCAGTTGCGAGGATTTCTCAAGTTAATAGGGTATTATCGAAAATTTGTTAAGAATTATGGGAGAATATAATTACCTTTAACAACATTATTGAAGAAAGATGCATTTTCATGGACTCCTGAAGAAACTAAGTCCTTTGAACATCTTAAAGAGGCAATGTGCCTAGCACCATTCTTAGCTACACCAGACTTCACAAAAACCTTTATTGTTGAATGTGATGCCATAGGAAATGGAATTGGTGCTATTTTAATGTAAGAAGGAAGACCCATTGCTTTTGAAAGCCATCCAATCAAAGGAAAGTATTTACAGAAACCTATTTATGAGAAATAATGTTAGCAATACTGCATGCACTAAAGAAATGGAAAAATTACCTAATGGGATGACATTTCAAGGTAAAAACTGATCATGATAGTCTTAAACACTTTTTGGAACAAAGAATATCTTCAGAAGAGCAGCAAAAATGGGTCACAAAAATTTTGGGTTATGACTTTGAGATAATATACAGAAAAGGGAAACTAAATGTTGTTGCAGATGCACTCTCAAGAAAGAATGAAGAGGTGGAAGCATTTCTTTGTGCCATTTCTATTATCCAACCAGATTGGATAACCAAAGCAAGAGATGAATGGAAGAAGGACGAATAAGTGTGGACACTGTTTCAAAAGTTGCAGCAAGATCCTAGTACATCTGGTACATTTAGTTGGAAAAATGATTCCTTATGGTACAAAGATCACTTATATATTTGTAATAATTCCCAACTAAAACAAAAGATTCTTTCGAAATTGCACACTTCTCCTTTAGGAGGACACTCAGGATTTTTAAAAACTTACCACAGGGTGAAGAAATAATTTTATTTGGATGGGCTTAAATCTGATATTCAAATGTTTGTGGTGGATTTTTTGGTTTTCCAGCAGAATAAAGTTGAGACAATTAAGACCTTGGGTATTCTACAACCTTTAACCATTCCAAGTCAACTTTGGGAGGAGATTTCAGTGGATTTTATCACAGATTTACCTAATTCCAAAGGAAAGAGTGTCATCATGGTGGTAGTTGATATACTTACCAAGTATGCACACTTTTGTGCATTATCTCATCCATTTAAAGCAAGTACAGTTGCTATTGCATTTATGGAAACAATTCAAAAGCTACATGGAAACCCAAGGGTTATTGTGAGCGACAGAGATCCCAGTTTTACTGGAAATTTTTTGATGGAGTCATTTTCTTGTTTGGATACTCAATTAGCTCATAGCTCATCTTATCATCCTCAATCTCATGGTCAAAATGAGATCGTAAATAAATGTTTGGAAGGATATCTTTGTTGTTTTGTATCTGATAAACAAACACAATGGGTCAAGTGGTTACCTCTAGCTGAATATTGGTAAACCACTTCCTTCCATACTACAGCAAAAATGACCCCATTTATGGCACTTTATGGATATCATCCACCATCCATCACTTCATCTTTAAGAGAAAATTCGAAGGTTCAAGTAGTGGAAGATCACATTGAGCATCAACAAGAAGTTCTCCAACTCTTAAAGGACAACCTAAATTTGGCACAAAATCGAACAAAACAATAGGTAGATCAACATCGCAGCGAGACAAGTTTTGATGTAGGAGACTGGGTATTTTTATGACTACAACCATACAAAAAAATGTCCCTCAAGCAAGCTAAGAAGGATAATAAATTATCGCCAAAGTACTATGGTCCTTACAAGGTGTTGGAAAAGATTGGTACTATGGCATACAAATTGGAGCTTCCTGCTTCTTCACGAGTGCATCCAATTTTCCATGTTTCATGCTTAAAGAAGGTTATAGGCGAAAATATTCCAGTTCAAACAGTATTTCCAGAACTTGATCAGGAAAGAAAAATCATATTGGAACCTGAAGTGGTCATGGAAACAAGAACTCAACAGCTGCGAAATCGATCAATTTCAGAGTATCTCATCAAGTGGAAGAACTTAACCACTAAATATTCTACATGGGAGGATGAGAATTTTATACAGAAGCACCCAAAGCTACTCAAGCATTGAGGACAACACTTTTTTGAAGGAGAGGGGCATGTTAGGTCCCTATATTAGTAGTATAGTCCCTTATTGTTGTTAGTGTAACCCCCTTATTGTTATTATTGTACCCTTGTAACCCCCATTTTGTTATTATTATGCCCTTAAATTATTATTGTTAGGTCTGCTAGGATTACATTGTGGCCCACTAGGATTACATTATGGCCCCATGGACTCCTATACATAGAAAGGAGGTTTTGTAAATTGTATCATCCAAGAATTGTTCATTCATGTAATGTATTGGAGCTTGCCCCCTTGAAGTGGCTTATTTCTAAGGCGTTGATATCTCTTTTCTTCTATTTTTGGAGTTGGTTTCACAACACAAAGAATGTCCTCCAAACATAGGTAAATTTCTCTCAAAGACTTGGGGAGTCACAACACAATTTTTATCCAAAAAATGTTTGAAAGAAATAAACATTAATCATCTCTAGGAAGAAGAGAGAATCTGGATTAGTTTTGCAACAAGAAGGAAAAATTGGCCAAGCATCCCCAAGATAAAGACAGTCTCCTATAATTGGAAAATAAGGATAAAATAGGATGAATTCATTACAAGAATCTCATCGGTTGCATTTACAAGACTAAAAGGCTATGCTTGAAATTCCTCCAAGGGAATCAACACAAGAGGATTGTAAAGAGGGAAGTGAAACCTACAACTATCATTTCGTACTGCTACCTCTAAAGAAGTCCTATTTTGTTCCATAAATGTAGGCCTCTATACATTTCTATACGTGCATTCATTTAATACATGGTGCATGTGGGAAGGGTCATCAAGTGTATACCCAATTATAAACCCACTAGTGAGTCCTTTAGAAACTGATTTGAATTTTTCAAGTCCCTTTAATGACTTATTCACTATCTGGAAAAGAAAGTATCCTTATTCACTAATAAAAATCACTCTATAAAATGATTTTGGGAAAGTGTTCCATCCTTCCCTTTACTCGAGTCATTAGAAATCAACAAATTTTCAAAGACTGCCCTCCAAACATAGGAAAATTTTTCTCAAAGACTTGGGGACTCACAACACAAATTTTATCCAAAAAAGGTTTGAAATAAATAAACATTAATAATCTCTAGAAATAAGAGAGAATCTGGACTAGTTTTGCAACAAGAAGGAAAAACTGGCCAAGCATCCCCAAGATAAAGATAGTCTCCCATACTTGGAAAATAAGGTTAAAAAAGGAAGAATTAATTTACAATAATCCAAGCCTGTTTGCATTTACAATACTGGAAGGTTGTGCTTGAAATTCCTCCAATGGAGTCAACACAAGAGGATTATAAAGAGGGAAATGAAACCTGTAACTATCATTTCATATTTCTACCTCTAAAGAAGTCCTATTTTGTGCCTTAAAGGGAGGCCTCTATACGTTGCTTTACAAGCATTCATTTAATACATGGTGCATGTGGGAAGGGTCATCAAGTGTATACCCAATTATAAACCATTAAATAGGGTGATTACACTTGTAGTACATACAAGAGAGGTATTATGATAGAACAAAGCCAATAACGTGACAATATTAAGCTCATATCCGAGTGTACACATAATTGACATTCCTATTATGAGCTACCATCCATGAAGCTTTCCTTGTGAAATAAACATCAAAAGCACCATGTAAATGCCAAGTCACAAAGGAATTAACATGTCTAAGAATCTTACCATATCAAGAATGGAATGTCTTTGTACTAGTGCTTATCATGGCTACACACTCAAGTGATGGAAATATCTCATATAAAGACCAAATATATATGAAAATCACACAAATTATACCAATTAGTCTTATGCTGCCATTACAGTGTAAAAGACTCCCTGACTCAACTATCTTTTGCAAAATTTTAAAGGAAAAATGCACAACTAATTTCAGTTGGTTAACACAAACACCAAATTTGGACTAGTCCACTAGTTTGGCAGTCAATGGGCAATAATTTGGTGATGGTAATAGTGTTGAGCCATTAGATGTGAAGTTTAGCGATGACCATTTCCTTATTACTTTAGCACAATATACTTCCTAGTAATTAAAACATGGCTCCATTTCCTTGCTACTATAGCGAGAAACACTGCCAAATAATTAAAACACAACCCCATTTCTTTGTTGTTTTAGCAAGGGAAACTGCCCAGTCATTAAAACACGACTCCATTTTCTTTTTGTTTTAGCAAGACAAACTTCCCAAAAATAAAACATGACTAAACATATTTGATAACATCACCTTGTACACTTTACCTAAGGAAATAACAATATCGTGTATATCCATAAAGGATACCTCTAGAAATAATATGTCTACCAAGCTTATACAATGAACTGACACAGACAAAGTTATCATAGGCCACCATTAATTAATGTTACATCAGGAATAGAGCTAAAGTGAGATAAAATTAATATAACTAATATTGTGCATAAATAATATCACTCTAGATGTGCATAAATCCTGGGATTTATCTACATGTAATAGAAACCATTAGAGGCACTTTTAAGCACATCAATTATCTCTTTTATAGCCTTCCAGTGTTCCTCATACTAGCACTCAATGCAACAAGGGAATTATTCACCCAAATATAAGCTTGAAGTAATAGACTAAAGTGTTATGTAGTTGTTATGAAAAATTGCTTAAAGCACAAGACCATATTTATAACCTTAATTTCTAAGTGTAAAATGGGATATAATTAGTTCATGTTAATATACTAAGGATTTGTAGCTACAATTAATATAACTAATATTGTGCATAAATAATATCACTCTAAATGTGCATAAATCCTAGGATTTATCTACATGTAATAGAAACCATTAGAGGCACTTTCAAGAAAATCAGTTATCTCTTTTATAGCCTTCCAGTGTTCCTCATACTAGCACTCAATGCAAAAAGGGAATTCTTCACCCAACTATAAGCATGAAGTAATAGACTAAAGTGTTATGTAGTTGTTATGCACAGAGCACTTAAAGAACAAGACCATATTTATAACCTTAAGTTCTAATTGTAAAATGGGATATAATTAGTTCATGTTAATATACTAAGGATTTGTATTAATTCTGGTTGTACCACTATGCCTATGAAAATACAAACAATGTCTATTCATATATTATTCTATGTTACTACCCAGGTGCAATATTGAAATTGGACCATGCTCTACCATGACATCATATAAAATCACACACAGAGCATCATTCTATTATGAAAATATAACATATAGTACCGAGGTTAGTATCCATACAAGTATCCTAGACAAACTTAAGTATCTCAATTAATGTTATACTCGACACTATAGTGATTAAGATAGGTAATGGGTCTCAGTCCACTACTTTTGAAATGATTCTTCTATCTTAGTCACGGTTTGTTGACAACCCATTCTAGGCCTGCTCCAGTACATAACCTTTAAATAGGGCATGTAAATCTAAGGTAAACTCTATAAATGATATCTGAGTCTATCCATGTAGATGTAAGGGACATGGTTATTATAAGTCATTGTCAAATTATATGCATATATATTGGAGCATGTCTAAGGCTAGAACGAAATTAAACTGCATCTACGACATCGTATATTATTATGATATCATGAATTCCTTCAAGTGTCAGGCACCACTGTTTCAAGTATGGTGACCTAGTCTTAAGGGGAACTAATTCCTTACTTCAAGTCTGATGTTCTCCTATGTAGGTCATTCAACCTATGGAGGCAACTTTAATATATATATATGTGTGTGTGTGTGTGTGTGTGTGGGATCTAGATGTACAACAACGTTGAAGATCACAAACCCATACCTAAATGTACAACATTGTCGCGACTGCAATTTCTGCCACAATGGTGAAATATAAAACATAATCCATGCTTGCCTATGGCTTCAATATGTCCTAAATTTTAGGCAATGATTACCATTTTGTAACCCTATTTTGCAGAGTGTTGTATTGAATAAGTTATGGGTATCATAGTTATTGATACACCTCAGGATGGGCATAGGGATATGTTTCACAATTTTCCTCCCAACTAGAGATATACATCCCCACCCTTGTCTTAGGGGATCCAAAGTTTTTTCTCCACCCTAAGGTTTCTCTGCAACTCCAGCCAATGTTGTATTACGATGTGAATTTCGTACCCTATCAATCCTAGGTGGATTTGGGTGTGGTGGATTTGGAACTCCCAGGAGCCATGGGCCTTTGGAACATCCCTAGCCACTATGAGTTGGAAACCTTTGATTGTAGTGCCACAACCTAATGGACTACGAGTGCAGAGGAAGGGATGCACTACCATGGGTTTTGAAGGCAAATGGGGGATGAGAGAAATTCGATTGGAAGATGTTGGAATTAAGTACCTTGGTATACTACCATATTGGTGCAGCTATGGACCATAGTTGGCTTAGGTAGCCCTTTACCCTGATATATTCTTGACCACAACTCTGGGATGACCCACTACTAAGAGATATGAGTAGCATAGTCTATTGTTGAGCGGGACATCTAGGTCTGAAGCCAATTGGTGTCATTTCTCAAAGAAAAATGTTATGTTCTATTGTGTTTTTTTGTAGATTACATGTTTATGAATTATCTATGCTGCAAAGGTTAAGAATAGGATGCATTGCATAATATTGTGCATTGAACGTGTAAAATAGAGTAGAATCGAGGTAAATTTTCAAAGGCTAGGTTAGAAAGATAGTAATATGCCCCATTGGGTGATTGGTGGTGTTGCAGAAACAAACAAGTCACAAATGATGGGCAGTGGCCTATTATAATTAATGTTGAATCAACCATTCATGGCTGGAGGCCCACTCCCAAGGACAACAAAAACTCTCCCGATGCAAGTCTCAACCCAGCAACAACTCCTTTAGGATTTGAAAAATGTGTTTATTTATTTTCATACCATAAGGCAAGACTTTATCAGCTTTAATGGTTAAGTGCCAGCTGGAAATTTTGGAATGTTAGTGTCATTGGATATGCCCAGGTGACAGTTTTGTTAACTTCTATGCCCTTAGGTATTTATGGCATTTATTAAGGCATCTTTCGCATGGTATACCTAAGCTTGTGGTGAGCACCACACAACACCCTAATTTAGTAAAACAATGCCATGTTTGTACATTACTGTTATATTAATAATTAAAGAAAAAAATTTATGCCAAAAAATGTATATAATATGGTAACCACACAGTGAAATGGTTTAAAACCTATTATTTCCTAAACAGAAGAAAATGTATATGTATAGATATTCAATCAAGGCAACAGTTTTTAGCATTTCAGCATGGAATATGGTGATTAATAAGGAATACACCTAATAGAAAATACAATAAGGTCTGTAAGGCTAGAATAAGATGCTTTTGTGAATGTTCTATACAAATAAAAATATACTCTTGCAAAAGGTCCCTAATTTAAAAAAAAAAAAGATCAGTACTATCAACTTAATCAAAGTAAAGGCAAAGTGTAGTAGCTAAACTAACTACAAATTCTACAAAATCTCTGCCTATTAATTTTTTCCATGAAATTATCTTCACTTAATATAAGTTGGAGGAGGATTATCAAGTTTAATGTTTGCGATGATTTCGGTTTTCCCCAGCTGGAGATGCTAACTTATTTTATCATTAGAATGGAAAATATTCAAATACTCATGACTTGAAATGGTGAAATTAGTTTTTCAATCCTGCTGGAAAGCATAAAAAGACGTTTTCATATACCAAAAATATGCATGGAAATTAACAAAATACCTGATTCAATTGATAGTTGTTGCTACTGATGTCTAGGAGGTGGTTGTTGTTGTTACTGCTACTGACTAGGTGGCAAAGGCAACATGTCAGGTCTCGGCTGCATATGAGGAGGATCACCATACATAGGAGGGTCACCACCGCCAGGTGGAAGAGGGGGCATTCCAAGCCTGGGTGGAGGAGGACACATAATCCCGAGATGGCCTGGAGGACCTCCCTACGATGAAAATGGTGGTGGAGGGCCAATAAAACATGGCATTGGGGTAGAATAAGTCATGGGGGGCACCAAGACCTGCAGAATGGGAGGCCTTGAGATCTAGGGTTGCATCATGCCTGGTGAATGGCCTCCACATCCTCTAACGGGACAAACTAATCCCGACTGCGCTTGAACAAGGGGAACTGTGGGGATTCCTCTACCCGCTACTTTACCTAAGTCGGGACCTTCCTGAGTTGTGGCGGCAGTCTTGACTCGTGATTCATCAGGCGGGGGCGGGCCTTCGACTGTCATAGTAACCAATTCATCCCCACAGAGGAGGATGAGACCAAGGGTTTGCCTCTCCTCTCGCTCTTCTTGTCTGTTGCGGCTCTTATTTGTGCCGCTCCTGCTTTCTTGAAACCCTCCCAAGAAACTGTTAAAACCCTACTTCCCTGTCTTGCTTTGACCTCAACATCGACATTTTGAA
Organism: Pinus albicaulis; assembly: GCA_034641835.2. NCBI lineage: Eukaryota > Viridiplantae > Streptophyta > Pinopsida > Pinales > Pinaceae > Pinus > Pinus albicaulis. The sequence goes on from MU968411.1 coordinate 67,255,840, forward strand.
TGTCCACCGCCTCTGCTAGAGGAGGAAGATGACGATTAATTAAAACCAGACCTACTTGTTGGGACTCAGCTGTGGTCTCCATGTCCTCTGTATAAATGAAAATGGATGAACCCTCCCAGGAAATTTTTAAAACCCTACTTCCCTGTGTTACATATCAAATCCCGTTGCACTAAAAATCCCAAATGTTGTTGGCCTACACTATATTGTTTCTTTTAAAAATGTACGCTATATCATTTCTTTTAAAAACTTAAAAGGTAATCATTTTATTTTGAACAACTCAAACCATTAATCATGTTGGCCATTTAAAAAAATTATTCAAACCATCGCCATTCATCATATAACTTCTTATTATTTACATTGGAAGATTTAATGTGTTTGGATCCAACTAAGGAAAGTGCTGGCACATTCCTTTTATATCCTCAATATTATCTACAAGGTAATGCAACCCTAAGTTGTAGCAACTCTAGGTAAAGTCAAGTAAGCTCAATTATTATAAAGAGGCACCATTGTGAAGAGGATAGAACATCCCCTAGAGTTATTGATTTATAAAATTCCAAAGAATTAACAATAAGTGAAGGGAAATACCATTCAATTATAAAAATAAAATGCAAAGAAGTAGGAGGACAACTGGGAATAAAACCATGAAATCATGTGTTTACATTATGGCTAAACATTATCATGTCATTCTAACAACACAATATATAGGGAATATTCTTAAACCTCATATAAAAGAAGCGTGTAGTCTAATGAAGCCAGAATTTCATCCTTAAAACAATAGAAATTCTAGCATGATTTTGCGAAAATCTAGTGGAAGTTATTGAAAATCTAGGTTATAGTTGTCAATCTTCAAGATTTTTGGTGCCCCAAGGGTCCTTAATGGTGTTGAATCCATTTTCGTCATCAAAAGAACAATTTAAACACTACCATAGTGGGATTTTTTGAAGAATTTATTGTCATATTCTAGCAAGAAAATCGTCATCCGGACAAAATTATGGCCTCGTTGGACAATTCCTAAAATAAATGCACTTTTATTCTAACATAAAGCTAATTTTTCCATTAGGTTTCACCATATTTAAAATTGGGCATTCCCAATGGTGAGATTCCATGTCGGTTAAGACTTACATTGTGTGAAGGAAAAGGATAAAATTCCATGTGTCTTAAGACTTATGTTATGTGAAAGAGATGATTGCTAGCAATATTTACAAGGAAGAGGTTAAAAAATGTTCGAATTTGAAAAATCTTAAACAAATGAAAAGTAAAATATAATTTCTTTATAATGCTATTTAAAGAGTGAATAAAAGGATATTAAATGAGCGCAAAAGCATTGAGGATGTCATTACAATTGAAGGTTTTGTTAATGATCACATCATCTTGTTGTGAAGGTAAGGACCTCTTCCAAATCCTATTACCTTAGATGTTGATTGCCAAGAGTACAAGCAATACCCATTTCACATTATGTGATCGACCTACGAAAACCCATATTATAGGCCAAGAAAATCACAAGTATTCCTTGGCTAGAGCAAGTAAATGTAGGTGGGGGCTGAGTGGACAATTTTATTAATGAGTATAGAGGAGGTGTTGAGTGCCTGAGAAGTGAGGAAGAATAATTTGCAGAGAGAATAGAGCACACATGAGTGAAAATTGAGCAAATTCGTGAGTGGATTTTCTGTTGGTAATTTTTTACAAATAGAACTCCGTGAGGTAGTGAACCTTTTTTCCCAAATGGTGTTGAATCTGTTGAGATTGGAAGGAATTAATCGTGAATTACAATGGAATATATTAATTAATTTTTTACTGAAGACCCTTTCGAGAAACATATAATCAATGTTAATGGCCCCATTCACGGGTCACTCTTGGCTTATAAAGATAATGGTGCACGGTAATATCATTTCATAGGTGACCTAATGTTTTCTAAAAATTTCAACAATTTTGGCGCTGCAATAATCTGAGAACAATGATGACATTTACGATAATGCAAATAAAGATGGATGAGCTTGTCTTGGTTTCAAGAATAATTTATTCTCTACTGAACAGGGCCAACCACGTGAAGGTGGAAGCTCATATGGCCCCTCCCATCCCCCTCACATCACTCTCATTTTCCCAATACCCAATCTATGAAATAGAATACAAACAAACCAAAAATTAATTAAGGTCGTAAACAAAATTTTCAATATGTGTTTGTATAAATACATAATTTTAGTTTAGCTTGTACAATAGTAAGGCCATTATTTATTGGTTTGAAATAATAAACAACATGCAACAAACCCACATAATTAGTAAATTATTTAAAGAAAATAATTCCTACATATTAAAATATAAAGTTATAACATACCAGCTCATACTCGAACATAACATCTGTATCAATATTCTTCTTCTGTATCTTCTTGATCTTCATCCAACTGATCGACATCTATATCAACATCTGATTCAGAAATGGTGTTGAAATGATCGACCATGTCATAATCATCATCAATTATGTCATTTTCAATAATATCCTCATCGACATCATCATCAATAATTGTTGCCTCATCTCCTATGCCTGGTTCATCTTCTAATATATCTTCTTCATTTGTCAATGCATCTTCCTGCTCATCTGCCACTACATCATCTTCTTCTTGATCAATATCATCTTCTTCCTCTACAGTATACTCTATTGGCCTTCCTCTTGGATCATATCTAATAGCAAATGACCATTCGTTCTCACTTGGAACCTCTGAGTAAAAGACTTGTTTGCATTGGCTTGGAAAAACATAGTGATCTTTTCCTGCTTCAAACTACGATGTTTTAACCATTGGAAATCCATTTTCATGTTGAATAAGTGTTCTATCATCATCACGTACATTCATTCGTAGCCTATACCATTTGACGTCGAACAAAACTATTTTGAAGGAATTAAAGTCACACTCAACTATATCATCTAAAAACCCATAATATCTATTTTTAGATTCTCGAGGATGTCTGTCACTCCTGGAGGAAACATTAGTGACCTGGAATACTGCAGTTATCCCACTATCAGAAGTTTTCCTGTTATCATCCAACTGTTTAACGCAAAATTTACGACCATTGCACCACATAGCCTTGTGGTGTTTCAACTGCAATATGCCAAACATGAAAAAGATGCATTCTCAATTAATAATTAATCATATAATTTACACAGCTTGAAAATTATCTAAAAAATCAAACTTGTTGTCACATTATAAATATAATATAAAATAAGTAATGAATAAAATAGGTGAATTAATTTCTTACCTTTCTATCTTTCAAACCATATGCTAAATCAATTTCCCTGTCCGTAACGTTTCCATCTCCACTACGATACGCTTCTCTAATAAATTCAGACAGTAGTTTCCATGATAACCTACTGTCGTTACGTGCTTTACATGTTTCAATCCATTCACTCATCCACTCAAGATTGTTTGCAATGTATAAAAGTAGTGCCTCATAATCTTGAGCACCTGAATAAAAAATAATAATTCACCAATATTAAATATAACTTATAACCATGGTAAATTATATTAATTAATAAACGATGAAATAATAAGACTTAAATGAATATGATCATATACATGATGTAAAAAAATGAAACATTATATGTATTATATATAATAAATCATTTCCCTGTCCGTAACGTTTCCATCTCCACTACGATACGCTTCTCTAATAAATTCAGATAGTAGTTTCCATGATAACCTATCGTCATTACATGATTTAAATCTTTCAATCCATTCACTCATCCACTCAATATTGTTTGCAATGTATGAAAGTAGTGCCTCATAATCTAGAGCACCTGAATAAAAAATTAATAATTCACCAATATTAAATAAAACTTATAACCATGGTAAATTATATTAATTAATAAACGATGAAATAAGAAGACTTAAATGAATATGATCATATACATTATGTAAAAATATGAAACATTATATGTATTATACATAATAAATCTTTTACCTGAAACATTATATGTACTATATATAATAAATCTCTTACCTCTCACTTTCTTCATTCTACCTTTTCCCAACAGGTGATCCACTTCAATTTTTTTGATGGAGTTCACATCCCAAGTGAAATCCACAACATCCATTGCTGGTGTAGCTAATATAGGAATATAATTACTAATATACACCATGGATTCATATACCACATATCCCTCCACCATAGAACCCTCAGGTCGTGCTCTTTGTCTAACCAAAGTCTTCAAGGATTTCAGGTGCCTCTCCACCATCCACATTGACCTTGTGTGTACTAGTCTACACATTTCAATCTCCTCAACTTGGTGTATCAAGTAGTGTTCTTGTGCATTGAAAAATTTTGGAGGTAGATACTTTTGCATTTCGCACATTAGCCGAGGAACTTATCTCTTTCAATACTTTTTTTCATCTTGATGGATTTATTTCAATGAAAACCATCTGTGAATCATTATGCATGGTTATTTCAATGAAACATAATATATATTATATTACAATTAAATTAACACATCATGTCATTAAGTACAAAAAGAAATTGTAGCGATATTTTTCCTATAAATCAAAACTACTTACCTCATGTATTTACTAAGACCATATATAACTTGTTTGACAATGTTGTCAAAGTCAATTGGGAGAGATACAGGTAGAACATACTATAACAATAAAAAATGAATTGTTATTGGTTTCCAAATTAAACAGAAAAAAAAAAAAAAAAAAAAATAAATAAATAAATAAATAAAAAAAAAAAAAAAATTAAAAGATGTATTCAAGCAATAATATACAAAAATGTATACCAAAAAAATTACCTTAAAAAAGGTATGCCAATCATGTGTTTTCACCCCACTAAAGTCACCTTTCTTCGTTAACATATTATTTATGTTTGAAGAAAAACATGTTGGAAATTTAATTCTTCTAACGACCTATTTTACATCATTGCTTTGTTTTTCTGTTAATAGCCGTGGAATATTATTATAATTTCAACCTCCATTGTTATTTGATTGGTTGATCACGCTTTTCATTGCATGATTTGATTTCTCAATGTCAGCACAAATTTTGTCAATTTTATCTCTATCATGTGCACCATCTATGATTCGCCATAAAATTTCTATCACATTCTTCCCGATATGAATTGTATCAAAAAAATGAGTTTTTTTCAGGTCCTCATAGTAGGGAAACCTTGCGAATTGAGAAGGATAACATTTCATTCTAGGTGGAAGTACAATATTAGTACCTTCACGATGATGACCTTGATATCAAAGAATAAAATAAATCAGAACAATAATTATCAAATACAATAAAATAAATTCATTAATTAAAACAAAAATTCCAAACATTACATAAACAATTAATATATATATATATAGACAAATTACGTACCAGCTGCTTCACGATTATTAATTATGTTATATTTCAACTTCCACAACTAAGGTGTCATTCTTCATGGTTTTAATCCAGTTTCTTCTTTATCATTGAAAATATTTTTTTCAGTAGTACAATACTTATGGTTCCTAGAGAGGAAGTGCCTGAACTCATCAAACACCATCTTTCCTAAGTCTAGTGAATGATGATACTTCATCTTAGGGCCACAAAATGGACATGCAAATCTACCATTTTTTTGAAGACCTGCAATAGATGGATCAATAACAATTATACTATGAGGTCATTTTTAAAACATGCAATATGGTATATCTAATTTAGATAATTATATATTATATTAAAGTGCAACGAAATATTACATTCTACAAAAATGTGTTAGTCCTGGGGCATCATGAATTGTCCATACAAGCATTCCATGACATTGAAATCTCTTCTGCTTGATTGGTTTAGTGATGTCATACATAGTGATGCTGTATATTGCTATTATTCATAGATAGAGGCCTCAAATATCGTTATCTTTGACCTGGTACTTACCTAATTGTTCAAAATTACGGTACATAATTACGACCATGATATATGTATATATAATTAAGTAAATAAATAAAAGATATTATGCAAACAACGAGAGAAATGAAAATGTTACATTCGAAAAAATAATTTATCAAATACCTGTAATAATCATAGTCAACA
>MU968411.1:67261974-67489446 GCA_034641835.2 Pinus albicaulis
AAGCATGAATACACAAAGGAAGCACCTTGACATCATGCCCAACTGGGATGACATATTTTCATTTATTATCAGTTTGTATAAATGCTTCTAACAATGTAATGCATAACAATATCACATGATGGCTACATAATTAGGAAGGTACAAGTATTTCATAGTGTCTTAGGTTTCTTTTATTGTCTATGAGGGAAGTCTAATGAACATCACTTCTCAACTGTATAAATATGTATTAGAAAACTGGCGATTGTGTAGTTATTAGATAAGTCATATAAAAATGAATGCTTTGAATAGTAGTAATCTCTACCAAGCTTATACAATGAACTAACACAGACAAAGTTATCATAGGCCACCATTAATTAATGCTACATGAGGAATAGAGCTAAAGCGAGCTACAATTAATATAACCAATATTGTACATAAATAATATCACTCTAGATGTGAATAGATCCTGGGATTTATCTACATGTAATAGAAACCATTAAAGGCACTTTCAAAAACATCAATTTATCTCTTTTATAGCCTTCCAGTGTTCCTCATACTAGCATTCAATGCAACAAGGGAATTATTCACCCAAATATAAGCATGAAGTAATAGAATAAAGTTTTATGTAGCTGTTATGCAAAAAGCGCTTAAAGCACAAGACCATATTTATAACCTTAAGTTATAATTGTAAAATGGGATATAATTAGTTCATGTTAATATACTAAGGATTTGTAGCTACAATTAATATAACTACTGTTGTACATAAATAATATCACTCTAGATGTGCATAAATCCTGGGATTTATCTACATGTAATAGAAACCCTTAGAGGCACTTTCAAGAACATCAAATATCTCTTTTATAGCCTTCCAGTGTTCCTCATACTAGCACTCAATGCAAAAAGGGAATTCTTCACCCAACTATGAGCATGAAGTAATATACTAAAGTGTTATGTAGCTGTTATGAACAAAGCGCTTAAATAAAAATACCATATTTATAACCTTAAGTTTTAATTGTAAAATGGGATATAATTAGTTCATGCTAATATACTAAGGATTTATATTAATTCTAGTTGTACCACTAGGCCTATGAAAATACATACAATGTCTATTCATATATTATTCTATGTTACTACCCAGGTGTAATATTGAAATTGGACCGTGCTCTACCATGACATCATATAAAATCACACAAAGAGAATCATTCTCTTATGGAAATATAACATACAATACTGAGGTTAGTATACATACAAGTATCCTAGACAAACTTAAGTATCTCAATTAATGTGATACTCGACACTATAGTGATTAATATGGGTAATGGGTCTCAGTCCACTACTTTGGAAATGATTCTTCTATCTTAGTCACGGTTTGTTGACAACCCATTCTAGGCCTACTCCAGTACATAACCATTAAATAGGGCATGTAAATATAAGGTAAACTCTATAAATTATATCCGAGTCTATCCATGTAGATGTCAGGGACATGGTTATTATAAGTCATTGTCAAATTATATGCCTATAGATTGGAGCATGTCCAAGGTTAGAACGAAATTAAAATGCATCTGCGACATCGTATATTATTATGATATCATGAATTCCTTCAAGTGTAAGGCACCCCTATTTAAAGTATGGTGACCTAGTATTAAGGGGAACTAATGCCTTACTTCAAATATGATGTCTCGTGTGTAGGTCATTCAACCTATGGAGGCACCTTTAATATGTATATATATATATCTATATATATGGGATGCCGATGTATAACAGTGTTGAATATCACTATTGGGTATGTGTTATATTCTTTCCACGAATAATCACGCGTGGGGGGGTGACAGGGGGGGTGGTAGCCCCCCCTGTCGGGGTCCGGGGCAGTGCCCCTGAAATTTTTTTGGGTCCTTATTTTCCAGTGGGCAGATCCATCCATGGTTTTTTGCATGGGTTTGCACATGGTTTTGGGGTACGATGGCTTTCGGCCCCTGGTATTTTGTAGATCCAGTCAAGGGAACTACAGTTATGTTCTAATCCAGGGTTAATGTATTTGGGTTTATGTATGCTTTGACATGTATATATATGTGTGTTGTAACACTAAAAGGAATATAATGAAAAATCAAGCTGGTCGTCCCGATTTGGGATCCAGGGGCATATCTCTGTGTTTATCTCTTTTATGTTTTATGCTCTCGCTACTGTTTATTTTCTTTCTTTAAGATTCGTTTGTAGATAATTTATGTACAAGGTTAAAACCTACAATCAGAAACCCATACCTAAATGTACAACATTGTTGCGACTGCAATTTCTTCCACAATGGTGAAATATAAAACATAATCCATGCTTGCCTATGGCTCTATAATGTTCTAAATTTTAGGCAATGATTTCCATTTTGTAACCCTATTTTGCATAGTGTTGTACTGAATAAGTTATGGGTATCATAGTTGTTGGTACACCTTAGGATGGGCATAGGGATATGTTTCACAATTTTCCTCCCAACCAGAGATATACATCCCCACCCTTACTTGTCTCAGGGGATCCAAAGTTTTGTCTCCACCCTGAGGTTTCTCTGCAAATCCAGCCAATGTTGTATGACGATGTGAATTTTGTACCCTATCAATCCTAGGTGGATTTGGGTGTGGTGAATTTGGAACTCCCACAAGGAATGGGTCTTCGGAACATCCCTAGCCACTTTGAGTTGGAAAACTTTGATTGTAGTTTGGAACATCCCTAGCCAGCTGTACATTTTGGAATTTTAGTGTTATTGGATATGCCCAGGTGGCAGTTTTGTTAACTTCTATGCCCTTAGGTAGTTATGGAAGTTATTAAGGTCTCTTTCGCATGGTATACCCAAGCTTGTGGTGAGCACCACACAACACCATACTTTTGTAAAACAATGCCCTGTCTGTACATTACTGTTATATTAATAATTAAATAAAACATTTTATGCTAAAAAATATATATTATATCGTAACCACACAGTAAAATGGTTTTAAAACCTATTATTTCCGAAACAGAAGAAAATGTATATGTACAAATATTCAATCAAGGAAACAGTTTTTAGCATTTCAGCATGGAATATGGTGATTAACAAGGAATACACCTAATAGAAAACACAATAAGGTATGTAAGGCTAGAATAAGATTCTTTTGTGAATTTTCTATACAAATAAAAATGACTCTTGCAAAAGGTCCCTGGTTTAAAAAAAATGATCAGTACCATTAGCTTAATCAAAGTAAAGGCAAAGTGTAGTAGCTCAACTAACTATAAATTCTACAAAATATCTGCCTATTAATTTCTGCCATGAAATTATCTTCACTTAATATAAGTTGGAGGAGAATTATCAAGTTTAATGTTTTTGATGATTTGGGCTTTCCCCAACTGGATATGTTAACTCATTTTATCATTAGAATGAAAAATATTCAAATACTCATGACTTGAAATGGTGAAATTAGTTTTTTCAGTCATGCTGGAAAGCATAAAACGATGTTCTCATATACAAAAAATATGCAGGGAGATTAAAAAAATACCTGATACAATTGATAGCTACTGCTACTGACATCTAGGAGGTGGTTGTTATTGCTACTATTGCTGACCAAGTGGAAGAGGTGGCGTGTCAGGTCTCAAATGCATATGAGGAGGAGCATCGTACATAGGAGGGGCACCACCACCAGGTGGAGGAGGAAGGGTAATCCTGGGATGGCCTGGAGGACCTAACTGCAATAAAAATGGTGGTGGAAGGCCAAGAGGATGCATTGGAATTGGGGTAGAATAAGTCATGGGGGGTGCCGAGACCTGTGGAACAGTATGCCTTGAGATCTAGGGTTGCATCATGCTTGGTGAAGGGCCTCCAACTCCTTTAACAGAGCCAACTAAGCCTGACTGTGCTTGAACAAGGGGCGCTGTGGGGATTCCTCTACCCACCGCTTTACCTAATTTAGGGCCTGCATAAGTTGTGGCGATAGTCTTGACTCGTGATTCATGAGGCGAGGGCAGGCCTTCGATTGTTATAGTAACCACTTCTTGCCCATAGAGGAGGATGAGACCAAGGTTTCTCCTCTCCTCTCACTCTTCTTGTCTGCTACGGCTCCCTGTTTCTACCGTTGCTACTTTCTTGAAACCCTCCTAGGAAATTGTTAAAACCCTACTTCCCTCCATTGCTTTGACATCGAAATCGAAATGTTTACTATCGCCTCTGCTAGAGGAGGAAGATTAAAATGAATTACATCCAGACCTACTTGTTGGGACTCGACGGTGGTCTCCCTATCCTCTGAACAAATGAAAATGTATGAAACCTCCTAGGAAATTGTTAAAACCCTACTTCCCTATTTTACCTATGAATCCTGTTGCGCTAAAAATCCCAAATCTTGTCGGCCTACGCTATATCATTTATTTTAAAAATTTATGCTATATCTTTTCTTGTATAAATGTAAAAGATAATCATTTTATTTTGAACAAATCAAACCATCAATCATGTTGGCCATTAAAAAAAATATTCAAACCATCACCATTTATCATATAACTTCTTAGCATTTACATTGGAAGATTTAATGTTTTTGGATCCAATTAAGGAAAGTGGTGGTGTATTCCTTTTATATCCTCAATATTTTCTACAAGGTAATGCAACCCTAAGTTGTAACAACTCTAGATAAAGTCACGTAAGCTCAATTATTATAAAGAGGCACTATTCTGAAGAGGATAGAACATCCCATAGATTTATTGATTTATAAAATTCCAAATAATTAACAATAAGTGAAGGGAAAGACCATTCAATTATAAACATAAAATGCAAATAAGTAGGAGGAAAACTGGGAATAAAACCATGAAATCATGTGCTTACATTATGGCTAAACGTTATCATGTCATTCTAAAAAAAAAAGATATAGGGAAGATTCTTAAACCTCATATAAAAGAAAAGCGTAGTCTAATGAAGTGATAATTTCATCCATAAAACAATAAAAATTCTAGCATGATTTTGAAAAAATCTGGTGGAAGTTATTGAAAATCTAGGTTATAGTTGTCGATCTTCAAGATTTTGGGTACCCCAAGTGTGCTTGATGGTGTTCAATCCATTTTCGTCATCAAAAGAAAAATTTAAACAGTACCATAGTGGGATTTTTTGAAGAATTTATTGTCATATTCTAGCAAGAAAATCGTCATCCAGACAAAATTATGGCCTCGTTGGAAAATTCCTAAAAGAAATGCACTTTTATTCTAAAAGAAAGCTAATTGCTCCATTAGGTTCCACCATTTTCCATGTGTGTTAAGACTTACATTATATGAAGGAAAATGATAAAATTCCATGTGTCTTAAGACTTATGTTATGTGAAGGAGATGGTTGCTAGAAATATTTACAAGGACGAGGTTAAAAAATGTTCCAATTTGAAAAATCTTAAGCAAATGAAAAATAAAATATAATTTCTTTATAATGTTATGTAAACAGTGAATAAGAGGATATTAAATGAATGCAAAAGCATTGAGGATGTCATTACAATTTAAGGTTTTTTTAAGTATCACATCATCTTGCTATGAAGGTAAGGACCTCTTCCAAATCCTATTACCTTAGATGTTGATTGCAAAGAATAAAAGCAATACCCATTTCACATTATGTGATCAACCTATGAAAACTCATATTATAGGCCAAGAAAATCACAAGTCTTCCTTGGCTAGAGCAAGGAAACGCATGTGGTGATTGAGTGGACAAGTTTATTAATGAGTATAGAGGAGGTGTTGAGTGCCTGAGAAGCGAGGAAGAATAATTTGCAGAGTATAGAGCACATGTGAGTTAAAATTGAGCAAATTCATGAGTGGATTTTCTCTTGGTAATTTTTAACAAATATAACTCTGTGAGGTAGTGAAATTTTTTTCCCAAATTGTGTTGAATCTGTTGAGATTGGAAGGAATTAATAGTGAATTGCAATGGAATATATTTAATTTTTGACTGAAGATCCTTTCAAGAAACATATAATAAATGTTAATGGCCCCATTCATGGGTCACTCTTGGCTTATAAAGATAATGGTGCATGGTAATATCATTTCATAAGTGACCTAATGTTTTCTAACAATTTCAACAATTTTGGCACTGCAATAATCTGAGAACAATGATGACATTTATGATAATGCAAATAAAGAAGAATGAGCTTCTCTTGGTTTCAAGAATAATTTATTCTCTAATGAATGGGGCCAACCACGTGAATTTGGAAGCTCATATGGACCTTCCCATCCCCCTCACATCACTCTTATTTTCCCAATACCCAATCTATGAAATAGAATATGAAAAAACCAAAAATTAATTAAGGTCGTAAAAAACAATTTCATGTGTTTGTATAAATACATAATTTTAGTTTACCTGTACACTAGTATGGCCATTATTTATTGGTTTGAAATAATAAAAAACATTCAATAAACCCACATAATCAGTAAATTATTTAAGGACAATAATTCCTACATATTAAAATATAAAGTTGTAACATACCAGCTCATACTCGAACATAACATATGTATCGATATTATTCTTCTATATCTTCTTGATCTTCATCCAACTGATCAACATCTATTGTTAGAAAATTAAAGATTATAGAGAAATGTAACACATAAAATATGCGGAAAATACAAGCACAAAAAACACATAAAACCAGAGAGACACAGATATACATAGTTCACCCAGTTTGGGCTATGTCCACCCCGAACAGCCAGTCCTTCCTTTCTATTATCCAGCAAAAATGAAGATACAAAACCTACAGCAGATCCGCTGTAATATCCTGTGTTCTCTCTCACAGTCTCCCTCTCTGTTTCTCGCTCTGAGAATACACACATAATACACAGCCGCAATACAATACCCTCATATATACAAGGGGGTTTACTTCTAGGGCAAAAAACCCTAATCTAAACATAACTTCTACCGTCAGATCATTTTCCTAATGAACGACCTAGATTGACTAGAAATTACTATACTTTTACAAGAAATTTTGTGTTTTTAGCTTCGGGGCGCTTCTTGAAAACCCCTTCCGAGGGGCTCCTCGCGCGACGATTAAATTACGACGTTGCCACCCTTTTAGGTACGGGGTCCAATGTTGTGATACAAAGTAAACAGATAACCCGATCGGACTCCCACACCCAACAATCTCCCACTTGGAGACTGATTGTAGAAACTCCATCGCTGCTTCATTTGCTGGACAATGACTCCTCTTTGGACCTGGCTGTTCCTCATCTTCATCGTCATCCTTGAAGACCAATTGAAATTGAGCATGTTCTCAGTTTCTCCCTGGTTACAACTTTTGTTAGCATATCTGCAGGATTCTGGCTAGTGTGTATCTTTTCCAGCTTCAACTCTCCATCTTCCAATACTGACCGTATGAAATGATACTTGAGATGTATGTGTTTAGTCCTGGAATGAAATGCTAAGTTCTTTGCAAGATGAATGGCACTTTGGCTATCACTGTATAACGTGCCCATATCATGCTTCTTACCCAATTCATCCATAAACCTTTGTAACCAAATTATTTCTTTACTAGCCTCTGTAGCAGCAACATACTCTGCTTCTGTTGTTGAAAGTGCAACAACACTTTGGATTTTTGAAACCCAACTGACAGTTATTCCACCTATAGTAAATACATATCCTGTAGTGCTCCTCCTGTTATCTCTGTCACCTGCCATATCTGCATCAACATATCCCTATAGAGCAATGTTTGAACCACCAAAGCATAATGCTTGATTTGTGGTACCTCTCAAATATTTTAGAATCCATTTTACTGCCATCCAATGTTATTTTCCTGGATTATTCATGTACCTGCTTACAACTCCCACTGCATGTGCAATATCAGGCCTTGTGCAAACCATTGCATACATTAAGCTTCCAACTGCTGATGCATATGGAACTTTAGACATATAAACCATGTATTCTTGGGTGTTGGGGCACATCTCCTTACTAAGTTTGAAATGGCTAGAAAAAGGTGTACTAACTGGTTTTGCATTCTGCATATTAAATCTTTTCAACACCTTTTCTATGTACTCATTCTGAGACAGTGTTAATTTATGATTTTTCATGTCTCTAGTTATCCTAATACCATGCATTTGTTTTGCAGCTCCCAAATCCTTCATTGCAAATGAATTTGGCAATTTTCTTTTGAGCACATTTATTTCTTGCATGTTAGATCCTGCAACAAGCATGTCATCTAAATACAATAATAATATAATATAGCTGCCATCATTTTTCCTTTTTAGATAAACACAATGATCAGAGTGACATCTAGTATAACCTTTTTCAGACATAAACTTGTCAAATTTTAGATACCACTGCCTTGGAGCCTATTTTAAGCCATACAAGCTCTTCTTTAACCTGCACACCAATTTTTCTTTCCCTTTTACCTCATATCCTTCTAGTTGCTGCATGTATATCTCTTCCTCCAAATATCCATGGAGAAATGTTGTCTTTACATCTAATTGTTCAAGATGTAAATCTTCCGCTGCTACAAGACTTAAGATAGTTCTGATTGAATTCATCTTAACAACAGGAGAAAATATTTCATCAAAATCAATACCTTTCTTTTGTGCAAACCCCTTCACCACAATTCTAGCTTTGTACCTCTGTTTTCCTCCATCTTCTTCCTTCAGCCTGTAAACCCATTTATTCTGCAATGTAGTTTTACCTGCAGGCAACCTGACTAAGTCCCAAGTCTGGTTATGCATTAAGGAGTCCATCTCTTCTTCCATGGCTAGCTCCCACTTCTTCCTACTTTCAACCTGCATTTCTTCTTCATAACATTTAGGTTCACCAGAATCAGTCAACAATAAATAATATAATGAAGGAGAGTATCGTTCAAGGGGTCTACTTATCCTGGTATATCTTCTAACACCACTTTCAGGTGTTTGAGGTGCCTGTTGCTGTTGTGGTGGTTTCTGCTGCTATGGTTGTTGATTATTATTATTTTCAGGCACCTTTACTTTTTCAGATATCTCATCAAGAACTGTGTATTCCTTGCTCTCTTTTTCCCGTTTCTTTTCCTGCAACTAATTCTTATACAAGACCTTTTCATTGAATATTACATCTCTGCTCCTAATGATTTTGTGATTTTCATAATCATATAAGCGATAACCAAAATCATTAGCACCATATCCAATAAAGGTACATTTATTTGATTTTTCCTCAAGCTTTGTTATATTTTCTTTATTAATATGGACAAAGGCCTCACAACCAAAAGGCTTTAAAAAAGAGTAGTTTACCTTTTTACCTGTCCATGCTTCCTCTGGAATACCACCATCCAAGGAACTTGAAGGCCCTCTGTTTATTAGATAAACAACAGTATCTACAACATCTGCCAAAAATTGTAAAGGCAATCCTGCATGCAATCTCATGCACCTTGCACGCTCCATGATTGTTCTGTTCATCCTTTCTGACACACCATTTTCTTGTGGTGTTCCTGGAACTGTCTTCTCTCTGCAAATTCCATGCTCTGAACAGTACCTATCAAACTCTTTGCTACAATATCCACCTCCATTGTCTGATTTGAGACGCTTCAACTTCTTTCTTGTCTTAATCTCAACCAAAGCTTTCCATTTCTTGAAAGAATCAAATACATCAGATTTATTCTGAATACAATAAATCCATGTTTTTCTAGTTTCATCATCAATAAAAGTAACATAATAACGAGAGCCACCGAGAGATGATACCTGAGCAGGTCCCCATACATTTGTCTGCACAAGCTCCAATTTTTCGCTCTTCTTTTCTTTCCCAACTCTGAGAAATATGACTCTCTTTTGTTTTCCATAAATGCAATTCTCACAGAAATCCAAATCAACATTCTTCAAACCTGGCAACAAATTTCTTGAGTGAAGAATATTCATTCCCTTCTCACTCATGTCTCCAAGCCTATGATGCCATAATGTTGCATCTGCTCCTTTGGAATTTAAAGCATTAACAGAGTTATAAATACCATTGCATAAATACAATGTACCAACCTTTTCACCTTTTGCTATTACCAGAGCTCCTTTGGTGACCTTCCAAGTTTTATCTGTGAAAGTTTTCACACAACCTTCACTACCTAATTGCCCTGTTGAAATCAGATTTTTCTTCAGATCTGGAACATGCCTTAACTCCTTTAGTAGCCATTGGTTTCCATTATGTTGTTTTACAAGAACTTTACCCATTCCAACAATTTTACAGGGTTTATCATCACCCAAACGAACTTGTCCAAAATCTTCTTGAACATAGTCATGAAAATATTTCTTATCAGGTGTGGCATGGAATGAAGCCCCTGAATATAAAACCCAAGAATCAATAACATTTTCGAAAGAAAGAATCAAAGCATCTTGTAACACATCACCTGTCACATTTGCTTCATAATTTTTTTCTTGATGTGTGTCTCCTTCTTTTCCCTTCCGAGATCTACAGTCTTTCTTTAGGTGTCCTTTCTTTCCGCAATTCCAGCACACTATTCTTGATCTAGACTTGGATCTACCTTTCCTTGATTTACTACGATATCCCGAGCTCTTTCCTCTTTCCATTCTTCTTCCCCTAGACTCTGCACTCAAAGCATTACCCAATGTCTCACCGGAGCTTTTCCGTTGCATTTTCTTGCTAAGGATAGCACCAAAAACATCATCAAACTTTAAAGTACTAGATCCAGAGACAAAGTTACTAATGGCCATAACTAAACCATTCCAGCTTTCTAGTAATGAGCACAAGAATAACAGAGCTCTAACTTCATCATCAAAATTTACCCCTACAGAACTTAAGTGATTGGTAACTGTATTAAAATCATTTAAATAGTCTGCAATAGATCCACCTTCCGACATCTTCATATTAAATAGTCGTTTCATAAGAAATACCTTGTTTGAGGCCGAGGGTTTTTCATATAGTTTTTCCAACGTCTGCATAAAACCTTCTGTTGTTGTTTCCTTCGAAATATTGAAAGCGACTAACGCCGCAAGACACAACCGTAATGTTTTGAGTGCCTTTCTATCGAGAATGTTCCATTCCGCGTCTGTCATGGAAACCAGATTCTTTGTTTTTCCGCTCAACGGTAGGTACATATATTTATGGTACAGATAATCTTCCATCTGCATCTTCCACAAAGAGAAGTTTTGGCCGTTAAATTTCTCGACCCTAAAATTACCATCATCCGCCATTTCTCCCACTAGAACCAGGAACCCTTCTTTCCTGCGAGTTTATCAGCCAAATATACCTTCGGCTCTGATACCAGTTGTTAGAAAATTATATATTATGGAGCAATGCAACACATAAAATATGCGGAAAATACAAGCACACAAAACACATAAAAACATAGAGACACAGATATACGTGGTTCACCCAGTTTGGGCTACGTCCACCCCGAACAACCAGTCCTTCCTTTCTATTATCCAGCAAAATGAAGAGACAAAACCTACAACAGATCCACTGTTCTCTCTCACAGTCTCTCGTTCTGTTTCTCGCTCCAAGAATACACACACACATAATACACAACCGCAATACAATACCCTCATATATACAAGGGGGTTTCCTTCTAGGGAAAAAAAACCTAATCTAAACATAACTTCTACCGTCAGATCATTTGCGTAATGAACAACCCAGATTGACTAGAAATTACTATACTTTTACAAGGCAATTTTACATCTGTTTTTAGCTTCGGGGGTGCTGCCCCCGAAAACCCCCGCCAGAGGGGGGCTTCGAAAAGTGCTGCCGCTCCCCCTGGACCCCCCACGACAGTGATTAAATTACGGGAAGCGTTGCCGCCCCTTTTAAGGTACAGGGGTCCAATGTTGTGATACAAAGTAAACAAGATAATCAGGCTCCACACCCAACATCTATACCAACATATGATTCAAAAATGGTGTTGAAATTATCAAAAATGTCATCATGATCATCAATTATGTCATTTTCAATAATATCATCATCGACATCATCATCAATAATTGTTACCTCGTCTCCTACACCTGGTTCATCTTCTATATCTTCTTTGTCTGTTAATGCATCTTCTTGCTCATTTTCCATTGCATCATCTTCTTCTTGATCAATATCATATTATTTATCTATAATATACTCTATTTTCCTTCCTCTTGGATCATATCTAATAGCAAATGACTATCAGTTCTCACCTGGAACCTCTGAGTAAAAGACTTGTTCACATCGGCTTGGAAAAACATAGCGATATTTTCTTGCTTCAAACTCTGATGTTTTAACCGTTGGAAATCCATTTTCATGTTGAATAATATTTCTACCATCATCACGTACATTCGTTCGTAGCCTACACCATTTAACGTTGAACAAAACTAATTTGAATGAATTAAAGTCACAGTCAACTATATCATCTAAAAACCCATAATATCTATTTTCAGATTCTCGAGGATGTCTGTCACTCCTGGAGGAAACATTAGTGACCTGGAATACTGTAGTTATCCCACTGTCAGAATTTTTCTTGTTATCATCCAACTATTTAATGTGAAATTTACGACCATTGCACCAGATAGCCTTACGATGTTTCAACTGCAATATGCCAAACATGAAAAAGATGAATTTTCAATTTATAATTAATAATATAATTTACACAGCTTGAAAATTATTTGAAAATAAAACTTGGTGTCACATTATAAATATAATATAAAATAAGTAATGAATAAAATAAGTGAATTAATTGCTTACCTTTCTATCTTTCAAACCATATGCTAAATCAATTTCTTGTCCGTAACATTTCCTTCTCCACTACGATACACTTCTCTAAAAAATTCAGACAGGATTTGCCATTATAATCTATCGTCATTACAAGCTTTACATCTTTCAATCCATTCACTCATCCAATCAAGATTGTTCGCAATGTATAAAAGTAGTGCCTCATAATCTTGAGCTCCTGAATAAAAAAACAATAACTCACCAATATTAAATATAGCTTATGACCATGGTAAATTATATTAATTAATAAATGATGAAAGAATAAGAATTACATGAATATGGTCATATACATGATGTAAAAAAATGAAACATTATATATATTATATATAATAAATCCTTTACCTCTCACTTTCTTCATTATACCTTTTCCCAATAGGTGCTCCACTTCAATTTTTTTGATTTAGTTCACATCCCAAATGCAATCCACAACATCCATAACTGGCACAACTAATATAGGATGATAATGACTAATATACACCATGGATTCATATACCACATATCCCTCCACCATAGAACCCTCAGGTCATGCTCTTTGTCTAACCAAAGCCTTGAAGGATTTTAGGTGCCTCTCCACCATCCACATTTACCTTGTGTGTATTGGTCCACACATTTCAATCTCCTCAAATTGGTGTATCAAGTAATATTATTGTGAATTGAAAAATGTTGGAGGTAGATACTTTTTCATTTCAAACATTAGCCAAGGAATTTCTCTCTTCCAATACTTTATTTCATCTTGATGGATTTATTTCATTGAAAACCATCTGGAAATCATTATGCAAGGTTATTTCAATGAAACATAATATATATTACATTACAAGTAAATTAACACATCATGTCATTAAGTACAAAAATAAATTGCAGTGACATTTTTCGTATAAATCAAAACTACTTACCTCATGTATTTACTAAGACCATAAATAACTTGTTTGACATTTTTGTCGAAGTCATTTGGGAGAGATATAGGTAGAAAATACTATAAAAATAAAAAATGAATCATTATTGGTTTCCAAATTAAACAAAAAAAAGGAAAATTTAACAGATGCATTCAAGCAATAATATACAAAAATGTATACCAAAAAAATTACCATAACAAAGGTATGCCAATCATGTGTTTTCTCCCCACTGAAGTAACCTTTCTTCGTTAAAATATTATTTATGTTTGAAGCAAAACCTGTTCAAAATTTAATTCTTGTAATGACCTCTTTTACATCATTTCTTTTTTGTTCTGTTAATAACCATGGAATGTTATTATAATTTCGACCTCCATTGTTATTTGATTTTTCGATCACACTTTTCATTGCATGATTTGATTTCTCAATGTAAGAACAAATTTTGTCAATTTTATCTCTATCATGTGCACCATCGATGATTCACCATAACGTTTCTGTCACATTCTTCCTGATATGCATTGTATCAAACAAATGAGATATTTTTAGGTAATCATAGTAGGGAAACCTCGCGAATTGAGAAGGGTAACATTTCATTCTAGGTGGAAGTGCAATATTAGTACCTTCATAATAACGACCTTGATATCAAAGAATAAAATAAATCAGAACAATAATTATCAAATACAATAAAATAAATTCACTAGTTAAAATAAAAATTCCAAACATTACATAAACAATTAAATATATATATATATATATATATATATATATATATAGAGAGAGAGAGAGAGAGAGAGAGAGAGAGAAATTATGTACTAGCTACTTAACGATTATTAATTCTGTTATATTCCAGCTTCCATAACTGAGGTGTTATTCTTCGTGGTTTTAATCTATTTTCTTCTTTATAATTGAAAATATGTTTTTCAGTGGTATGATACTTATGGTTCCTAGAGAAAAAGTTCCTAAACTCATCAAACACCATCTTTCCTAAGTCTGGAGAATGGATATACTTCATCTTAGGGCCAAAAACTGAACATGCAAATCTACCCTTTGTTTGAAGACCTGCAATAGATGGATCAATAAAAATTATACTATGAGATCATTTTTAAAACATGAAATATGGAATATCTAATTTAGATAATTGTATATTATATTAAAGTGGAATGAAATATTACATACCACAAAAATATGTTAGTCCTAGGGCATCATGAATTTTCCATACAAGCATTCCACGGCATTGAAATCTATTTTGCTTGATTGGTTTAGTGATGTCATACATAGTGATGCCATGCCATAACTTTATTAGCTCATCTATAAGAGGCTCAATATATACATTCATATCTTTGACCTGGTACTTACCTAATTGTTCAAAATTACGGTACATAATTACTACCATGATATATGTATATATAAGTAAGTAAATAAATAAAAGATATTATGCAAACAACAAGAGAAACGAAAATGTTACATTCGAAAAAATAATGTATCAAATACCTAGAATAATCGTAGTCAACATTATATGATCCCTCTTTATTGACATCCAAGGAGGAATGTTATTGTTGATAATGAAAATAGGCCACATTGAGTAAGTAGATTTAAGCTCTTCGAATGGATTAAAACCATCAACTGCCAATGAAAGCATGACATTACGAGGTTCATTTTTAAAATCTACATATTTTTCCTCGATTTCCTTAAATACAGAACCATCTGCAGGCACTCGAAGAACACCATATTCACTTCTATTCCTTGAATGGTAATCCATATATTGTGCTATTTCCTTACACTTGAACATTCACTGCAAACGTGGAATTATGGGAATATGACGAAGAACCTTTTGAGGCACCTTTTTTGTTATTTTATTTATTTGATATCTACTGGTACCACATTTCGGACATTCTGTTTTCGATGCATGTTCTCTGTAATATATAATATCATCTTTAGGACATTCATCTATAGTGTTATATTACATCCAAAGTCTTCCATAATAGCACATAGATCTTGATATGTTTGAGGTAAAGTATTTGGCGATGGTAACAAAAATTCACCCAACAATCTACAACATAAACAAAAACTAGTTAATGTAAAGATTATTAATCATATATATAAGTATTGAATTATTATTTTACACATTTATTACAACTAAAAAAAGGGAAAATAATCAACATTTACATATATGTGATCATATATACATATTGCATACCTTAGGATCTCTATCATATATCTGTTCAACAAATTATTCATAACCTTTAAGTTCACCAGTAACAATGTAGCAGAGAGAAGAGTTTCATTTAAGTGTTCAAAAAGCCGTTCATTTGAAGTTTCAATCAGAGGTACATCATAAATACCGTCACTATCTCCACCATCATCATCTAGATCACCATACAAGTCTTGGAGCATTTTATTTGTCCCATCATTAATGTGAATTGTCTCATTATTGTCATCATCTACCTCCATGGGATCATTAAAATCATCTTCATCATTCTCTTCATGTTCTTCATCTTGAACAACATCATTTCCAATACTAATATTTGCTGCAATATTCTCTTGTACTGGTGCAACATCATCTAATCTACTACTATTTAGCTGTGGAAGTTGGTTCTGCAAAAATTTGCAGGCCAACTGTGCCTTTATAAAAAAATACAAAGAATCATTAAACATTAGTGCATATATAAAAAATATTAAAATAATATAAAATTTTATGATTTAATCAAAATGAAGATAGATAATTAATTACCACGAAACAATAGTCATTCGATCCACCATCAATGTGCCGATATTTCCGACAATGCATTGTTGTTGTTGCTATTAAAACTCTAACATTATTTCTCATACAACATTTTTTGCAAGGGAAAAAAAACTTTACCATCACCCCTTTCACACTCTTCAATTTGTTTTCCACCTCTAATGTTTTCTTCCATTGATGAAAACTATCCTATAAAGAAAAATAATAATTATATTTAGCAATTATCTCTCTCAATGGTGTAGAAAATCCAAGACGTGTTAAACTCAATGGGAGCTCAGTAAGCAAAAAGACAGTAAAAGTGATCAAAGTTCGACCATGATAAAAGTATTAAATGTAATAATGAATGGAAAACCTTGATCTTATTTCTAAAAAAATATTGAGTTATCCTTGATAATGGTGCCTAGTAAAATATTATTAACCAAGCTATACATCTAATAGCTTGGAGTATTTTATGGCTAAACTAGCTGTTAGGATAACGACTAGTTTGACTTTCAAAATTAAAATCAAATAATAGTGGCTAGTATTATTTAATTAAGTAATTAATTAATTATTTAATTAATTGTGATTATATATATATATATATATTAGAAATGGCTAGACTATCCATTAGGATAACGACTAGTTTGATTTTGAAAATTAAAATTGAATAATAACGACTAGTTTTATTTATTTATTTATTAAATGAATTATTTAATTAATTGTGATAATTAATATGTATATATATATATATATATATATATATATATATATATATATATATATATAAATTAATTGACAAAATTACTACACTAATATATGAAATAATATATTAAATCTGTAACAAGCCTCATGTCGTCACCATTCTGACATTTTGTAAATGGTATTTTCATATTGTCGCTATTTTTACGTTCTCAATACCCTATGTCGTGCTTCTGAAGTTTTCGATCCATGTTGTTATTCTGGCATTTTGTGAATGGTCTTTGTGAACATGTGAGGGCACCCTAGGAAACACATTTGGGCGAGTCAGGTCGTGTTGGGGCGCCAAGAGAAACGAGTTCGAGCGAGTCGGGTCGGGTTGGGTCGGGTCGTGCTGTGTGAGGGTACCCAAGGAAACCCTTGAGTCTATCATATTCTGATTTTTATTGTAATAAATTTCCATTTTTGATATGGCCTCCCTCACACGATCCGACCCGAACGTGTTTCCTATCACATCCTCACACGACACAACCCGACCCGCCCAAATGAAGGCACAACGGAGGTCAAAACAGAAAATGGATCGCACAAAAGTGCAATACAAGGCACACAAGCTGTCACAACATTTCATTTTTGATACGACCACCCTCACATGACCTGACTGACCCGAACGTGTTTCCCTAGGTGCCCTCAAATGACCCGATGCGACCTAACCTGCCCGAACGCATTTCCCTGGGCACCCTCTCACACAACCTGACCTGACCCTCCCTGACCCGCGACAAACGCGTTTCCTTGTGCGCCCTCACATGAACCGACCTGAACCGACCAGGGCTGACCTGAACTGACCGACCCGATCGAGCGCATTTTTTTGGGCACCCTCACATGACCTGAACCGAACCGACCTACCCGAACATGTTTCCTTTGGCGCCCTCACATGACACGACCTGAGAAAACCCATCCGAATGCATTTTCCTGAGTGCCCTCACATGACTCGACCTAACCCGACTCGACCCACTCGAACACGTTTCCTTGGGCACCCTCATACGACACGACTCGATTTGACCTACCTGAACGTGTTTCCTTGTATGACCTCACATGAAACAACCCAATAGAACCCTACCCAAACCGCCCGAACGTGTTTCCTTAGGCGACCTCACACGACCCAACACGACCCAACTCAGACGTGTTCCTTGGGTGCCCTCACACGACCCGACCTGACATGAACTCATGCGTCCAGACCCAACCTGACCCGACCCGATCTGACCTCACACGACTCGACCCGACTTGACCTCACACGTCCCGACCTGACTCGACCCAACCCGGCCTCACGCGACTCAACCTCACACCGTGACCTAACAAGACCCCACCTAACCTGACTGGACGTACTCGGACAAAGGTAATTGGGATGTGAAGCTTGCAAAAAGGCTAAAGGGATGACATGCATGAACATAGGAGAGGGTAATAGAAAGTTCGAGCAGAAGGCTAGAGAGGGAGAGCTATTGAAGGAAGATAATCAATAGAATGCTAAGTGCTTAAGGTCAAGAGGCCTTCGCTGAGAAGTTGAATCACAAATTTTACAACACATATTGCAACCTGCACCGAATGATATGCTCTAGCTAAAAGGGATGTTGATCTTAAATAACTCTGCATGATCATGGTAATTAAAGCACATGAAAGTATTGGAATGCATAATATTGCTGAGATTGAGGGAGATAACATTACCATTATTTGGGCACACTATGCATGATTTAAGGGTGTTTCAATCTACTTTGAGTTGTGATGTATATTGTGCTACGTGCCAATGCTCTTGTTGCACAAGGTTTCCATGGTGGCTGCTTCCTCGGGGAAGTGATTAGGGGTGTTTTGACAATGAATGAGATCTAGCATATTACCATTATGATACAAAGTCTTCACCATCAACTATGACGTGGTTATGTGCGAGGTTATACTAGCGTGGTACAAAAAGTAAGTAACATTGAAGGAAAAATTTCATGTTGAAGTGAATTTCCAAGGTGACGCGCACATTAGTCAGTACTAGGCGAGTGAAATTCATGAATCGCAACTATGGGAAGTGTGATCTGTCACGATATCAAAGTAGGTGGGTAGGGCCCACATTGGGCTACGATTTGTGTGGTAATCACAATAAAAATATTGTAATGAAAAAATAGTAAATATTCTTTAATACACAGGACATTATATTTTGAAAAAGTTATAATAAAACTTCTAATTTATTCATTCATTAAATTTAAAGATAGATTTTTTTATACTCATTTTTAAGATTAAACATGTTATAAGTTAAAGGAAATTAATAACAATTAAATATAACAAATATATTATTATTTTTTCTAGCTTGACCTAGCTAACATAGTAATAGGTAACATAATAATTTTCAATTAAATCACCCTAGTAAACAAGTAACAAATATATTATTATAATCCTTTAAAAATTAATAAAATAAGAAAATAACATTACAAAATATTCCGCCATTACAAAATGTTTACCGTCGTCACTATTCTAATATTTGTTCAAAACGTCGGAACACCGATGGTTTCCCGCAAACTTTCGTAATACCGATAGTTGTACGCAAACCGTCGCAATACCGACGGTTGTCCCCAATTCCGTCGCATTAACGAAAAGTGTCTCTAAACATCGAAATAGCGACGTCTATCCCCAAACCGTTTCAATACGAACGGTTTTCTGCAAAACATCGCAATACCAATGTTTTTCCCCATTACCGTTGCACTACCGAAAAGTGCCTCTAAATGCTGCAATAGCAACGCTTGTCTCCAAATGTCGCAATACTGACTCATGTATTAGAAATGTCGCATTTCTGACGTTGTGTCCCGAAACGTTTTTATTTCGACGACGTTCCTAAATGTCACAATATCGATAATGTCCCTAAACGTCACTATAGAGACGATTGTTGGCAGGATTTAAAAATTTGAGAAACATTGGGGAAATTTTCGACAATACGTCAAAAGTGTCGGAATTAAATTGCCTTAATTTTGACCAAATGTACTAGTGATACTTTAGTATGTGTCAATCATTTGACTTTAGGTTTACCTATCCTTTAAATTCTATACGCAGGATTATATATCTCACAAGTTGGTGACTTTATAACTATGAACTATGGTCATTGATGAATTTATTTTGTTTATGTCCTACTGATGGTGGTCAGAGCAGTACTCCTATGTGGAGGTATTCTCTACTCATGAGCTGGTAAATCAACATAGCCCACATAATCCCTCATGACTCCATGTGTAGTTTTTGGGTTTTTGAGGAGGTTAGATATCCACCAATTGGAGGGTGAAAATCCCGCCATGGTGATGATCAACGGTTCGAATTGCGTTGGTACAACCCTAGGTTTTTAAATTCTCTTTTACGCTTTTCTCTGTTTCAATTTGTAAATGAAGGGTTTGGGAATGGGGTGCTGAAGGCCATTAGTTCCATGTCGAAATTGGGCCAACCCTCTGTGTTTTTTCTATGTAATAACAATCCTTCTTGGCATGATAATGGAGTGTGAGGTTGGCACAATGGTTTTTTTCTTAAATCATTCACAGCTATTTTTTTTTTGTCCAATGGTTTCTCAATTTTTTCACCTTATGAATCTTAGCTTGGTTGTGCTTGGAAAATAATGTTTCCTTGGTGATTATGGATAGATCCTGTGATGATTTTTCGGGATAGCCATAAAAATTCTATTGTCCAGGTAAAGTCTTCACATTTTATCTCTAAAATTGGATTATTTCGAGGATTTTAGTTCCTCGCTGCTCCAACGCTTCTCATTAGGACGCTTCTTCTTTCTGGTTTCTGGGTTTTTTGCTTACTCGCTACTCAACCCCTATTTTCCCCTTTTCTCTTACTATGAATAACATTGTAAATACAGAGTATTATAGATCCTTCTATCTTTCAGTTTTTCGTTCTGGATATCATTTTAATTTGGTTTTCTACTTCCCAACCTGACCTTGCTACCATGAACATGTGGAAAGATGGCATGGAAAGGATGTTGCTACAAGAGATGTCCTCTTAGAAGGTAGTTTCCTACTTGTGAGAAATATTTTTGTTTTTTTTTTTTTTTTTAAATTACACAAAAATATGTGTGTTGGTTCTCCTCTTCTAATCAGCGTAGGTTCTCTGTACACACAGGAGGAAAATTTTGACATGGAGAAATGGTATTCAGGTAATTCCTCACCCTTGTCCTCATGTCATTGAAATTTTTGTTTGATAGAAATTTCCCCTTTCAGGTAACTTTGCATTCTTGTGAATTTTTCTATAGGTATACCTCTTCTGTCCTAGGCTGGCATTAGGGTCATTTCTTTCAATTGTTTTCCAATAATTACAGGCCGCACCTTTTCCAAGGTTGGTAACCCACTTATCCTGTCATGATTCTTCATCAGATAAGGACTAAGGTCTTGGATTCTCGACATTTCTACTGATGGATAATACTTGGTAATTTTGATGTCATTTCCCCAAATGTCTTGTTTTACTATTTGAAATTTTTATTGTAGTTAATTTACTCCAAATAACAAAGATGCATGTGTATTTCGAAGGAGTCTGTGGGGTATTTTATTACTTGGAAAAATTTGTCTTGTATTATATATTAATGGTAAAACATTGTACTTCCTCATTCTCTGCTTTTAAGAATGACCTGTGTGTCCCTATTGTTATCCTGTTGTATGAACTGAAAGGCCTAATTTTTATATTTCTCAAATTTATATGATTTATTCTTCATATGCATGTATAGGATTATACTGTATAGGAATTCTTGGAGTTATATTACTTTTTTGGGTTAGTTTTCTGTAACGAATAATTCAGAATATTTTTTACAAATATTGTAATTGGCAGGGGAACCCAACGATGAACTCGAATTGAGTGGGTTTACCCCCTGTAATTCGAATCTGACATAAGGATTGTCATCTTTTTCTTATTATTTATAATTAAAAAAAATTCCATAATTATTCAATCAAAATTCCTTTTCATTCTACAATTCCTACTATTGGATTTCTGATAGCAAGTTGTTGGTCTAGGTTAGATATTGAATGACAAGATCATATTCTGACATTTGAGGGCATTAATTATTCATATTGTTCCTTGTTATTTACCATTGTTTACTATGGTTTTTCTTCTCCCTATTTCTATAATAGGATAAATAATTTTTCGTTATGAATACATGTGATGTTAAAGTATATACAATAGTCTTCAATTACATCTTGTGTTTTATAACGAATTTTTTATATCACAATACTGGTTTCAATATAAATATTCAAAAGAGATCTTAGTAGTATGAATTTTAAGTGCAATATTTGATTTTAGTTCAATCTCTAGATTTTTATATTAGTTTATCAGTAGAGAAGAAATGGATGATTCTAACTTTGACATCGTTCTGTGTACTCAACTAAGAATTTATCCTTATGGGAGTAAATCTTGGAAAGAATATCATATATCTACCAGATACAATAACACTAGATCTAAGTACTGCAATTACATTATAAATAATGAAACAATGGCCTTATTCATTCTGTTTTCGACATCTAATACTTATTCGAAGTTATACTAAGAATCCATTTTGAGATATGTCTTAGTATTACTGATTGAAATCTTAGATGTCCATATATAATCACATGTTAGGTCTATAAAATGTTCATAAAACTTACGTTTCCCTCTATTCAAGGCTACTGTATTGAAGGGATTAAGAGAGTGGTTCAACATCTCCCCTCAAAATCTCATAGCATACAATTATATGATGGTAATATTACCACTACATAGAAACTAAGTTATGACTTTGGAAAATACAAAGTTCATATTCAATGAGTAGAATTGGTATTCCCTCTAATTCCTGGTGACCTTTAACCAATTCTAAATCACACTTATACAATACAACAATAAGTCCTTATTCCTTACTCATCAAAAACAAAATTTCACTAATAAAACTTATGCATGCCTCATATATCAAGTCATTATTATAACATAAAAATGAATATTGATCTCTATTTATGACACATACTGTTAAACACCATGTTAAGCACACACATGGTGAATGAGAAGAATGAAAACACACACACAAGAGACTCAACACACAATTAAAGATAAGTGTGAGGCTTTCTTATTTTCCATTATACAAAGATGTACATTTATAGTACAATGGTGTGACTCTTGGTTTCACATTCCAAGGTCACTTGGACTCCATTGTGACTTGTCGCATTCCACACCTACCCATAGAGGATTAGGTGTTCCAACATCCCCCCTTAATCCAAAGGGGTATGTGTGAATCCAAGAAAAGAGTTGTAATACAAATCTGCAAAGTATACATGGCAGCACTTGGGCTGAATCAAATCTCTGAAATGTTGGAAAAAAGAGGTGGTTTAAGGATGACCACCAAAACTGGAACGCAAAACTTGTTGCAGTTCCTGGAACTCTTCCAAAACTGGCAAGAAGCTGAAGGCTTCTGCTAGAGGAATTGTCCCTCATAAAAAAGGGAGACCTTCAACCTAAAATAAGGGAGGTCTACTACCTGTGATGGTTTTAGGATTACCAACAACTCTGGAATGCTTGAAGCATTTCTTGGAACTCAACCAGAGATGGTAAGAAGCTAAAGGTTGCTAAGATGAAGGCTTCTGCTAGAGGAAGTGTTCCTCATATATGAAAGGGAGACCTTCGACCTAAAAGAAGGGAGGTCTACTACCTATGATGGTTTTAGATTATCCACCAACCAAAGATGATGGTTTAAGGTTTTCCACCAACCAAAGGCATGCTCATGGGCATCCGTGTCTCTGGCTACATCTCTGAATCTGGAATGAAGAATTGTGGCTCAGGCTCGCTTGAACTGCTGTGTCTTTGGCTACAACTCTGAACATGGAATGAGAGATTGTGGCTCAGGCTCGCTTGATCTAACGTCGAAGCTTGTACATGACCACCATTTTCCCCCCTGTCAGGGACAAGGTGAGATGATGGCGAAAAATCAACTGCAAGTTTTCTCAATATTCGTGAACATGTTCTGACATGCGACTTAAACATCTTCTTGGCTGCTGATGCCCATTGCCAAGAAGCGATCCATCCAAGATGAATCTTTGTTCTTGCAGGAGGCTTGTGTCTGAAGCATCTATTTGAAGAATGGGTGTGCCGACCACAGTGCTTGCATGGATGAAGATCAAAAAAATGATCTTTCATATGGCCAACTCGATCACAATGTTGGCATTTTACGATCTATTGTTGTTGTGGAACAGGATCTGGAACAACTGCAGGTGAACTGTCATATAGGAATCCACCACTCTAAAATATGATGGGCTTGGTGTATTTTGGAATATGAAAGGACACATCCTTGTCATATCCAAGACTAGTTCGGTGCTTGTTGTGGACAAGCTCCTCCCAAGGTCTGATGATGGGCTTAGGAAGTGTAGGTTGATCTGCTGCATCTGCATGAAAATTTTCTCTCGTACAAGAAACTGAATGTGAATCAACTGGAACTTTATCTTCTTTCTTTTGATGAGAGTCCTTCTCAATTTTCTGCACAGAAACATGTTCAAAATGGTGACTCTTTTGCTGAAGTTCGTCTTGTTGGAGCTGAGATTCCAACTGAAAAAGCTCAATATTTTCTTGTGCATTTTGCAAACAACTTTGAATGTTACAAAGAGCATTCTTGCTCATTTTTATCATGTCATCAACATTTGAATGAATGAGGTTATTCAACAACTCTAATGCCTCATTGATTTTAGCCATTTCAACAACTTAGGCTCAAAAATGAAAGGGTGTCGGCTTCAACCGAGAATGCACCCGTTTACAATGTGATGCAACAAGAAATACAAATGACTCAAAAGAATTTCCAACTATGGAAATCTCCAAGTACAAAATGTGCTCCTCAAATGATGGAGGGAAATCAACAATTTTTCAACAACTCAAGTACTGATTGCAACTATGAAGAAGATGCAAATACAATGTCAATATCTCCGCAAAAAAATATTTGAATGTGCAGCAAAAATACTTGTGCAAGAGGCCTTTAAGGCAGCTGAAATTTCTTCTTCAAAGAGTTGTTTTCAATGATGGCAAACTTGTCTTCAAATGTCAATTTCTTCAGAAAATCACCCTCTTATATATATGCCACAAATCACACAATGTCAAATCTTCAATTTTTTCTATGTATTCAGTCCATTTGCTTCATATGTCAATTCCTTCATTTTTGTTGTTCATTTCTCTTTCCTCTCTCTCTCTGCTGTTTTTTTTTTTTTTAAAATTAAAAATTAATTAAAAAATAGATTACTTAAAAATGGAAATGATGGGGAATTAATTTAAAAAATGTGAGGAGGAATTGTCATAATGGGAAGGGAATTTAAAAGGGGAAGGACATTTAAAAAGAGGATTAATAAGATATGGGAATTAATTAAAAATAGGGACAATTAAAAAATAGGGAGGGGAAATATTAAAAAAAGGGAAATGTTAATAAAAAAGAGATTATTAAAAAAAGGGAAGGGGAGTGATTTATGGAAGAGGTATTATATGAAAGTGGGGTCGAATATTAAAATGAGGGGATTAAATTTTTTTAAAAGGGAATAGAATGGTGGAGAGAAGGGTAGGCGGATAGGAGTCTCTTGTGAGATGTGGGAAGCATGGAGGGGGAGGCGTATGAATGAAATTTAAAATTATAAATTATAAATGTGCAGGCATTAGTGAGAGAGGTCTACGTAGAGGAGGCGCAGCCATGAGGGAGAGTAAGCATTTAGAGTTGTCGTGGGTGAATGGAGGGTGTAACGCAGGGAGGGGCTGGCTAGAGGAGCAGCTTGTATGCACAAAGGGGACGGGTGTAGGGGCTGTGTGAGCATTGTAGAGGGGAAGGAGCATAGATGAAGGTGGATAGGGCAGTTGTTTGGAGAAACGTGTTGTAAGAGATAAGGGAGGCTGCGTGTTAAGAGAGATGGCTCGAGTGAAATGGGAAGAGCGTTGTAGAGTGTGAGGGGGAGGGTTGAGTATGCACTGTAGCGTGGGATTGAGGGGGATGTGCAGAGTATAGTGAGGAGGGGAGGGCCGTAGAGCAGAGTTGGGAGTGTATGGATAGGAAAGGGGGGAAGATTATGAAAGATAAGCGTGAGGCTTTCTTATTTTCCATTATACAAAGATGTACATTTATAGTACAATGGTGTGACTCTTGGTTTCACATTCCAAGGTCACTTGGACTCCATTGTGACTTTTCGCATTCCACACCTACCCATAGAGGATTAGGTGTTCCAACACATACCAACTTGAAAGACAATTTTCCTCCCATCCATGAGCTTTTCCTCAAAGATCTCCCTCGAGCAGAGATCCAAATTTTCCCTGAGTACTGAAAACCTATTGACATACTAGTGAAGGCACTTTTATGCTAACTTTCCATAAAAAATTTCCAAAATGGTGTCCCATTATTCTGGGATGTTTTTTCCCATATCCTAGGATTTTATTTGTTTTTCTTATAAAAGTTTCATGTTTCTTCTTTAAAGCTCTCTTTTCCACAACGTTGCTTTTCCTACCCCTTTCCAAGTGAAATTTCCTCTTCACTGGGGTATCATTAGATATTTTTCTTCCATCAAATTAAATATATATATTTTTAATTTCTCTCCAAAGGATTTTCTTTCGGAGATTGGGAAAGTTAAAAAATTCTCTCCAATCCTCACGGAGTAGAATTTTGGGATCTCTTAGTACTCTGTCTATTAAAATTTAGTATGAAATTTCTTCAATCAATAATAAAAAATATAATTATTCCAACATTATAATTGTTCCGTAGGTCCACATTTTTCCTATCTAACATAGTTAAAATTCAAACATAGTAACTGTAAATCTGGGGTATTAGACAATATTTATTTCATAAAACACATTTCGCACAGAGAATAGTAATGTCTACCATAAACAGAAAATAAAAAAATTTAACATTGTCAGTGATTACTCTGATACCAAAAACCTACAATCTGACAACTGTAATCCGATTTTCAAAAATTTTGTGCCTGATTTTCTAAAAACCAGGTTGGAATTTCTAGTATTTTTTGGTGAGAATTGTGTCACGTTTAGATTATGTGAATTATTTCTCCTATTTTTCGTAAATGCATATTTTTTATACTAAATTTCTATATGTTGGAATTTTTCCTGTAGAAAGGATTTCACAAGAATAATAGTAACAAGTGGTATTTTTTTAGCATATCTTTGATATATACCTATAGATCATTAAAAAAATTGTTAGTTGATAGAGAATTATGAAAGTTCACTGCAAAAATGAATTTTAAAGGAAGTAAGGAAGCTATTTGCATTGACACTATTAAATCACTCGCACTTAATATTAGAGATTTCAGTATTCAACTACTAATCAAAGATATGTGATTATTTCTATGCACGAGAAGAACAACGAGAAGATTTGGTATACCAGATTAACGAATGTTGCATGCAAAATGTATTTTGTTTTAGAGAAATTTTTCATGGAAGCTCAGATAAGTTTGATTGAGAAGAAAAAATAGTTAGGCTATTAACGAAATTTATCAATATTTATTTCAGTTCATAGACATTTAGGAAGATATTGAAGTTACCAATTTTGAATATGCGATTACATTTGTCAAAAAAAAGTTTTCTAGAATCACAAGAAGTGGCTTAAAAATATTACAGGAGTTTTCTTTACTGAGTTCAAAGGTTCCTTCTAATATTTCCACTCTTGATTTCACTTTGTTTAAAGAATTGTTCAAAGATTTTTATGGGATGTATGCACATTTAATGTGAAAAGAAACTACAAAAACTATACCAAGTTACATTCTCTATGTGCTTCATTACTCATATAAAAAAATGTGTATTAAATTGGGCTAACCTTATTTCAAATGAGTTTTTTCTTCAATTAGTACATTTGTACAAGAGAAATATGTTCTTCATAATGACATATCTCATAACATTCCTCATTTCGTGTCTTACCTTTGATGATTTTCCACATAAAACTAATTTCAATCTAGGCAAATAATTCATGCAGTACCACTATCCCATAACGTGGAAGCAAGAATCTATTTCAAATTTTTGTATAATTCAAGAAATATTTGTAAAATAATCTATTTTCATAATAATTGGAAGAGAGCCTCATCGAATATCTCGTGAAGCATAATTTTACCTCTGGGGGAAACAGAGACATGAAGAAAAAGGAAATAATACAGTTATTCGATTTTATGGGTTTCATGGTAAACCACTATTTCTTCTAAGGATTGTTATGGACAAGTATTTTGTTGTTGAAGTATGCATATAATATTATTATTGACATGATAAATTTCAAAAGAGGGAAAACAAGCAATTTATTTCTTTGTGATTTATTATTGGGTGACTAATCGTGAAGAAGGGAAGCCAAATTGTAGGGTTTGTGAAGTATTTTCATTGTTTAATTTAAAAGAAGCAGAGTCTTGTGAGACATTGATTTAGAAGGTCTATTAGTCATACATCCATTCACCATCAAATTCGAGAGCTTTCTGACAAAAATTTCAAGTGAAACCAAAAAGAGTCACAATGCAACAAGAAATAATGAAGGAGCAATGCTTATTAAAGAAATTATTGAAGAGGCAATTGTTAACATTCAAGAAAGGTGTAAAGATATAAGAGGAAAACCTATAAAATCTTCTATTTGTATTTTTGAAAATGATTTGGCTTCATTGATTCACAACTGTTTCACGATATATTTTTCAAAAAGTTACACAATTGTTTCACAATTAACAATCAATTGTCAGAGATTACAAGGAGCCTCAATTGGAAAAATGAAAAGTCCCTACAAAAATGTATCAATGAGGAGATTCAAACTCTGTTTCCTTATTGGGTCAATAGGATTTCAATGAAAATAAGAAAATAAGAGAGAAAATTTCCCAAGGTTTTTATATTTTCGATGATTAGTTTGTTAGTTTTAAATATTAAAAATACTGTAGGTAGAGTAAAATATTTAAAAGTGAAAAGGAAAGGATGCATGGTAAAAAATTTATTGATACAACAAAAATGAATCTTCATATGTATATAGTTGTAGCCACTGTTAGGTCCCTATATTACTAGTATAGTCCCTTATTGTTGTTAGTGTAACCCCCTTATTGTTATTATTGTACCCCTGTAACCCCCATATTGCTATTATTGTGCCCTTAAATTATTATTGTTAGGTCGGCTAGGATTACATTGTGGCCCCACTAGGATTACATTATGGCCCCATGGACACCTATATATAGAAAGGAGGTTTTGTAATTTGTATCATCCAAGAATTGTTCATTCATGTAATGTATTAGAGGTTTCCCCCTCAAAGTGGCTTATTTCTAAGGCGTTGATATCTCCTTTCGTCTATTTTTGGAGCTGGTTTCACAACATTTGGTATCAGAGCTTTGGATTCTAGGGTTTCATTGCTGCAAATAGGTCATCGTGGCATCTTCACTATAACTTTTTTTCTACGAAGTTTCAAAAGCTGAAATTTTTAGGGTGCGAAGCTGAAATCCTAAGGAACATCGTCAAAAAATTTCAAAGCTAGGTTTTAAATATGTTCTGTGGAAGTTAGGTATTTTTGTAGGCTCCTCAATTTAATATAAACAGGTCATCGCGGCATTTGCGCTATAATGTTTCTTCTACGAAGATTCAAAATCTGAAATTTTTAGGGCGCGAAGCTGAAATCTTGGGGAAACTCGTCAAAAAATTTCAGAGTTTGGTTTGCAATATTTTAGAAGATATGATATGTGGAAGGTAGTGATTTTTTAGGCTCCTCAATTTCATCTCAAAGAGGTGATCGCGAGAAAATATTCATAACTATCTCTCTGAGCATCGGATTGGAATGCCGTAAAAAGTGGCCGCAAGTAAATAGACTTTAGTTTCCTAGCTATCAATTTCAGAGATAACATATAAAACAGTGACATGTGGAAAGTCATACAAGTTCGCTCTACTGAACTAGTCCATAATTTAATAGGTCATTGTGGGAGATTGGGCATAACTTTGCCTTAGAGAATCCAAATCAAGTTAGATTTGTGGAATTCAAAAGATAATTCAGAAGGCTACCTTAGTTCACAATTTCAAATATTGAAGGGCCGCAATCACAAATATAATCCAATTTCAATATGGAGATCCTCAAAAGCAAGAAAAAAGTGTGTATTTTTTTTATGAATTGCATATGTCTTGTTTGAAGAATCAATTTGAATTGATTCCAAGGGAATATTCTAGAATATATATCAGTATTGGGTTAAAAAAAAATTCCTCGTAAAAATAATTCAACACCCATTAAGCCTTCAGAAGGCTCTACTATGACTCATGGAGATGAAGAATTGCAACATGATCTATCAAAATTACAAGACCAAGTGCACCAAATTTTGCTCTCGCAAAGAGCAACAAAAAATGAAATGGATGTTTTGAAGAAACGTGTGGAATCTAAGATAGATGGCATGGAATCTAAGATGGATGACATGGAAGCTAAGATAGATGAAAACATAAAAGACAACATGGAAAACATGAACAATGATCTAAAAGCAAACATAGAAGGTTTGAAAAAGTTGATACAAGAAATGTTTCCTAATCGTGAAAAGATAGTAGAGGAAACTCATGATGAGAAAAAAATAAATGTTAATCATGACTTCATAAAATCTAATGTTAGCGGGAAGAACCACCATATTCCAAAAATGGATATGAGGAAGTTTGATGGAAAGGATCCTGTAACATCGATACTACAAATGGAGCAATATTTTGATCTCCATAATGTGAAAAACACACAAAAGGTATGCATTGCACCTTTACATTTAGAACAAAATACATTTGTATGGTATCGATGGCTTTGCTTCCGTAAAAAAATTGTCACTTGGTCAATTTTTACGGAGGAAATGATAACACATTATGAGGATACAAAGAGCAACAACTTCTTTAGCCAATTGATAAACCTCAAACAAAAGGGTTTAGTGGGGGAGCACATTGAGGACTTCCAAAAATTGAATATAACAGTAACTGACATTCCAGAGGAACACAAGATTGATCTCTTGATAGGTACTTTAAAGGATAACATCCAACATGAATTTCACGTTTTGGAACCTGATTCATTGGATAAGGCATTCAAGTTGGAAAGAAAAATTGAATGTAAAATTATGGCGACAA
Organism: Pinus albicaulis; assembly: GCA_034641835.2. NCBI lineage: Eukaryota > Viridiplantae > Streptophyta > Pinopsida > Pinales > Pinaceae > Pinus > Pinus albicaulis. Next base: position 67,292,975 of record MU968411.1, read on the forward strand.
GTAAGCCTACCACTCACATCTATAAATAAGGAAGTGTTGCTATGCCTAGATTTCTGTAACCTACAAGGTTGACACCACAAAAATTGGAAGAAAAAAGAGCAAAAGGGCTTTGCCATAGTTTTGATAGAAAATACACTAAAGGTCATAAGTGTGCTAAGAATAATTATTTTACATAGATTGTGAAGAGGAAGAAGAAAACGAACAAGAAGAGGATATACACTAGGAACCAGCCCTAGAAGAGGAAGAAATAAGTCTGACCATATCATGTAATGCATTAGTAGGGATTACCACTCCTCAAACTCTCAATATAGAAGGACACATCAAGAAGAAAAAGGTGATAGTGTTGATTGATTTAGGTAGCACCCATAATTTTATTCATTGTAAGGTAACCAAGGAATTGAATTGTTTCCTATACCCAACACCAAAATGTCAAGTGATTGTTGCAAATGGAGTAACTATAAATTGCTTTGGAAAATGCCATAATATAAAGCTAACCATGGGGGAATATGTATTGAGTAGTCCAATTCTTTCCATTCCTATGGGAGGTGCTGATGTTGTACTAGGAGTACAATGGTTACAATCTTTGGGGACGGTAGCTTTTAGTTTTCAAGAACTTTTCTTGAAATTTTTTTTAGAAGGAAAGGAAGTCGAATTACGGGGTATTGCAGGGAAGCCATGATATATAATAAGCTATAATGTCAAGACAAAGCTTCTAAAGAAATAAAAACGAGGTGTAATTACACAATTATGCTTACTAGAAGTTCCAACATCAAAATCATCTATTTCTGTAGATCTCCAACATGTCTTGGACAATCATTCCAAGGTGTTTGAAACTCCCAAAGGAATCCCACCTATTCATGATCATGATCATGCTATTCATTTGATTCCAGGAAGTGGTCCTCCAAACATCTGGCCTTATAGATATCCTTATGTCCAAAAGAGCGAAATTGAATGTATCATTGCAGAAATGTTAGAGGAAGGTATAATTCAACCTAGTCAAAGTTCTTTCTTTGCTCCTATAGTATTGGTACACAAGAAGGATGGATCATGGCACTTGTTTCTGGATTATAGGGAGCTCAATAAGCTCACCATTAAAGATAAATTTTCCATTCCCATGATTGATGAATTATTGGACGAATTACATGGAGCAATTTATTTTACCAAGTTGGATCTTCGTTTAGGATATCATCAAATTAGAATGAAGACTGAAGATATTCCAAAAACCGCATTTCGAACTCATGTGGGTCATTATGAATTTTTGTTCATGGCTTTTTGCCTTACCAATGCACCTTCTACATTTGAAGGGTTGATGAATTCCATTTTCAAACCCTTCCTTAGAAAATTTGTGCTAATATTTTTTGATGATATACTAATCTATAGTAAATATTCGAAGGATCATGTTGAACATGTTGACAGGGTGCTCAAACGATTGCAGGAGAAACAATTATATGCAAAAACATCCAAATGTTTCTTTGGAGTACAAGACGTGGAATATATGGGTCATATTGTATCTCACGAGGGTGTTAAGGTAGACACTAACAAAATTAAATCCATTAAGGAATGGAAAGTCCCCACAAACATAAAGCAGTTGCAAGGATTTCTCGGGTTAACAGGGTATTATTGCAAGTTTTTTAAGAATTATGGGAAAATAGCAGCACCTCTAACAACATTATTTAAGAAGGATGCATTTTCATGGACTCCTGAAGCAGTTAAGGCCTTTGAACATCTTAAAGAGGCAATGTGCCTAGCGCCAGTCCTAGCTATGCTAGACTTCACGAAAACCTTTATTGTGGAATGTGATCCCTCAGGAAATGGAATTGGTGTTGTTTTAATGTGGGAAGGAAGACCCATTGCTTTTGAAAGTCGTCCAATCAAAGGAAAGTATTTACAAAAACCTATTTATGAGAATGAAATGTTAGCAATACTTCATGCATTAAAGAAATGATAGATTTACTTAATGGGAAGACACTTCAAGGTAAAAACTGATCATGATAGTCTTAAACACTTTTTGGAACAAAAACTATCTTCAGAAGAGTAGAAAAAATGGGTCACAAAGATGTTGGGTTATGACTTTGAAATAATCTACAAAAAAGGGAAGCTTAATGTTGTTGTAGATGCACTCTCAAGAAAGAATGAAGAGGTGGAAGCATTGCTTTGTGCCATTTCTATTATCCAACCAGATTGGATAACCGAAGCAAGAGATGAATGGAAGAAGGAAAAAGATGTATGGACACTCATTCAAAAGTTGCAGCAAGATCCTAGTACATATGATACATTTATTTGGAAAAATGATTCCTTATGGTACAAAGATCGCTTATATCTTTGTAAGAATTCCCAACTAAAACAAAAGATTCTTCTGGAATTGCACACTTCTCCTTTAGGAGGACACTCAGGATTTTTAAAAACTTAACACAGGGTGAAGAAAGAATTTTTTTGGGATGGCCTTAAATCTGATATTCAAAAGTTTGTGGCGGAATGTTTGGTTTGCCAGCAGAATAAAGTTGAGACAATTAAGACTCCGAGACTTCTACAACCTTTATCCATTCCAAGTCAACGTTGGGAGGAGATTTCAATGGATTTTATCACAGGTTTACCTAAGTCTGAAGGAAAGAGTGTCATCATGGTGGTAGTTGATAGAATTACCAAGTATGCACACTTTGTGCATTATCTCATCCATTTAAAGCAAGTACAGTTGCTACTACATTTATGGATAGAATTCAAAAGCTACATGGAAGCCCAAGGGTTATTGTGAGCGACAGAGATCCCATTTTTACTGGAAATTTTTGGATGGAGTTATTTTCTTGTTTGGGTTCTCAATTAGCTCATAGCTCATCTTATCATCCTCAATCTGATGGTCAAACTGAGATAGTAAATAAATGTTTGGAAGGATATCTTCGTTGTTTTGTATCCGATAAACAAACACAATGGGTCAAGTGGTTACCTCTTGCTGAATGGTGGTATAACACTTCCTTCCATACTGCAGCAAAAATGACCCCATTTATGGCACTTTATGGATATCATCCACCATCCATCACATTATCTTTAAGAGAAAATTCTAAGGTTCAAGCAGTGGAAGATCACATCGAGCATCAGCAAGAAGTTCTCCAACTCTTAAAGGATAACCTGAATTTGGCACAAAATCGAATGAAACAACAGGCAGATCAACATCGCAGCGAGAGAAGCTTTGATGTAGGAGATTGGGTATTTTTACGGCTACAACCATACAAACAAATGTCCCTCAAGCAAGCTAAGAAGGATAATAAATTATCACCAAAGTACTATGGTCCTTACAAGGTGTTGCAAAAGATTGGTACTATGGCATACAAATTGGAGCTTCCTGCTTCTTCGCGAGTACATCCAGTTTTCCATGTTTCATGCTTAAAGAAGGTTATAGAAGAAAATCTTCCAGTTCAAACAATATTGCCAGAACTTGATGAGGAAGGAAAAATCATATTGGAACCAGAAGCGGTCATGGAAACAAGAACTCGACAACTACGGAATCGATCAATTTCAGAGTATCTCATCAAGTGAAAGAACTTACCCACTGAAGATTCTACATGGGAGGATGAGAATTTTATACAGAAGCACCCAGAGCTACTCAAGTGTTGAGGACAACACTTTTTTGAAGGAGAGGGGCATGTTAGGTCCCTATATTACTAGTATAGTCCCTTATTGTTGTTAGTGTAACTCCCTTATTGTTATTATTGTACCCTTGTAACCCCCATTTTATTATTATTGTGCCCTTAAATTATTATTGTTAGGTCGGATAGGATTACATTGTGGCCCACTAGGATTACATTATGGCCCCATGGACTCCTATATATAGAAAGGAGGTTTTGTAAATTGTATCATCCAAGAATTTTTTCATTCATGTAACGTATTGGAGGTTGCCCCCTCGAAGTGGCTTATTTCTAAGGCGTTGATATCTGTTTTCTTCTATTTTTGGAGTTGGTTTCACAACAACCACAAATGTTTTTGCATTGCATGAAGCTGCCAGGAATGCACTTGCAATGTATATTTAGCAAAAAAAAACACAGAGGATATGGTACTGAAAAAATAATAGAGATGGTGTAAAATTATTTAAATATGGGTCCTTTTCTAGTGGCTCCAATCACAATACGGACTCAACAATATGCAATTCCCACTGCTAGCACATCTCATGGATCTATTGGAGCTTTGTAACAGGTTATTCTAATTAAATGTCATATAATTGATGTTAGGTCCCTATATTACTAGTATAGTCCCTTATTGTTGTTAGTGTAACCCCCTTCTTGTTATTATTGTGCCCTTAAATTATTATTGTTAGGTCGGTTAGGATTACATTGTGGCCCCACAAGGATTACATTATGGTCCCATGGAATCCTATATATAGAAAGGAGGTTTTTTAATTTGTATCATCCAAGAGTTGTTCATTCATGTAATGTAGTAGAGGTTTCCCCCTTGAATTGGCTTATTTCTAAGGCATTGATATCTCTTTTCTTCTATTTTTGGTGCCGGTTTCACAACATTTGGTATCATAGCTTTGGATTCTAGGGTTTCACTGCTCCAAATAGGTCATCGTGGCATTTTAAATAATTTTTTTTTTATACAAAGGTTCAGAAGCTAAAATATTTAGGGTTTGAAGCCGCAATCCTGAGGAACATCATCGCAAAATTTCAGAGCTTGGTTCACATTATTTTTAGAGATATGATATGTGGAAGTTAGGGATTTTTGAAGGCTCCTGAATTTCACTTAAAATGGTCATTGCGGAATTTTCGCTATAAATTTTTTTATATAAAGGTTAAAAAGCTGAAATTTTTATAGCACAAAATCGAAGTCCTAAGAAACATTGTCGAAAAAGAGCTTGGTTCGCAATATTTTCGGAGATATGATCTGTAGAAGTTAGGTCTTTTTCAGGCTCCCTAATTTCATCTAAAAGAGGTGATCGTGGGAAAATATTCATAACTCTCTCTCTAAGCATCGGATTGGACTTATGTGAAAAGTGACTGGAAGTACACAGATGGTAGGTTCATGTCTATAAATTTGAGAGCCAAAAGGAGAAAACAGTGACACGTGGCAAGCCGTACAAGTTCGCTCTACTGAACCAGTCCATAGTTAGGTCATTATGGGAGATTGGACATAAATTTTCCTTGAAGAATCCAAATCAAGTTAGACTTGTGGCATTTGAAAGAAGCTTCAGATGACTACTACAAGGCCAAATTTTAGATTTTGAGGATCTACAAATATAAATATAAGTCAATTTCAATATCGAGCTCCTCAAAAGAAAGTAAAAGGTGTGTATTTGTTTTCCGAATTGCATAAGTCTTGTTTGAAGAATCAAGTTGAATTGATTCCAAGGGAATATTGTAGAATAGATATCAGTATTGGATTCTCAAATGGCCCCTAAAAATAATTCAACACCCATTAAGCCTTTAGAAGGCTCTACTATGACTCATGAAGATGAAGAATGGCAACACGAAAAATCAAAATTACAAGAGCAAGTGCAACAAATTTCGCTCTTGCAAAGAGAAACAAAAAATAAAATGGAAGTTCTTAAGAAAGGTGTGGAAAATAAGATGGATGGTTTGAAGAAAGGCGTGGAATATAAGATGGATGACATGGAAGCTAATATGGAAAACATGAAGAATGATCTAAAACTAGACATGGAAGGTTCAAAAAATTTGATACAAGATATGTTTCCTAATGGTGAAATGATAGTAGAGGAAACTGATGATGAGAAAAAAATAAATGTTAATCGTGATTTCATAAACTCTAATGTTGGAGGGAAGAACCACCATATTCCAAAAATGGATATGAGAAAGTTTGATGGAAAGGATGATGTAACATGGATACTACAGATGTAGCAATATTTTTATCTCAATAATGTGCAAAACACACAAAATGTACGCATTGCAACTTTACATTTAGAACAAAATACACTTCTATGGTATTGATGGCTTTGGTCCCATAAAACAATTGTCACTTGGTCAATTTTTACGGAGGAAATGATAGCATATTATGAGGATACAAAGAGCAACACTTTCTTTAGCCAATTGATAAATCTCAAACAAAAGTTTTCAGTGGGGGAGCACATTGAGGACTTCCAAAAATTGAATATAAGGGTAATTAATATTCCAGAGGAACACGAGATTGATCTCTTCATAACTACTTTAAGGGATAACATACAACATGAAGTTCACGTTTTGGAACCTGATTCATTGGAGAAGGCATTCAAGTTGGAAAGAAGAAATGAATGTAAAATTATGGTGACAAGGAAACCTACCACTCACTTCTATAAAGATGGAAATGTTGCTACTCCTAGATTTTCACAACCTACAAGGTTGACACCACAAAAATTGGAAGAAAAAAGAGCAAAAGAGATTTGCTACAATTGTGATAGAAAATACACTAAAGGTCATAAGTGCGATAAGAAGAAATTATTTTACATAGATTGTGAAGAGGAAGAAGAAAATGAACAATAATCTTCAAAAGAAGAGGATATACACTAGGAACCAACCCTAGAAGAGGAAGAAATGAGTCCGACCATATCGTGTAATGCATTGGCAAGAATTACCACTCCTCGAAATATCAAGATTAAAGGACATATCAAGAAGAAAAAGGTAATAGTGTTGATTGATTCTCATAGCACCCATAATTTTATTCATTGTAAGGTAGCCAAGGAATTGAATTGTTTCCTATACCCAACACCAGAATGTCAAGTGATGGTTGCAAATGGAGGAACTATAAATTTCTCTGTAAAATGACATAATATCAAGAAAACCATGGGGGAATATGTATTGAATAGTCCAATGCTTTCCATTCCTATGGGAGGTGCTGATGTTGTACTAGGAGTACAATGGTTGCAATCTTTGGGGATGGTAGATTTTAATTTTCAAGAACTTTTCTTGAAAAAAATTTCTGAAGGAAAGGAAGTCAAATTATGGGGTATTGCAGGGAAGACGGGAAAGATAATAAGCTATAATTTCATAACAAATCTTCTAAAGAAATAACAACGAGGCATAATTGCACAATTATGCTCACTAGAAGTTCCAACATCAAAATCATCTATTTATGCAGATCTCCAAAAAGTCTTGGACAATCATTACAAGGTGTTTGAAATCCCAAAGGACTCCCACCTATTTTTGATCATGATCATGCTATTTATTTGATTCCAGGAAGTGTTACTCCAAACATAAAGCCTTATAGATATCCTTATGTCCAAAAGAGCAAAATTAAACGTATGATTGCAGAAATGTTAGAGGCGGGTATAATTAAACCAAAGTTATTTCTCTACTCCTGTAGTATTGGTACACAAGAAGGATGGATCATGGCGCATGTGTTCAGATTATAGGGAGCTCAATAAGCTCACCATTAAAGATAAATTTCCCATTCCTATGATTGATGAATTATTGGATGAATTACATGGAGCAATTTATTTTACGAAGTTGGATCTTCTTTTAGGATATCATCAAATTAGAATGAAGACTGAAGATATTCTGAAAACTGCATTTCGAACTCATGAGGGTCATTATGAAATTTTTACCATGCTTTTTGGCCTTACCAATGCACCTTCTACATCTCAAGGGTTGATGAATTCCATTTTCAAACCCTTCCTTAGAGAATTTGTGCTAGTATTTTTTGATTATATTCTAATCTACAACAGGTCTTGGAAGGATCATGTTCAACATGTTGACACGATGCTATGGAATCCAAATGTTTCTTTGGAGTACAAGAGGTGGAATATCTGGGTAATATTGTATCTCACGAGGGTGTTAAGGTAGAACCTAACAAAATTAAAGCCATTAAGGAATGGAAAGTCCCCACAACCATAAAGCAGTTGCGAGGATTTCTCAGGTTAATAGGGTATTATCGCAAGTTTGTTAAGAATTATGGGAGAATAGCAACACCTCTAACACCATTATTAAAGAAAGATGCATTTTCATGGACTCCTGAAGCAACTAAGTCTTTTTAACATCTTAAAGAGGCAATGTGCCTAGCACCGGTCTTAGCTATGCCAGACTTCACAAAAACCTTTATTCTGGAATGTGATGCCTCAGGAAATGGAATTGGCGCTCTTTTAATGCAATAAGGAAGAACCATTGCTTTTGAAATTCATCCAATCAAAGGAAAGTATTTATAGAAACCTATTCATGAGAAGGAAATGTTAGAAATACTACATGCACTAAAGAAATGGTGAACTAACCTAATAGGAAGACACTTGAAGGTAAAAAATGATCATGATAGTAATAAACACTTTTTGGAAAAAATAATATCTTTAGAAGAGCAGAAAAATTGGGTCACAAAGATGTTGGGTTATGAATTTGAAATAATCTACAAACAAGGGAACCTAAATGTTGTTGCAGATGCACTCTCAAGAAAGAATGAAGAGGTGGAAGCATTTCTTTGTGCCATTTCTATTATCCAACCAGATTGGATAACCGAAGGAAGAGATGAATGGAAGAAGGATGAAGATGTGTGGACACTCATTCAAAATTTGTAGCAATATCTTAGTACATATGATACATTTAGTTGGAAAAATGATTCTTTATGATTAAAATATCGCTTATATCTTTATAATAATTCCCAACTAAAACAAAACATTATTTTGGAATTGCACACTTCTCCTTTAGGAGTACACTCAGGATTTTTAAAAACTTACCACAGGGTGAAGAAATATTTTTTTTGGGATGGCCTTAAATCTGATATTCAAAAGTTTGTGGCGGAATTTTTGGTTTTCCGGCAGAATAAAGTTGAGACAATTAAGACCCCGGGTCTTCTACAACCTTTATCCATTCAATTGAACGTTGGGAGGAGATTTCAATGGATTTTATCATAGGTTTACCTAAGTCCGAAGGAAAGAGTGTCATCATGGTGGAATTTTATAGACTTACCAAGTATGCACATTTTTCTGCATTATCTCATCCATTTAAAGCAAGTAAAGTTGCTACTACATTTATGGATACAATTCAAAAGCTACATGGAAACCCAACGGTTATTGTCAGCGACAAAGATCTCATTTTTATTGGAAATTTTTGGATGGAGTTATTTTCTTGTTTGGGTACTCAATTAGCTCATAGATCATCTTATCATCCTCAATCCGATGGTCAAACTGAGATAGTAAATAAATGTTTGGAAATATATCTTCGTTGTTTTGTATCTGATAAACAAACACAATGGGTCGAGTGGTTACCTTTCACTGAATGGTGGTATAACAATTCCTTCCATACTGCAGCAAAAATGACCCCATTTATGGAACTTTATGGATATCATCCACCATCCATAACATCATCTTTAAGAGAAAATTAGAAGGTTCAAGTAGTGGAAGATCACATCGAGCATCAACAATAAGTTCTCCAACTCTTAAAGGATAACCTAAATTTGGCACAAAATCGAATGAAACAACATGTAGATCAACACTGCAGTGAGAGAAGCTTTGATGTAGGAGACTGGGTATTTTTATGGCTACAACCATACAAAAAAATGTCCCTCAAGCAAGCTAAGAAGGATAATAAATTATCGCCAAAGGACTATGGTCCTCACAAGGTGTTGCAAAAGATTGGTACTATGGCATACAAATTTGAGCTTCCTCCTTCTCCACGAGTGCATCCATTTTTCCATGTTTCATGCTTAAAGAAGTTTATAGGTGAAAATCTTCCATTTCAAACAATATTTCTAGAACTTAATGAGGAAGGAAAATCATATTGTAACCTGAAGTGGTCACGGAAATAAGAACTCGACAGCTACGGAATCGATCAATTTCAGAGTATCTCATCAAGTGGAAGAACTTACCCACTGAATATTCTACATGGGAGGATGATAATTTTATACAAAAGCACCTAGATCTACTCAAGTGTTGAGGACAAGACTTTTTTGAAGGAGAGGGGCTTGTCAGGTCCCTATATTACTAACTTATAGTCCCTTATTGTTGTTAGTGTAACCCCCTTATTCTTATTATTGTACCCCTGTAACCCCCATATTGTTATGATTGTGCACTTAAATTATTATTGTTCGGCCAGATAGGATTACATTGTGGCCCCATGGAATCCTATATATATAAAGGTGGTTTTGTAATTTGCATCATCCAAGAATTGTTCATTCATATAATGTATTGGAGGTTGTCCCCTTGAAGTGGCTTATTTCTAAGGCATTGATATCTCTTTTCTTCTATTTTTGGAGCTGGTTTCACAACAATTGATAATATATTCCAAAGATTAGAAGCCATTGAATATTCAAGACAAGCGGTTTCTGTTCTGCTATGCTTCGCACAAGAAATTAATTCATTTTTGAATTTGTTGAGAAGTAATGCTATCGAAGATAGGAATTTCATTAAAAATGATTTTTTTTCTTTAAATCAAAGTTTGCATTGGTATCTTATTTGGAAAAGAAAAATATATAACTTCTAAAAGCTAATAGAATGAGGCAAACCAAAGCTAAATGGACTAGCAGAATCAATATAGTAGAAAATATATTTATGAATGTAAGAGCATAGCCAATAGCAGAAGTGATATGTTTCTAAATGTCATGCAAATTGTTCGAGATGTAGAAAAAACATGGATTGTACATAATTATGAATTGATTAAAAAAAGTAACATTTGAATTGGACAAGAAAAAATAGTCAATGATATAACAATTTGATGATATAACTGATTCTACTCCTGAATAAATAGAAAAATAACTAGTTGGATTTGTCAGTATTAATCACAGAAAATATGTGTTAACTACTCAGTTACAAGAGGATGTGATGGATATGGAAAATAAATTATTCGATCACTATGTGAGGCTATATATTACAATGGGACCAATGAAAGAATTCATTCAAGCTAAGTTGAAGGCATTGGTTCAAGAAGCCATGCATTCAAAAGGTAGTTGATAGTCCAACAATCAGTCTAAATGATTTGAAAAATTGTAAATGTCCTTAAATATTTACATATTTTTTTTGTTTTATTTATTCAATCATCTTGATTTATAAATTTTACTAATGTTGCATAGCCTACATTATGAATGCAATTCCTTGATTTATTTTGTATTTATCTTTTTTTCGTATTACGGTCCATGTATTTACATTTGGTGGATGCAAAAGGAGGTATTTAAAGAGAAGATGACAAAAAACTAGGGGAATTCTGAGGTCTAAAATGGGCTTCCTAAGGAAATTTTAAACAATAATGGAAATAATAAAATAAGATTATATTACATCATCAAATTTTATAAGTCAAAAAGAAAAAAAAAAACTATTTTTTTCAACCAGTATTTTCAACATCTCTCCATATGGGTTTACTCAAATTTCAAGCAGAAACACTGATTAGATGAATAATTTGATTCCTCATCTAAGGAGTACCCAAGTTGCAGAATTTCTATGGAACCTGCTATATGAAAAATGATAAATACACTAAAAATGTGATCACAATCATATTTTTTGTGTATTTCTCATTTTTCATGTAAAAAGGTCCATCAAAAGTATGCAACATGGGTACTTCTTGGATGAGGAATTAAATTTTTCATAAAATGAGTACTCCGGCTTGAAATTTGATTAAAACCTTAGTGATATAATTTAAAAATACAAGTTGAAAAATTAGTTTTATTATTTTATTAGTTTTTAATCTTTTTACTTTTTTACTCCAAAAATGGTAAATCATCTGCCATGATACACATCATCATCTTGAATCCTATTGGTTGTTATAATTTTTTTTGGTTGTATATTTTTCTTAGGAGGCCCATTTTAGACCTGAAAATTTGCTTAATATAGCATACTAAATGAGCCAATGAACTGAGCCATTGAGCATTTTCATTACAGATACAACTGATTCATGGTAAGAATTAATGTTCTCAATTATTAGCATATAATATTCTTTGAATTTGTATTTTCTTTATTTATTTCAATGATATATATGATGATTGGAATATGAAACTTGATGATGTTCTTGTAATTATAATTGTATTTCTTGATGTTACACAGTTATGATTTCAACATTTGTATTATGTCATTGATATATATATATATATATATATATATATATATATTCCAATAACATGAAACATGAGAATAATTATTTTTTCTATGAAGAAAAAATAATGTCCATTGTCATAATATTTTTAAATTTTTCCAAAGAATGATACCCTGGGAAGGGATTTTATTACTTTTATTTGTCTTTGTCTATTGTACATAATGGATGTTTTTCTCTGTATTTCGAAATGAAAATGATATATAAATTTTCAATGTCTCCGGTTTCCATTACCCTTGTGTTGCACTATGTAAGATTTAACAAATTAATTTGGGGTGGACATTTCTACAAACAACATTCCTTATAGAGGAAGATTTCAGCGTGCCAAGTTCAGATATCTAGACAATGGAACCTTCAAAGCTCCCTCCACAGAGTGGAATTAATGTGCATTTCCACACATATGCATATTTACACAAATATAACTATATAAAAGGACTTAAATGTATAAAGAGAATAATTTTTAATCAGTTGATTAGAAAAAATTTCTGTGCAAATGGAATTGATTTTGTTGATGTGTAGAAACCATATTCGGTTTGTAAAAGGTATTCGCTCATAATTATGCTTATGCAGAGATAAGAAAATCCACAAGAAGGCTTCGTACAATAAAAATTTTCCTTGTATTTATGCACCCCACATTATAGTCATATTGACATTATATTATTATCAAATAAATATGAACATTATATGTGTCACGATTTCAAGTTTTATTAACCATACTCGTTCTATCAATAACTCAACTACTAATAGTTTATACATTAATATTAATCTTTTAATGCTTTCAAAATCATAAAGAAAGATTTAAACTTTTACATTTTGTATTGATTTTGAGAATACACATTAAATCAATTAACATTGCGAAGTGATAACCAATTTTTTGTATATATTGAATTGGGTTGCCAAGGAAACCTTATTGACAATTTCAATGTAATTTCTCAGTTCAGAATTAAAAAACATAGTTAAGTACCTTTATTGTAATTATCAAGTTTTATCAAGGGGAAAAATAAATTTATAGATAATTTCTTATGCAAACAAAAAATGTTTGGAACATTTGATAGGGATGGATGTGTGGAAGTATAAATTTAGCAATACATACTTTTGTAATAAGCAATTAATAAATCTAATGTGTATCTACGAAAACTCTATTAATTCAACAATAATAGTTTCAAATGTCACTTATTAATCGAAGGGTGTTATTGAGTATGAAAGTAACTCCATTGTGAAGAGATACTTTTACAAATTTTGAGATTGTATATCGTACATCATATGAATGTTTACAGAGAACTTGATGTGTGGGAGAATGGGAAATATTATTATCTTTCATTATGCTGAGATTTTACTGTGTGAAAGATTATTTGCATAGAGATTTTATTTTAAAGATATGAATATTTGCAGAAGACTGCGTATGTGCAACATAGCATAGTGATTAACTTTGTTAATTTACATTGTGCGGAATGGTGCATAGGATTTTGTTAAATTATTAATGTTAATTTGTGATATTTTTGTGCATAATGGATTTGCTGTGAAACATACCACTTATTCAATTGTGTTGTATTGGAAGAATATTTTTTTTCTATTGGTGATAAAAAATCTAGAAAATGGGGTATGTGTGGGGGACCAGGGGGTTTGTGTGAAGATTTTAATGTGTGGAATTTTTATGTTTCATTGTGTGGAGATTTGACTGCATAAAATATCGAGTAAATTTGTTGATTTCCCAAATAAATGTTCACTTAATGTTTCATTGTGCAGAGATACTTTTGAAAATTTTCAAATGGTATATAATATACATTTATGTGGAGAACAAGGTATGTGAAGAAGAATGACAATTATAATTATGTTTCATTGTGCGGAGAGTTTATTGTATGGAGTAATAATTGATGAATCATGTACAATTATAGCATTTCCGGAAGAAGCTATGCAAACATGGTTGTGCGAAGTAAGGAAAAAAACATTAATTATAACTAAAAAATTACCATTAATAACATTAAAACCATAGGTTTTGTAGTTTGAAAATACTTAAATATTCAGATATTTAGGAAGTTGAATTAAACTCGATATTGCTAAGCTCACCTCCTATTAGTTTTCCCTACATAAAATAGTCCTTGAAATTCATATTTCGATTGTGAGAAGTTCATTGTGCACAACTCGTTGTGTCGACCTTTGCACATCAATCTTCCGTACAATGATTCAATTTTTTAATATTCTAGATATATCATTCTACTCTATTGTATAATTACAAGGAATAACATAAATGGATGTAGAGTCCTACTTCTTGCGATGATTAACCATTAATACATAATAAATATAATAACTATAATCATTAACCCTATTATTCTATTATAATATTAATAGATTATGAATTTTGTGAACACAATGGATCAAATGAATTTATAAGCATAATTCGGTCAACCTTAAAACTATCTCAATACTTAGATTAAGAGCACTCATATTTCAGCCTATGCGAATAAATGGATAGGATGTATCATAACTACTTGCAATGTTGGAGTCTAGTGCAAAGCATCTGTGGAGGAAGTGTCTCGAGAGATAGCCTGTATAGAGAAAGTTGTGAAAACACTGTTCTATGGAGTAAGCATGGGATGAGACGAAAATGTGGGCCAAACGAGATACACATTATTTATGACTAAAGTATTACCAACAATTGAGTAAGCCCAATGCTTGCTTCGGTGTTATTGTGAACGAAACATATGCATTGTTTAATACTAAAATATTAGAAATAAATATTTTAGTAGCAAGTGCAACGATTCACACATAGAAATCCTCCTCTGCACAATGCGCTTTATTTCCTTTTGCACATATACCTAATTTGAAACATATTAAAATATAAGAACATATATTTTATTCAGAATAAAATATTATTCATAATATAAGTATAAAGTATGCATTTTTAATTCTAAAATATATAATAAATTAAATAACAATAGTATGCATTATTTAGAACTAAAATACTATCAATAATCTAAGCATAGATAATGTTATTGAGAAAATATGCATTATATTAGCAAAAAAAGGATTTTTGTGCTAAGTGCAGGGATCCACACATTGAAAGCTTCCTCCACACAATAGACTTCTTCTCCACTTCCACACATATGGTTAATTTGAAACATATTTAGAAACAGAAAAAGGCACTCAGAAATATGAAGATAACCATTATTTACACTTAAAATATCACTAATAATATCGTATATGTCGTTCACTTACTAAAATATTAGCAATAAAATCATTTAATGGCAACTCATTTATCAATTAATAACATGACCAATCGAAAGGAGCAAGGTTTTTACTATTGGTTTGTGCAGGAGATTTGCTACGAAATGCGTCATGAATTCATTTGTGTTATATTAGGAGCATATGTAGTTTCTATTGACAATAAAAAATATGGAAAAGAAGTTATGTGGGAGACAACAGGGTATGTGCTGAACATTTTACTATGCAGCACTCTTACTGTCCTAAACTTTTCTATTGAAATTTTTATTCGGTAGGGATGAAATTACAAGGTGTTATTTTTAGAAAATGAAACTATTAATGTTAACTTGTTATTATTATTATTCATTGTGTGAAATTTTGATTTCGAGGAAGATGGGTTATGTATGTCGATTCACCAAATACATTCTTGTGTTAATCGCGAAGGGAAATCACTAACACTTTTCCTGTACAGATAAATGTTTAATTTTCAAAAGTTTTAAAAAAAAATCGACACTCTTTACAATTGTGCTATTGTAATATCCCTATTTTTCCTACTTTTATGAGACAGTTGAAAAATCCTAAAGGTTGAGTGAACCTAAAGGAAAACAATTACTATGGACATATTATATGTTTTTTAAATTTAATAAATTTGGAATTTGAATTATTGTGCAAAGAATAGAGTATAAATGGAGACCAAGATTTCAAATCCATGAGGATGGAAAAGATTCCAAAGACTTTCCCAAATTCTCCAAAAATCCTTGTAGAAAATAAAATAAATAAAAAATATTAGATTGGAGAAAAAAATATAAAAATACCTCAGTAAAGTGGAAAGTTACTGAGAAGAGGTGAAATAAAACTAGAAAGAGGAAAAAGCTAGTTTTAAAGTACTTTTGTGGAAAAAACAAGAGGAAAGCCTAGAAAAAAAGTAAAATAACATCTGGATTAATTGGATGTAGTTATGGAAACATGATGAAGGGAAAGAAAGCTTAAATAGGCCATTCCTGTGTAGAAAAGAGGTTCTTTACACTTTGGAGGAATTGATCTCTCCTCGGGGGGAGCTGTGGAGAGAAAGCTCAAGCTTGGTTGCCAAATAGTCTTACCAAGATTGGTATGCACAAGTAAATTCAATTGTGTGTTATGAATTATAGTGGTAAAGAAAGTTATAATTTATCTAATTGTATTGAATTATGATTCAATTAAAATAGATGGAATTTTGTAAGAAAGTTAGTTTTATGCATAATTAAACTCTATAAACAAATTATTTAGAGAGTTTGATGTATTTAACAGAAAACAACTATAGTAAATATAGTTTATCTGTATGGTTACATAGAAAATTATAAATTATTAACCAACACTCAGAATGTATAAACCACAGAAATCAGGTTTAATTTCGAGGTTAGTTTGTAAACCTTAAAACTGTATACACAGAAAACATAGATAAATACATGTGGAAAGAAGCTAAATTAGTGTATTTATCAGTTTGAAAAATAAAATATTAAATAGGAAATTATGTACATAAAGAGAAAATTTTCTTTCCCTTAGTAAACATGAATACTCAAAATCAAAGTAGATCTTCTATTGTGCATTAACTAGAATATTTGTTAATAGAGATAAAATCTTGCATTAACACATAAGTCTAGAAGTTTCATACAGCATAAAGTACACGCAGTAAAGAATTTTAATTCAAAATAATGATAATAACTATTCTGTATCATAGTAGTAATAATTTAACCATGATATTACTCTGGATATAAATTACAATTACAATCTGTCATAATTTATGGACAGAGTCCATGGTCATAACTAAATAGTTAGAATGGAATTATAATTTGAATATAGTTTAGAATACAAGAGTATGAATTCTTCAAATCCATATGGACCAACCTGTATAGAAAAAATAAAATTCTACTGTCAAATGAATGGAAGAATGAGTCGCCCAAATTTAGAAAAAAATTAATTAAACTGAGAAACTGTGCATTGAGGAAAATGGAGTATGTGCACATAACAATTTATTATGATTTAGTATGTGTATAAATTGAATTAAATCAAATATTATATAAATATTCGACAAGGGTAATTAAATCTGGAAAACTACCTTATTGTGCTATGTTAAAAAATGACAGTAAACCTGCACATAAACATGTGAAAAATGCTTAAGTACAAGCATTAAATTAAACATAAGAGTAAATGGAAATTAATCTCACAAGAGGAAAAGTGAGTACCTTTGGTTTTGTTGATAGAGTACATATTAAAACATTGAGAAGCGGTGAATATTTGAGTAAATTGCGCCTGCATAATTAATGATTTTATTAATTTGAGTAAATTAATAAAATCCTAAATTTAGTACAAATTACTGTCAACGGAGATCTCAATTTAAAGTTGACAATTTCATACAGAATGCAAATATTTAACACTATGGTGTTAATTCTATATAAAATTTAACTAAGGCAACATAAAGGTTAGTGTCATAAAAAAGGGAATGTTATGAAGAACATTAAAGAGACAGAGTAACTTGAAATTCGTCATAATGGAATGAGGGTTTCTAAGTTAAATCAAAAATCAATTTTACTAGAGGTGAAATGATCAACCAAAATGTCCAGAAAATCGATGAGAATTGTCTCAAGTCCTAACTAAAGAAATATATAAAATTCCTATGGAGATTTTAGTTGAAAAATACGAATCGACTGTCAGAGTAGATATAAATAAATTGACTATCATTCTCATATGAAAATTTTAATACACAAATTTTCTATAAAGAATCACAGTGGAGAGAAAATAATATCAACTAAAAACCCCAATACTGGAATATCATTAAAGAGAAAAAGAGAATAGCAATACAATGAGATTTCCATTAGCATCTATGACAAACCAAGTATATATATTGTACACTTGTAATATTTCCAATCTCAGCGCTGGCTCGTCAAATTAATTTGGGGAAAATCGAAGTGGGAAATGAAATTTCATGGTCAGTGAAAAATCCAGAAAATAATTTTAACTAAATGTTATAAATCAAAACAATATGGAAGAAATCAGATTTAATTATGAATTTCTTAGTTAATCATAGCTGGAAATGTTTACAAAGAATTATGCATGAGGGAGCTATAGTGAAAAACAATGAGTCTATAATTAAATATAGAGAATTATATGTTGGATTTAAAATGGTGGCTATGTCATTCCATTAACACAGAGATATTATAGTGGTAATAATGCAACAAAAAGTCCAGAGATAAATTAATAAAACTGATGATTCAATCCATCGTAAACCTGTAAGTAATTACAAATGAAACGTAGTGGACTAAATGATATTAATGAGATACATAAATTTTAGGCAGAGTGTTTGTAGGAACACGAAAGCAACAGTCAACCAAGAATTTCGTTAAGGACTGAAATTCCTTACCTATTACTTCAAGAGAAGAAATTTACCTCACGGTTTCCGTAACCACTGAGGAATGACAAGTTAACCACCTCAGATAAAATGAAACACTACAACAAAATTAAAATGTATTAGTTGTAGAGACTGAATAATTAGATCAAAGTAAACAAACTGAAGCTAGACAAATAAATGTGAAAGAGGTAGCATTACAATAATATTAACAAAAATTGTTAAATCTACACTACCTTACTTGAAGAGAACGATAACAAGTTTGATAATGAAGCCGTGATGGTCATCGAAGAGATTGATTGCATGGTAAGTCAATGAATTAGACGGACTGCATGGGTAACCCAGAGATGGGGGTTTGACGGAAAAACCAGAGCCGAAGAGCCTAAAAGGCCCAAAAAAAAAATGAAAATTTAGAATAAGGTTAGGTATTTGAAATTAACCACGGAAAATATAAGAACCCATCTTTACCATCAACGTGTTCGTAATCTAAGCGAGCAGTGGATAGAAAAAAATATTTGGAGCCATGTAATTGATTTAATGATCGGGGTATAGTGATAAATAATGAATTCATGAACATATAAATGTATTAAAATGTCTGACATGGAGATCTATGGATTTTAAATGTGAACCCACAAACCGATTAATGCATATAAGTATATTAATCTAGAACTAGTGTATTAAAGAGTTACATATTGACAATGTAATATAAGTTCTAAAATAGTAAAATCCAAAACTGATTTATATAACGTAACAACGTTACGAGGGAGTAATTTCGTAATTAAGGTAGAAAGGGAAAAGTATTTAATATGTATAGCACAACTTCTTTTGATAAAGTTACATGTCCTTAAACCTTAAATGGCTAATTAGATACGAGAAAAAGAGATAAATGGTGTATGTAAATTAGAATTTATTTGAATTCTTTAGGATATATTAAGAATATCATTAAATCCTTTAAGAGGTTTTAGGTGTATAGCTTACTGAAATAAAAGATATATGTTTCAATAATATAAATTAATATAATAGATGATGTTAACCCTTGTGGATATTACGGGTGACATATAGTGTGGAAGTGGAATGAAGGGTGAAAGTAACTTAGAATATAATTAAATATCTAAGGTATAAAAAATAAAGGGTTATGTTTTCGTATGATGCTAGAATAAGTATAAATTAGTAAGAACGAAATTAAAGAGAAAATCATAAATTCTATCATAAAGATAATAAGGTGGTGACGAACTGTCTTCAAGGACAATCAGTACTGAAATTGAATTATGATTTCATTAAGAAGCTCAAGGATCATAAACCTCTGAAAAGTATTCTGTACATAAAATCATAAGTTGTGAAAGAAATTTAACAACAATAAATACAATGAAAGAGTTCGTCAAACTATGACGAAATACATTAATGTCATTGACGACAAATTAGTAATTATGTTATAATTAAAAAAAAAAATGTGGTAAGTGGAGTTCTTACAGATGGTATCATAGTTCATGTAGCACTGGGCATATATGTGTCCTCACATGGAAAATTAAAAATCGAATTTTTTTTTTTGCTGTAAATTTATTTAATTTGAAAAAAAAATCACTAATTTATTTTCTAAATACAGTGATTTAGTGCAGAAAAGTACATTTGTATTTATGAGTGATAGAGGAGGGTTGCACGTAGATCTAAGTGGTGAGGGAAATCCACCATCTCAAAATTCTCAGCTGCTGTATATGTTCACGGAGATGCAACAAGAATTGATTCATCTGAGAATGAGCAATGAACGATTTTTGCAAACCAGCGAAGAGAAGGAGACGAAAGTGAAGACCCTGGAAGAAAGAGAAAAGAATATGAAACTAACTCAGAAGGATCTGAGGATGATGAAGCAACTGGACAACAGTTCAGAAAGAAAAATGAATTGCAAGGAGAATTTAGAAAAACTAAACCTCCCACTTATGATGGTGAAAAGGAGGAAGATGCAGAAGCTTGGCTTCTAAATATGGTAAAATAATTTCAAGTCTATGAAGATGGAAGTAACCTGAAAGCCGAATTGTCTATTTACCAACTACAAGGTAAAGCTGCCTTATGGTGGGAAGAAACCAAAATGGTACATGTACTAGATGAGAAAACTATTACTTGGGAAGACTTTCAAACTAAATTCAAGTCTATATATCCAAACGAGAGATATTATGATGACAAAGCCAAAGAGTTTCAAGAGCTTAGATTGGGAAAACTCACTATATATGAGTTTGTTAGCAAATTAACTAACCTGCTTCACTATGTACTTTATATCAGAGAAGAAAAGGCCAAGGTACAATGATTTTTAAACTACCTACCTACTATCTACAAGGAGAGAATATAATTTGATAATCCTAAGAAAATGGGTGAAGTAGTACACAAAGAAAGACTATATTATCAGTAGTTCAAAGGAAAAAAGGATCAACTGAAAAATTGGAAAAGAAAAGTAAAAAGGAAAGGTGACTCTAGTGGAAAAAGAGTAAAACCAGTACATTTGAAAAAATTTGGGAAAAATCATCAAAGGAAGAAGTTTAACAAAATTAGAGAAAATCAACCAGCATAATCAAAAACTAGATCTAAACAGATGGATGTAAACAACAAGAAAGAAGGGACTGTAAAAATGAAGGAACCATTAAAGTGATGGGGTTGTGGAGAACCTCACCTGTTACGTGACTCTCCTCATCGAATAGTAAAAAATATTCAAGTGTTAAGAGAGGTGACTACTATAAATGACGTTGCTAGAAACATTGCAAGAATTAGTGCTTCACTAGAGGATCGCCAAGCTGAACACCAATCAACCATGATCTAAATCGAAGGTATGATTGTTGAACAACCTGTTTCTATTTCAATAGATCCAAGAGAAAATTTAAGCTATATAAGTCCTCAGATGGTCGAAAAGGGAAAATTAAAATTAGAAATATTTTAGCAAGCATGGTTTGTTTAGCTAGCTACTAGAACAAAAGGAAAATTGACCCGTAAACTACCAAATATTGCTGTAAAATTAAATGGGTATGAAACTAAACTAAAATTAAAAATTTTTCCTCTAGGCTCCAATGATGTGTTAGTGGGAATGGACTAGTTAGAAAAATAGAAAGTAATATAAAATTTCTTAGATAAAAAAATTCACTGTATAGATGGTGAGGGAAAACTAGTGATAGTAAAAGGAAAAACAATAACAATAAGAAAAATTTGAACACGATAGTTAAAAAGGACAGCAAGGAAAGTTTGTCAAGTATATCTTGTACAAGTGGAGGAATTGGGACAGCAAACTGAAAATTAAGTTGTAGCAACTTTACCAATAATTAGAGAGTTCAAAGATGTGTTTCTAGATGAAATCTCCCATTTACCCCCTAAAGGAGAAATTGAATTCTCAATTGAACTGGTACCTGGAGCTACACTTGTCTCTAGAGAACCCTACCAAATGAGTACTCGTGAGTTGTTAGAATTAAAACTACAACTACAAGAGTTGTTAGACATAGTTTACATCAGACCAAGTGTGTCTCATTGGGGAGCACCTGTAGTTTTTATTAAAAATAAATATGGTACATTGAGGATTTGCATAGACTACAAAAAACTAAATAAATTAACCATAAAGAACAAATATCCTCTACCCATAATAGATGACTTATTTGATCAAGTTAGAGGAGCTACTATATTTTCAAAGATTTATTTAAGAACAGGCTATCATCAACTAATAATCAAAGATGAATACATTAACAAGACAACATTCATGACTAGATACGAGCGCCATGAATTTGTAGTTGTACCTTTTGGGTTGACTAATGCACCTGCTACATTCATGTGTCTAATTAATAGTGTGTTACATAAGTATCTAGAGAAATTTGTTTTTGTGTTCATTGATAACATTCTAGTATATTTCGAAAATGAATTAGAACATAAAGAATATCTTAGAATTGTCTTACAAACACTAAGAGAACATAATTTATATGCCAAAATTAGTAAGTGTGAATTTTATAAAGACAAGATTCAGTATTTGGGTCATGTAACTTGAGAGGATGAATTGGCAGTAGACCCAGAGAAGATATAAGCTATCATGGATTGGCCTGTACCTACTAATGTCGTAGCCGTAAGATCATTCATGGGCATCGCTGGATACTATAGGAGATTTGTAGAAGGATTTTCATCCTTAACATATCTTATTACTTCTTTACAGAAAAACGGAGTGAAGTTGAGTGGACAACAAAATGTCAACACAATTTTGAACAGTTAAAACTTAAACTAACAACTTCTCCTATTTTGTTGTTGATACAAAAAAATAATTTTTAGTTTGTACAGAAGAATGTGTAGAGGGATTAGGAGGGGTATTACTACAATAAAACTCAGTCATAGCCAATGAATCAAGAAATTTAAAGAAACATTAACAGAGTTACACTGTATATGACATAGAGTTAGTTGTTGTAACACATGCTTTGAAGATGTGGAAACTTTATCTGCTAGGAAAGAAGTTTATGCTAATGACAGATCATATAAGCTTGAAATACTTTTTCACACAACCTTATTTAAATGCTACATAAGTTAGATGGTTTTCTTTCCTTAGTGAGTTTGACATGGAAATCAAAAATATTAAAAGGAAGGAAAATAAGATTGCAGATGCTTTGAGTAGGAATGCTCATCAGATTTTGAATAGTGCTGGAAGTAGTGAAAATTGACATAGAAGGATTGATACAAGAAGTGGTGAGTCAAGATCCAAACTATGAAAAATTACAAGAAAAATTGTAGAACATTGCAATACTGGGAAATACTCAAAATCAGAAGGGGCTAATTTATTATAAAAACAAATTGTATATTCCAAATGTGATCTCATTAAAATAGGAAATTTTAGATGAGTATCATAAACAACCTTATGAAGGGCATCCTAGTTATCAAAAAAATATTTCAGCATTGAGAAAGAATATGTTTTCTACTGGTATGAAGAAATATGTGGTTGATTACCTATTTAGATGTCTAGAATGTCAACAGGTAAAAGTAGAGCATTAACATCTAGCAGGATTTTTGAATCCTTTACCTATCCCAGAATGGAAATGGGAAGTAGTTTCCATAGATTTTATTAGTGGATTGCCTAGAACTAAATATCAACATGATTCTATAATGGTGTTTGTAGACACATTGAATAAAGCTGCACACTTTTTACTAGTACAATCTACTTTGGTACAACTCAAGTAGCTAATGTGTCCAGGAAGGAGAATGTGAAGTCGCATGCTATTCCTAAAATGATTATATCAGACATAGATCCAAAGTTTACTTCATCTTTTTGGAAGACTCTGTTTGGAGGAATGGGTACCAAATTGAACTTTAGTACCGCCTACTATCCTCAAACAGATGGTCAAACTGAGAGGAAAAACCAGATTCTAGAATACATGTTATGGACAAACCTACAATATTGAAATATTTTCTGCATCTAGAAAAGTTGCATATAATAATAGTTATCAAGCTTCAATAAATATGAGTCATTTTGAAGCATTGTATGCTAGAAAGTGCCATACACCGCATAGTTGGAGTCAGCCAAAAGAAAAGTTAATTCTTGGACCAGATGCATTTCAAGAGATGGAAATAAATCTAAAGAGAATTCATTAAAACATTAAAACAACTCAAGACAGACAAAAGAGCTATGTTGATAAAAGAGAATTCATAGAGAATTCAAAGAGGGAGGCCATGTTTACTTGAGTATTAAGCATAAAAAGAGTAATTTATACATGGGTAGCTATGCTAAATTAGCAACATGCTACTATGGACCATTTGAAGTTCTAGAAACAGTGGGGCTAGTAACTTATAAATTGGCTCTACCTAGTCACATTAATGTTTACAATGTTTATCATGTTTCCTTATTGAAAAATTATTTACATGATCCTACTCATGTAATTGATTAGACTTTGATATAGGTGGAACAATAAAGGGAATTTCTTCCAAAGCCCCCTCATATATAGGAACAAGAAGAAATCGAGCTCCAGAATAGGACCGTAGCTAGGGTGAAAGTGCAGTGGAGGCACTTTTCACTTGAAGAAGCTACTTGGGAGCGAGAAGAAGAAATCAAGGAAAGATATCCATCACTGTTTTCAACGTGAATTGATATCTTGCAACACCGAGGACAACGTTTTGTTTTAGAGGGGGAATATGTAATATCCCTATTTTTATTATTTTTATTAGACATTTGAGCAATCCTAAAGGTTGAGTGAACCTAAAGGAAAACAATTATTGTGGACTTATTATTGTGGAGACTAGGATTTCAAATCCATGAGGATGGATAAGGTTCCAAATAATTACCCAGATTCTCCAAAAACCCTTGGAGAAAATAAATTAAATTAAAAATATGAGATTGGAGTTAAAAATCTAAAATACCTTAGTAAAGTGAAAATTGACTGAGAAGAGCTGAAATAAAACTAGAAAGAGGAAAAAGCTAGTTTTAAAGTACTTTTGTGGAAAAAATAAAAGGAAAGCCTACGAAAAAGGAGACATAATCCTAATTAAGTGGACACAGTTATGGAAACATGCTGAAGGGAAATAAATCTTAAGTAATTCATTCTCGTGCAGACAAGAGATTGTATTCACTTTGGAGGAACTGGTCTCTGCTCGAGGGGAGTTGTGGAGAGAAAGCTCAAGGTTGGGTGGCAAATAGTCTTACCAAAATTGGTATGCACAAGTAAATTCAATTTTTTGTTATGAATTGTAGTGGTAAATAAAGTTATAATTTATCTAATTGTATTGAATTATGATTCAATTAGAATAGATGGAATTGTGTAAGAAAGTTAGTTTTATGCATAAATAAATTTTATACAAAATATATTTAGGCATACTCATGTATTTAATAGCAAAGATATATAGTAAATATAGTTGATCTGTATGGTTACATAGAAAATTATAAATTAATAACCAACAATCATAATGTATAAACCCCAGAAATCAGGTTTAAATATGAGGTTAGGTTGTAAATCTTAAAACTGTATACAGAGAAAACATAGCTAAATACATGTGGAAAGAAGGTAAATTATTTTATTTATCAGATTGCAAAATAGAACATTAAATAGGAAATTATATACATAAAGAGAAAATTTCCTTTCCCTTAGTAAACATGAATACTCAAAATCAAAGTAGATCTGCTGCTGTAAATTAACTAGAAGAATTGATAGACATAAAATCTTGCATTAACACAAAAGTGTGTAAATGTCATACAACATAAACAACATGTAGTAAGTAAGTTTAATTCAAAATACTGATAATAACTACTCTGTATCATAGTAGTAATAATTTAACCATGATATTACTCTGCATATAAATTACAATTATAATCTGTCATAATTTATGGACATTGTCCATGGTCCTAACTAAATAGTTACAACAGAATTATAATTTGAATAGTTCAAAATTTAGGAGTCTGAATTCTTCAAAGCCATATTGACCAACCTGTATAGAAGAAATAAAATTCTATTATCAAATGAATGTCAGAATGAGTTGCCCAATTTGAAAAGAATAGTAATTAAACTGAGAAATTGTGCATTGAGGAAAGTGGAGTACCTGCACATAACAGTTTATTATGATTTAGTATGTGTATAAATTGAATTAAATAAAACAATATATATAAATATTCAACAAGGGTAATTAAATGTGGAAAATTACCTTCTTGTGCTATGTTAAAAAGTGACAGTAAACCTGCACATAAACATGAGAAGATTTCCTAAGTACAAGCATTAAATCAAACAGAAGAGTAAATGGAAATTAATATGAAGAGAGGAAAATTGAGTACATTCGGTCTCATCGACAGATTACATATTGAAACTCAGAAAATATTTTAATAATTGATTAAATTTTACCTATACAATTCATGATTTTACTAATTTGAGTAAATTAATAAAATCCTAAATTTAGTACAAATTACTCTCAACACAGATCTCAATTTAAAGTTGACAAATTCATAAAGAATGAAAATTTTTAACACTGTGGTGTTAGTTCTATACAAAATTTAAATAATTCAACATAAAGGTCAACATCATAAAAAGGGGAATGTTATGAAGAACATTAAAGAGACATAGTAACCGAAATTCATCATGATGGAACGAGGGTTTCTGATTTAAATCGAAAATAAATTTTACTTCAGGTGAAATGATCAATCCAAAAGTCTAGAAAATCGATGAGAATTGTATTAAGTCCCAACTAAAGAAATATATAAAATTCCTATGGAGATTTCAGTTGAAAATACGAATACAATGTCAGATAAGGTAGAAATAAATTAACTTTCATTAGCATACGAAAAATTTAATACACAAAGTTTCATTAAAAATCACAGTGGAGAGAAAAAAATATCGACTGAAAACTCCAATACTGGAATCTCGTTAAAGAGAAAAAGAGAATAACAATACAATGAGATTTCCATTTGAATCAAAGAGAAACCAAGTGTATGTACTATACACTTGTAAGATGTCCAAGCTCAGCACTGCTTTGTCAAATTAATTTGGGGAAAATCGAAGTGGGAAATGAAATTTCATAGTCAAAGAAAACCCATAAATTAATTCTAACTAAACGTTGTAAATCCAACTAGTATGGAAAAACTCAAATTATATTATGAATTTGTTGAGTTAATCATAACTGGAAACTTTTACAAAAAATTATGCATGAGGGAGCTATATTGAAAAAAATGAATCTATAATTAACTACAGAGAATTATATGCCGGATTTAAATCATGTATATGTCATTGCATTAACACGAAGATAGTATAGTGGTAATAATGAAAAAAAAAGTTTTGAGATAAATTAATCAAACCAAGGATTCAATCCATCATAAACCTGTAAGTAATTACAACTGAAAGGTAGTGGACTAAACGATAATAATGAGGTAAAGAAATTTCAGGCAGAGTGTTCGTAGAAACACGAAAACAATAGTCAACCAAGAATTTCATTAAGGATTGAAATTCCTTACCTTTTACTTGCAGAGAAGAAATTTAACTCATAGTTTATGGAACCACTAAAGAATGATAAGTTAACCACTTTAGATAAAATGAAACACCGAATAATAAAATTGAAGTAAAGAAACTGAAACTGAACAAAATAAATGTGAAAGAGGCAACATTACAAAAATATACACTACCTTACATGAACAGAACAATAACAAGTTTGATAATGAAGCCCTGATGGCAATACAAGAGACTGATTGCATGGTAAAGTAAGTGAATTGGATGGACTGCATGGGTAACCCAGGGATAGGGGTTTGACAGAAAAACCAGAGCCGAAGAGTCGAAAATTCCCAAAACGAAAATGAAAATTCGGAATAGGGTTAGTTCTCCGAAGTTAACCATCTTGAATATACAAACCCATCTTGACCATCAATGTGTCAATGATCTAAGCCAACAATAGATAGAAAAAAATATCTGGAGCGATGTGATTGATTTAATGACCGAATTATAGTTATAAATAATGAAATATCAAAAATATAAATGTATTAAAACCTCTGACCTGAATATCTATAGATCGTAAATTCAAATCCATAAACCGACTAATGCATATCAATATATTAATTTAGAATTTGTGTACTAAAGAGTTACATATTGACAATGTAATATAAGTTTTAAATCAATAAAATCCCAAAGCGATTGATATAATGTAACAACGTTACAAAGGAGTCATTTCGTAATTAAGGTAGAAAGGGAAAAATATTTGATATGTATAACACAACTTCTTTTGATAAACTTGCATGTCATTAAACCTTAAATGGTTAATTAGATATGCGAAAACGAGATAAGTGGAATGTGTAAATTGTAATTTATATGAATGCTTTAGGATATATTAAGAATATCATTAAATCCTTTAAGAGGTTCTAGGTGTATACCGTACTAAAATAAAAGATATATGCTTCAATAATAGAAATTAATATAATAGATGATGTTAACCTTGCGGATATTAACGGTGACATAATGTGGAAGTGGAATAAAGGGTGAAAGTAACTTAGAATATAATTAAATATTATAAGGTATGAAAAATAAAGGGTTATGTTACCACATGATGGTAGAATAAGTATAAATTAGTAAGGACCGAATTAAAGGGAAAACTATAAATTCTATCATAAACATAATAAGGCTGTGAAGAAATGTCTTCAAGGATAGTCACTACTGAAACTGAATTATGATTTCGTTAAGAAGGTCAACAATCATAAATCTAAAAAAAATATTATGTACATAAAATCATAAGTTGTGAAAGAAATTTAACAACAGTAAATACAGTGAAAGAGTTTATGACAAAGTACATTAATTTCATTGACGAAAAATTAGTAATTATGTTATAATTAGAAAAACAATTGTGGTAAGTGGATTTGATACAACTATAAAAGCTATTTTAAACTGATTTTCTTTCTTAATGGGAAAAAATACAAAATAACTATGTAAATTCATCTAGGAATAGGTGGAGTTGATTATTTTCTTTTTTTAAAAGGAAGATATTAAACTTAAATATTCATAGTCCAACATTAATTTTTTCTATTATTATTATTACAATTTATGTTATCTACGTGTCCAACTATCATAGGTGTTTAATACATAAGTTTAATATTTATATTCTAACTTCACAATACTACTTACAAATTTGGATTGTGTTGTCCGTAGAAGCATTTTCCAGGTTTTCATGATGCAATGTTTTTAGCATACACATTACAAATGCATGTAAAAATAATTTTCAGAGGAGGTCATTACAAATAGAATTCTTGTCTTAATTTACAATATTGTTATGGTAATTGAAGACCGTGAGAAACTATTATTTATAACAAAATTTCAAAATGTGTAGCGTTAGTCAAAGGTTAAAAGAGTATTCTTAGTTCTATATGAGAGTACTAATAAAATTTATAAAATATATGGTACAATCCTCTGGTAATGATGTACAAATTTCAAATAATATATGATGTGATAATCCTAAAAAAATTTGGACAAAATATGCTATTGTCCTATATAATTTTTATTTTCAAAGTACTTCCATGCTATGGAATTAGAAATTCTTATTTTTCTTATTTTTGTATAGTTGATCTAACTGTTGGACCCTTGGTTAAACTAAGAGAGGGGGTGAATCATTTTAATGAAACCATGTTCTTATTAAACTTTCTTTTATACTCATTCACTTCATCATTGTGTGATCAACTTAATATACATTGGAACAACAATCTTAATAAATGAGTAGCAGGTATTAAGAAGAATAAATACAGAGTATCAAAACATAATCATCATGCATATAGACAACATATATAAGTGGAAACCCATAAGGGAGAAAACCACATATTATTATTGTTGTGATGCAAAGGTAAGTTCCAACTCCCTCTCACCACTGATTTTCTGTAGGCACCAACCTATAGGAGGCTCCTACCTCAATTCTGCAAGCTACAACTTGCAAGGAAGCTCCAACTCCCATATATTTTCTATAGGTTACAACCTACAAGAGGCTCCTACCTTAGCCAGCTACAACTGACATCTATCAAGCTACAACTTGATATGGAAGCACCATCTTCCTCACTCTTTCAAAAACCACATGCTGGTTTACCTGGATATCAACTCTGTTCTGTTCCTTTTCCACTACTGTCCACTAGCCTTATATCATCTCTGAGTCTTCACAGCTTCTCTATCTGCTCCTCCTTCTTCTTATCCTCTCTGCCTCAATTCTCCATTCTCTAACTTCTCTATGCATATCTATGTGATATCATTTATAGGGTTCACCTCATGACTATTTTTATCCCACAGGAAATTCAAAATGAAAATCCATGACTATTTGAATTTCACCTTCTCATTTCTTTTCTAGCATATTCAGAAAAATATAACAATATGTATACATTTCAATATTACAGTGGGATATTTCTTTGCCTCTGGAGACTTGCCTTTGCATCACAAACAATATAAAACAATTAAAAAATTTACATTTACATTTTCATTTGATATATCTCATTCAACCATTTTAGTTCTTCGCTCATTGTGTGCTTGTCTTTTCTGCTATTGTAGTATAACAAACCCACATTTTCATTCTTGTGCATTTCAAATTTAGATTATACAAATCTGAATACCTTCACTACACACCTCTTCAAATTTGCAATCTCTGTTTACTACAATTGTGTATCTGCTGCATATACAACTACTTTAAAATTTTAGCCCCCAAATAATTTTAACTATGGGCAATTTCTAACACTATGTGAAAGCTTTAAATTTTCCTCAATGGTTAGAACCATATAAATAACCCATTTCATGATCTTCGGATTAATATTCAAATAGACATTAGCCCCCAAAAGTCTTCGGACTTCACCAGAAATCTGAATGTATTTAGGCTTGGATTAATACTCAGATTGTGATATGGCCCGACAACATATATTATATCCAACATAATCTTCGCCCTTAGTTAAAACTAAAGTATCAACAACCCACTCTATAGCATATCAAGTCATTTGATTTCAAATGTCAACTCATTCGATACCCCATTCTATATCAAAGGTTCTACCTTGAATTAAAACGTCATTCCAATATATATATTTAACATTTAAC
Source organism: Pinus albicaulis (assembly GCA_034641835.2). Classification (NCBI taxonomy): domain Eukaryota; kingdom Viridiplantae; phylum Streptophyta; class Pinopsida; order Pinales; family Pinaceae; genus Pinus; species Pinus albicaulis. The sequence goes on from MU968411.1 coordinate 67,324,045, forward strand.
CTCAATTATTAAGCCCGATGTAAAATCCTTTCTTCAATCCGAAGTTTAAACCACATGCTGGAGACCCATTTTATAACTTATCGAATAAATATTCGATATTGTGTAAAATGTGTATGCACACCCAACTTTGCAAATAAATCTGAAGGCTAGCCCATATATCCGTAATGGTTCATATTTATCAATCATCATAAACTTATCAATTCGAATGCAAAATAACATTACCATAAATTCGCCCATACTTAACTTTCCACGCACCAACACATAGTCAGGCCCACGGCTTTATAACCTTGCCTTAAATTTCGCGCATCTTCATGATATGAATGTTGTCTGTTCACAAGGTTCGATCATCCAAAGAATATCGCATTATTTTCACCTCTGTGGTTTAACACGAAAATATTTTGCGAAATAGGTGGATTTGGAATACCACCTAGGCCATGTGTCGATCAATGGGCACTATTGCATTTTTTTTCACAATACCATTTACCATTTTGAAACTTTGCGAAAACCACAAGTGGTTTCTTAAGACCGCTCCCCTGTTCATGGTTCCATTGCGTCTTTGCTCAAGGTTCCTTTGCATAGATCTATAAAAACCTACCTTTTTCTTCCTAACTCCGCCTTCTGTTCTTTAACATTTTCTAGGTTCATTTCGCCATCAACTCACAATTCCGCTCCACCTTCATGAAAAAATAGATCTATGAATCCTCTGCGCCATATTCTACTATGATATAAGCCATCGATTAGTCGGCCTTATACATGAACTCTTCCATTATTAACCTTACATGCTTGGTTTTGTACTCCATCTTCTTGTTGCTTCCCATTCCTTCAATGCTGATATTGATTTCGAAATATAATTCCTTATCAAATAGGTTTTAAAACAAAAAAAACATTCCGCCTTTTTTGCCTTTGACCATCACCGATTCCACCCCTTTAAATTCTTTTCTTCATGCATAGTTTAACTCTACACTTCCATTATTGCACATTGTAATCAGACCATCGGTTCTTCTTCAAACCATCATAACGTTCTTTCTACGCATATTCAATCTATATATTTCACTTAATTTTTTCACTGTGTTGTATATTAACCATTCCACTTCAAGTTCTTTCGCTCCTTTCGATGGTTTCATTAGATTTCCCTTCTCATTGGAATGTTAGGCCTTCACAGTTCCATACCAAATATTTTCTTCAAAATAGTATGCCTATCAAAACCCCTAACTTATAATTTTATTTCACCAGATCCAGTTCCTCAAGTACAAATTCCAAAACTAGATTCTATTGGATTAATAGCTCCTGAATCCTTCTTTGGAATGAAATCCACAAGAATTATATCAAATCTTCTATTTCACACAGAGACACCAATTCAACCATTAACACGGATTTTACACATACATAATTCAATAAATTGACACATACAGGACTCAACATCAATCCTTTCATATACAAATATGAAATCAAACACAAAGCCTTCTTGCTTCAAATTCGATGGCCTTCTATTCTCACTACTCTGCCTCTGAACAGCTCTGCTACTTCCTGGTGTCTAAGTTACCTCTTTTTGCTACCCTCGCTTCCTATGTTTCTTTTCTAATGCTGCTCCTATCTTCTCCTTTGCCATCAATGACAATATTTCCAACAGTCTCCCCCTTTGGCATTGATGGAAATACTTTAATACTCTTATTTTTCTTGCTTTTCCTCCCCCTTTGACATCAATGGAAAAGGGTGTGGTTTCCAAATCTTGTCCATAACATTCTAATCTTGAGGACCTGTTCCATGCACTTGTCACTTGCTCTGGTTCTTTTCTAACAATATTTGTTGACTAATCTCCCCCTGGAATGATGCCTTATTTTCTGATCTCCCCTTGGAATGATGATTTCTTTTCATGTCAGAGAGTAACATCTAAAGACACTACCCCTAGTTTGTCTCTTAGATATTCAAATGGCTCTTTAGAAAGAGGTTTTGTGAATATTTCTATTGTTTGTTCCTTTGTTGGTACATATTCCAACTTCACTACTTTCTGTGCTACTTGTTCTCTGAGGAAATGGTATTTAATTGGGATTTGCTTTGTTTTTGAATGAAATACTGGATTTTTTGATATACTTATTGCACTTTTATTGTCACACTTGATTGAAATGGGATCATATATGCTTACCTTCATGTCTTGGAGTGTTTGTTTCATCCACATTACTTGTGTGCAGCATGTTGTTGCTACTATGTATTCCGCTTCTATTGTAGATAGAGAGATAGAATATTTCTTCTTGCTTAGCCATGCCACCAGAATTTTTCCCAAATAAAATGCACCTCCACTTGTGCTTTTCCTGTCATCCATGCAGCTGGCCCAATCTGCATCTGTATATGTTGTCAAAGTGAAGCTTTTGCTTTTTGGATACCATAGTCCATAATGTTCAATTCCTTGTAGATATCTTAATATTCTCTTGATTGCTAGTAAGTGATTTTGTTTTGGTGCTGCTTGATATCTTTCCACAAGTCCTACTGCCAAGACAATGTATGGTCTAGAGGCAGTTAGGTATAGCAAACTTCCTACCATGGATCTGTAAAGTCTTTAATGTATATATGCAAATCCATCATTTGCACATAGCTTGCATCCAGTGATCATGGGAGTTGACACAGGTTTGCAGTCTTCCATTTGGAACCTTGTTAAATCTCTCTTAAGTATTTTTCTTATGAGATGAATTTTTTTGTGTTCTTTTGTTGAATTTGAAGTCCTAAATAGAAGGTGAGCCCTCCAATCATAGACATCTTAAATTCTGATTTCATTTCTTCAGCAAATTCTTTTTTTAACTTCTCTTTGTTGCTACCAAACATGATGTCATCTACATATACTACTACAATCAGGAGTTCATTTTCATTAGCATTTATGTACAAATTGTTGTCTACTCCTCCTTTCTTAAAACCTTTTTTTTGCAAGTATTTGTCTAGCCTTGAATACCATGCACGAGGAGCTTGTTTCAGCCCATATAAGGCTTTCTTTAATCTGCACACATAGTCTTGATTATCTGTTAATGAAAATCCTTGAGGTTGTTCCATGTAGACTTCTTCTTATAGATCTCCATTCAGGAAGGAAGACTTCACATCCATTTGATATATATTGAAATCATGATAACATGCAAGGGCCAAAAACATTCTGATTGCTTCCATTCTAGCTACAGGGACAAATGTTTCATCATAATCAAGACCTTCAATTTGTGAATATCCCTTGCATACAAGTCTGGCTTTATTTCTGATTACCTGCCCTTGTTCATTCATCTTATTCTTGAATATCCATTTTGTGCCAATGACATTTTCCCCAGTGGATCTTGGAATTAATTCCCAGGTATTGTTCTTCTCAATTTGGTCTAGTTCTTTATTCATAGCATTTACCCAATTTCTGTCTTTGCTGGCTTCTTCGAACTTCTTTGGCTCTATTTGATATAGCATGGCTAGGTGTACTTCTTCTGTCTATTCAGCAAGCTGTCTTCTTGCCTAGACTCCCACACTCTTGTACCCAATGATTTGATCTTCTGGATGATTCTTTTGAGTGTGTCTTGAGGGACCTTTTAAGTTTAATTTGGTATCTTTTGTTGTCTTGCTCAGTCCATCATTATCTTGGTTCTCTTCTTCACGATCTTCTGGAGGATTGCTGCATCTTGCACTTCTTGTTCTATTTGGTAGATCTTCATCAAATCTTACATCAATGCTTTCCACAATTTTGTGTAGTGTTTTTTTGTAGCACCTGTAACCCTTACTCTTGGATGCATATCCTAAAAATATTCCTTCATCAACCCTTGCATCAAGCTTTCCCAGGTTTTCATTATTATTTTTTATGAAACACTTGCTTCCAAAGACTCTAAAGTGCTTGATTGATGCTAGTTTACCATGCCATAATTCGTCAGGAGTCTTTTCACAGTTTGGCCTTAAATGAGCTTTGTTAAGAATGTGAACAACTGTGTGAACTGCTTCTACCTAGAATTTTTTGGGAATGTTACTTTCTTGCATCATTGCTCTGGCAATCTATTGTACTAACCTGTTTTGTTTCTCTGCCACTCCATTCTATTGAGGTGTACCTGCAATTGTAAACTAATTTTTTATCCCATGCTCATTGCATAGATCTGCAAAATCATAGTCTGTGAATTCACCTCCTCTGTCTGATCTAATGCACTTTAACTTGCATTCTGTTTGATTTTCTACCAATGCCTTGAATATCTTGAATTTCACAAGTGCTTCAGATTTATATTTGAGAAATGCTACCCACGTCATTCTGGAAAAATCATCTATTATCAGCATGAAATAAGATTCTCCACTTGGTGCTTTAGTTCTTGAAGGTCCACACAGGTCCATGTGTACAAGCTGAAGTGGCCTACTTGTTGATAGTTCATCTTTGGTTTTAAAATATGTGCAGGTCTATTTTCCTAATTGGCAAGATTTACATATGGTATTTGAAGGCTTCTTTGTTGCTGGCATATCTCTGACTGCATTCTTCTTCTTAGACTAATGATGTGGTCAAAGTTAAGGTGTACCAATCTTCTATGCCATAACCATGATTCAAAAATTTTGCTTAGGTGGCATGGTTCATTCTCTTCTTTCACTATATAGACATTACTTTCTATTCGAATACCTTTAATCAAGGTCTTTCCTGTAGTGCTTGATCTTACTTTAGAGCCTTGTGCTCTAAAAATAACTTCAAAGCCTTTATCACACATTTGACTGAAACTAAGCAGATTTTCTTTCAGCCCATCCACAAATAATACATCTTGATTTTCCCTGCTTTATCATTGCCGAAAGTTACATTTCCAGATTTCTTTTCATCAAAGGTTATGAACTTGCTTCTATCTCTAGTCATATGCTTTGAGCATCCACTGTCCAAATACCATTAGCTTTTCTGATCTTGGGCTATTAGAGCCAGGTCACACTTATTCAACTTCCTTTTCCACTGCAGGCAGTTATTTGTTTGGCACCTTTTCTGAGAAGATGGACCACATTCTTTGAGAGGACATTCGGAAGACATATGTCTGATTTTATGGCATACACAACATTTGATCATATTTTTAGCAGAATTATGAGTATGAGTGAACTCTACGTAATTCATAAATCTCCTTAAGGTTTTGAACATCAGTCTTTGTCCATATGTTTTACACTCCTTGGTTTTATGGCTGAATTCCTTACAGTAAAAACAATACCCATAAAAATAATTAGTGTACCTGATGAAGGGTTTCCTTCTCCATTTGTTTGCTTGAGGTAGTATTTTCACTTTTTACATCCTTTGCAGGTTGGAATCGGTTCTCCTTTTATGACAGTATGCAACAATATATCCTAGTTTGTGGTAGGCATAACAAGTGACATTTTTTATAAGGGGGAGGAATCTCCTTTTATAGCTTCCAAATTTTATATATTCAGGAGTATATGAGCCTTTTTGAGTTGATTGTTTATTTATTTCATTCTTTGTCATTTGAGGTTACTTCATGTTCCTGTTTACTTCATTACAGGCTTCTACTTATGTAGGAACCTTCTGAACTGCTTCATTATCTTTGACATCTTTTACAAAAATGATATTCCCATTATCTGTTTCTTTGATTTTACTTGTTTCTCCTTCATAGCCTATCCCAGTTTTTATCAGAGGAGATCTTTGAGCATCTAGTATTTTATTAAACTTATCAGAGCTTGTCATTTGAGGAGTGTTTATTGACAATTTCCTTTGGATGTTTTCTAATTTCTTCCTCAAGCTTACCACTTCTTCTTCCAATTTCTCTTGCTTCTAAATTTCATCCTCAATTTCCTTAAGTAGAGTGTCTTCTAACTTCTTGGCTTCTTCAATCTCTACTTTCAACTGAATGAGGTCTTATGAATTTTTTTCTTCTCTTACATATTTGAGGAGAATGTCTTTCTATTTTCTGCACTTTATTTTAAGTCTGTCTATTTCCTTCAGGGCACTTCTTACCTCCCCCTCAAGATCAACTTCACCTTCTTCCACATATTCTAGAAGGAATCCTTCAAGCTCTTCCTTGGCCATCAATACAAATTCGGAGGTTCCTTCTTCATTTGAGGTTTCATCTGAGTTTTCAGATGCACCGCTATCTTGCTGGGCATAAAATGAGTTTCTCCTATATCTATTCCCTTTCTGCCAGTTCTTTGATATGGTTTTCTCTGACTCTTGAGTCTGATTCTTTGTCTTCTTATGAGGACACTTAGAAGCATAGTGTCCAACTCTTCCACAATTAAATCATTTAAATGGAAGTTTACCTTTATATTTGCCGGATCCTCTTTCTAATCTTCTGATAAATTTGGCCTCTTCTTCATCAGAGCAGGAGCACATATCTTCTTTTTCTTCTTTTTTCTTCTGTGTCTTGAAGGCTGCCTCCCTCACATTTTACTTACTCTGTGGTAGTCTCATCTCATAGGCTGTTAAGTTTCCAAGTAATTGGTTCATGGTCAAAGTTTCCCAATCAGTTGTTTCTTCTATGGCAGAAACTTTGGGGTTAAAGATGGATGGTAAATATCTTAGAATCTTTTGAACAATTACACATTATTTTATGGTTTCTCCTAGACCTTTCATGTTATTCACAATTTCTGCAACCCTTAAAAAGAAGCTGGAAATGTCTTCATCATCATTCATTTTTATATTTTCAAACTAAGCTCTATAGACTTGAAGTTTGGCTATTTTCACCTTTTTGTCTCCCTCATGGATGTTTTCTAGTGTATCCCATATTTCTTTGGCAGTCTTGTTGTGCATTACTTTGATAAATTATGCCTCGCAAAGTCCACTTAAGAGTGCATTCATGGCTTTTGCATTAGCTACAAATTCTTGTTTGGCATATTTCTTTAAGTAAGTATCCTTTGGGGCATATCCTAATTCCACAGCAGCCCAAACTTCTATTCCTAGAGACATTATGTACGTCATCATTCTTATTTTCTAGAAGGCATAATTTGTACCGGTGAACAAAGGGGATTTAATTGTTGAGCATCCTTCTAGACTAGCCATCCTAGGGACCTATGATCTCCTTCCAGTTGTTAAACTGATACAGAAGGAACTTGCTCTGATACTAATTGTTGGACCCTTGGTTAAACAGAGAAGGGGCGTGAATCAGTTTAATGTAGTCATGTTCTTATTAAAATTTGTTTTATACTCATTCACATCATCATTTTGTGATCAACTTAATATACAATGGAACAACAATCTTAATAAATGAGCAGCAGGTATTAAGCAAAATAAATACAGAGTATCAACACATAATCATCATGCATATAGACAAAAGATATAAGTGAAAACCCATAAGGGAGAAAACCACATCTTATTATTGTTTTGATGCAAAGGCAAGCTCCAACTCCCTCTCACCACTGATTTTTTGTAGGCACCAACCTACAGGAGGCTCCTACCTCAATTCTGCAAGCTACAACTTGCAAGGAAGCTCCAACTCCCATCTATTTTCTGTAGGCTACAACCTATAGGAGGCTCCTAACTCAGCCAGCTACAACTTGATATGGGAGCACCAAATTCCTCACTCTTTCAAAAACCACATGCTGATTTACCTGGATATCATCTCTGTTCTATTCCTTTTTCACTGTTGTCCACTAGCCTTATATCATCTCTGAGTCTTCACAGCTTCTCTATTTTCTCCTCCTTCTTCTTACCCTCTCTGCCTCAAGTCTCCATTCTCTAACTTCTCTATGCATATCTATGTGATATCATTTATAGGGTTCACCTCATGACTGTTTGTATTCCATAGGAAATTTGAAGTGAATAGCCATGACTCTTTGAATTTCACCTTCTTATTTCTTTCCTAGCATATTCAGAAGAATATAACAATATGTATACATTTCAATATTACAGTGGGATATTTCTTTGCCTCCAGAGACTTTCCTTTGCATCAAAAACGATATAAAAACAATTAAAACATTTACATTTACATTTGCATATGATATATCTCATTCAACCCTTTCAGTTCTTGGCTCATTGTGTGCCTGTATTTTCTGTTGTTGTAGTGTAACAAACCCACATTTTCATTCCCGTGCATTTCAAATTCAGATTCTGCAAATCTGAATACCTTCACTACACACCTCTTCAAATTTGTAATCTCTGTTTACTACAATCGTGTATCTGATGCATATATAAATGCTTCAAAAGTTTTGCCCCCAAATAATTTTAACTCTGGGAAATTTCTAACACTATGTGAAAGCTTCAAATTTTCCTCAATGGTTAGAACCATATAAATAACCCATTTCATGATCTTCAGATTAATATTCAACTAGACATTAGCCCCCAAAAGTCTTCAGAATTCACCAAAAATCTGAATGTATTTAGGCTTGGATTAGTACTCAGATTGTAATATGGCCCGGAAACATATATTATATCCAATATAATGTTCACCCTTAGTTAAAACTAAAGTATCAACAACCCGCTCTGTAGCATATCAAGTCATTTGATTTCAAATGTCAACTCATGCGATACCCCATTCTATATCAAAGGTTTGACCTTGAATTAAAACAACGTACCAATATATATATTTAACATTTAACCTCTATTATAAGCTCGTTGTAAAATCCTTTCTTCAATCCGAAGTTTAAACCATATGCTGGAGACCCCTTTTATAACTTATCGAATAAATACTCGATATTGCGTAAAATGTATATGCGCACCCAACTTTGCAAATAAATATGAAGGCTAGCCCATATATCCATAATGGTTCATATTTTATCAATCATCATAAACTTATCAATTAGAATGCAAAATAACATTACCATACATTCGCCCATACTTAACTTTCCACGCACCAACACATAGTCAAGCCCACGGCTTTATAACCATGCCTTAACTTTCGCGCATCTTCATGATGCGAATACCGTCCGATCACGAGGTTCAATCATCCAATGAATATCGCATTTTTTTCACCTCCACTATTTAACATGAAAATATTTTGCGAAATAGGTGGATTTGGAATACCACCTGGGCCACGTGTCGATCAATGGGCAATATCGCGATTTTTTTTCACAACACCATTTACCATTTTGAAACTTTCCGGAAACCACAAGTGGTTTCTTAAGACTGCTTACTTGTTAGTGGTTCCGTTGCGTCTTCACTCAAGGTTCCTTTGCATAGATCTATCAAAACCCACCTTTTTCTTCATAACTTTACCTTCTATTCTTTAACATTTTCCATGTTCATTTCACCATCGACTCGCAATTCCGGTCCACCTTCATGAACGAATAGATCTATTAATCCTCTGTGCCATCTTCTACTGTGATATAAGCCATCGATTAGTCAGCCTTATACATGAAACCTTCCATTATTAACCTTACATGCTTGGTTTTGTACTCCATCTTCTCGCTGGTTCCCATTCCTTCAACGCTGAGATTGATTTCGGAAAACAAAAAGCATTGCACCTTATTTGCCTTCGACCATCACTTATTTCGCTCCTTTAAATGATTTTCTTCATGCGTATTTTAACTCTATGCTTCCATTATTGCACACTGTAATCAGACCATCGGTTCTTCTTCAAACCATCATAGCGTTCTTTCTACGCACAGTCAATCTATATATTTCACTTCTCTTTTTCACTGTGTTGTATATTAACCATTCCACTTCAGGTTCTTTCGCTCTTTTCGATGGTTTCATTAGATTTCCCTTCTCATTGGAATGCTAGGCCTTTGCAGTTCCATACCAGAGATTTTTTGCAAAACAATATGCCAATTAAACCCCTAACTTATAATTTGATTTCACTAGATTTGGTTCCTTAAGTACGACTTCCGAAACCAGATTCTATTAGATTAATAGCTCCCGAATCCTTCTTCTTTGAATTGGAATGAACTCCACCAGAATTATATCAAATCCTCTATTTCACAAAGAGACACCAATTCAACCATACCATTAACACAGAGTTTACACATACATAATTCAATAAATTGACACATACAGGACTCAACATCAATCCTTTCATATAAAAATATGAAATCAAACACAAAGCCTTCTTGCTTCAAATTCGATGGCCTTCTATTCTGACTACTCTACCTTTGAACAACTCTGCTACTTCCTGGTGTCTGAGCTGCCTCTTTTTGCTGCCCTCGCTTCCTTTGTTTCTTGTCTAATGCTGCTCTTGTCTTCTCCTTTGCCATCAATGACAATATTTCCAACACTAAATCATATCGATGTACCTATAAAAATGAATAAAATCATAACATATATCGTTAAGGACAATCAACCCTCTTGTAAAAGACACATTTATGTTTTCTTCACTGTACTTTGATTATATTTTCATTATAGAGTGAAACTATTGATTTTTTTTTTGTAATGTGCTTCCATTTTTTCTGGGCCATATTTTTTAATGTACTATATATATATTCGAGAAAACATATGACACTTTGAGATTCAGATTCAGGACAACAATTAAGTACTTTGAACATTTCTATCAAGCTTTCGTATTTGTTAAAACTAAAATCCATCTAGATTTTTTTTTACATTACTAATGAATTTTCTTTATATTGTTTTTTTTTTTTAATTAGACAATTCTTACTTAGTTTAAATTATAGTGTTGTTTTAAGAAGTGATTTCAGTGTAATATTTATGAATAAGAAAAAGGTATCGAATTTGAATGATGTTAGAGTACACTTGGATGACATTGTGGAGACATAAATAAGTAGCGCAATAAAAAAAAAACAAATTCAATGGAAACTAGCAAAGAAATAAACACAAATAGGTACTTTTTCTTTTTTCCTTTGTTATTTTACCTCCCTTTTCTTATATTCTTTACTCTATTTTTTCTTTAAAAAACAAAAAAAGTTATTTCAATTCAATTAACATAATTAGGGAAAAGGATGTTGAGTCAACACCATTGTTGATCGAAGATATGAGTAGAAATATAACTTGGAACTTTTTTCATGGTGTTTTTTTGGTCACATATCGAATATTTTTAGACAAAACAAATAAGACAGAAGTAATATTTCGTGCATACTTAAGAGATAATAAAGAAGAAATGAAAATAAAATTTCTTGTGCCAACATCGTTAATCGAAAAAAATGAGTCAAATATTATTTAAAATGTTAACTTTTCTATTAAATATTTTGAAATTATTTCAAAGCATAAATATGATAGTTTCTGGATGTGAGAAAACTTTTTGTATAAATATTTTTAGAAGTGTGGAAAAAATTTTTCCTCTTTGTGCAAAGTACCATTTTTTTCCAAACACGAGACTTAAATATATGTTACGCAATGAAAATTCCTTTCTAGTAGGCACAATCACAACCATTGCAATTTCGGAAACGCAATATGTTTTGGAAATCAAAGATGGTAATTGACAACATGATAGTGCTACAAAAAGCTTTGTTTTATCTATAAATTTTATTACTACAATATTCATTGAAATAGAAAAAAATTACCTTGTTCGTTGAAAATAATGTTCATCATATATTGTAATTCTTTTTTTTTTTTTTTTTTTACAAATGTTGCATATGTAACATGTTCAATTACATGATAAATTTGTTTAGACATGTTACAATTCAAATATTTTCACAAAAAAACATTTTTCTGCTAATAATTCTAAAAAATATTGTTAAAAAAACAAGAAGTTTTGTTCCATACTTCACAATCAACCTTCATTTGTCCACTGAACAAAACAAAGAAAGTTGACACGCTAAGAAATCCACTTTCCTCGACAGGCGAAATATGCATAGTAAGCTATATCATATTATTTAAATATACATGGATAAAGAACAAAAATAAGAAAGACATTTGATTTCTTGTTACTAAGAGTTTTTTCTCTATATTAATTTTACAATATTTTCAAGGATGTATAAAAGCGATTATCATATATAAAATTCCATTTGAAACTGTATGTACAAAAGGCACCACTCCAATTACAGCTACTAGAACTATGGCCAATGCTATAAGTTTATTGCATTGCCTAAAAGAAAAACTCGCTTTATTTATTTTCATTGCCTAAATTGCAACATACATACAATTGATAGGAGTAAAAAAAAATCTATCCTATTGGTCGTTGAACTCGAAAGAGTATTACCTACACAACAATAAAATTCGTACGACCAATACTATGTAGGAAAGACATTTGTTATTGAAATATTAAGAAACTTTGAAATACATGGAAGATTTATGATAGACCAACAAAATGTAGTTGTATGTATACTATGGAATTTTTCTTTGTTTACATTGTAAAGAAATTTAGAAATCTCACAATTCTCTCTCAATTCATTACCACTAATCCTAATAGCTCTTTTTTTTACTAGACATTTGTGTTCTGATTTCACATTATCAATCAATATATTATACCCATGCAAACAAGATTAGCTATATACTTATGAGAGAACATGATTATTTTTTTTCTACCAATACAAATGTTACTATGTCATTGTACATAAACGTGATCCAATGAACTATTTTTTTTTGTTATGGCTCTATGTTTTGTATTATGCTATGTCATTTTTTGTCCTTTTTTTCTTCGATTGTCATTTATTGCATTATTATTTTGATTTATCAAATTTTCATGTTCCATAACAACTCATGCAATATAAATTCGTTATGATGCAATTTTTTGTGAGATTAATTACAATAATTTTTTTCTTTATTTACAAATTTAATATTTTTTACTATTTAAATAGATATTCCATACAATATTTTAACAAATATCTAAATACCATGTTGTCATACAAATCTGAAATGAGTTTCTAAACTGACATAACTTATAAAACATTTTTTATTTATACACAGATATGTAATCCATAATAGTCCGATATGTTTCTTTACATTGACTCTGTCAAGAATATGACAATACATATCCCTTAATATATACTCAATTTCAAAATCTATATAGAAAATAACAAAACAACTAGTAGCACTTTCTTTATTAATTAGTGATTTTTAATGGAAATTAACGAGTGTACTAATTACGTTAGTACAATTGATAATTGATTCAAGTGTTAATGACTTGAAATAGATATTATGAGAGTTTTCTTATGATATCTAGTTCATATTCAAGAGGCCTAACCATTTGCTGGAGTTCTAGTATTTTATTCATTAACATTCAAATATAATTTCTAAGCATTAAGGTATCTTGGCCGACCATTCAAACATCTTTGTTTCCTACATGTACATATTCCTTTGTACCCATTCCATTTTTTCTTCGAGCCATTTCTTCAGTGTTAGTAACAAATGAAAAAAAATAGAAAAATTATAAAGAAAAACATTAAAACACTTAATATATTTAGAAAAAAATAAATATTGACAATTTTCTTTTACAAGAAATAGACATATATATAACGTATAAGAGTAAATAAGTTATCTAAGTCAGGAATTGACATTTAAGTTATGAAATGAAATTTAGCTACTATCAATTCCAAAATGACCATTGTAAAATATGTTACCTTCAATCATAAACGTTTTGGTACAATCCAAACTTGACATAGTGCAATTGACACGATTACATTTAATGATTAATCCATATTTCACACTTTAGAAATCAATGTCGACATAGTATTTTATTAAAATAGTAAATCACGTTCTGTTTTCATTACATAAAGGTATTTTTCCCATAATTATTTATTTTCCATAACTTTTCACTAATGTAATGCATATCCAACAAATTTACTTTCTAGATTTGCCTTCCTAGTGAACAACTTTTACATTGCAAAATTAATTTCAGAACCTAGTGTCAATTCATCACTTGAGTGAATTTTTTCATTTCTTTCATTATGAAAATAGTTAATGAAATATATTCACTGAAATAAGTAATCTATATAGCTGGACATGTGATTCCAACGATTTTCTGTCATTGATGTCTCACAATTGCTTCCAACTACCCAGATATAATCTACAATAATAACATATTATAATACACTATAAACAATAACGTTATACTACAAAATAATGATTCTAATATGAGACATCAAATTTGATAAATGAAAATAGATAATGTACATTAACTCTAAACATTCCGGTAGCGAAACTCCACACTTACGCATTAATTCCAAGAACAAATCTACAAAATCCTTTAATGCAAAATGTAGGCATTCACAGAATCAAAGATTGAAATCTTCCTCCTTATAATATATTACCTTTGTACTTTCGTGCATCTGCTTCATATCGAAAACATAACCATAAATAAATCTTGTATTTCATGATTCAATTTTCTTCAGACTATGTATAACCCTTACTTAATTTATTGTTGATATTTGACAATAGGGAGATGCACATTATTCAAGATTAAAATATTGCTAAAGAAAATAGAAAATATTTACTACTAAGATATTCGTAATAAAATTAATTATTTATAATTTAAATACTAGCAATGATATCATAACGGTCCATTGCTTGTCTGGGTGTTATCATGAAAAAAAATAACAATTATACTGAACACAGATCCACACAATGAAAGATTTCTCATTAAAAATAACCATAAAAAAAAGCTTCCTCTAAATGTTCTAATCATTCATGTAGTTACAAGCTATTTTCATTTTCGAACTATCCAAATACATAAATTTGCATAATTTATAACTAAAATATTGTGAAAAAATATGGATCATTCAATTCTAAAACATTGGGGACAAAAATATTATTTATAGCTAAAACATTATCAATAATATCGTTAAAATCATTGTTTTAGGAACTTGAAATCAACTTGATATTGCCAAGATCAGTTCTGATTAGTGGTACCTACACAACATAGTCCTCAACATTCACAATTCCATTGTGCGGAAGTTAATTGTGCACAACTCATTGTGTCGATCTCCACACATCAATATTCCATACAATGATTCAGTTTTTATAATTTTATTATATAATTACAAGGAAGAGCATAAATGGATGTACAGTCCTATTTCTTGTAATAATTAACCATTAACTATATTAACTATATTAACTATAATCATTAACTATATTCTTTTGTTTTAATAATAACAAACTATGCATTTGGAAATTCAAAAAATGTATGAAATGAATTTATAAGCACAATAAGGGCCACTGAAAAATAATCTCAATACTTATAGTAATATCACCGACATTTTAGCCTACCAGACTCTAACTCACAGTTCCAGTGGAGGAAGCATGTTTATACATAGCGTGTATGAAAGAAGTTGTGAAAGCATTGTTGTGGCAAACAATGTGAAGCACGCATGGGTTGAGACAAAAGTGCAGGTGAAATGAGGACACCATTTAATTACCTGTAGAGACAAGTAGATACACATAAATTATGAATAAAGTATTAACAAAAATCATATAAGTCCACTACTTGCTTCGGTGGTATTTCAGATAAAAAATATGCATTATTTAATACTAAAACATTAAAAATATTTAATAACAAGTGTGGTGATTCGCACATTGAAATATTCCTTTGTGCAATGGGCTTTCTTCGCACTTTCACACATATGCTAATTTGAAATGTATTCGAAAGGATGAACACATTGATTATTCACAATTGAAATATACTTAAATAATGATAATACATATTATCTACAATTAAAATATTATCAATAATATGTGCATAAAAAATTTTATTATCCGCATAATGAAAATATTCTTCCGCTACAAACAAAGCTCCTACTTAATGAAATGAAGTTTCAAGCATAATTTTGTGTGGACTCCGCATAACGTTTATTCATTTGACTACTTATATGCATTATATATAACTAAACTGTTAGAAATAATATTATAAACAAATGTTTTTAGTGCAAAGTTCAGGTTAGTTAGATAGCGATGGATATGTTTTCGCACAAGAGAATAACCAAATATATATTTAAAACACTATTTATAATAAAATATTATCAATAATATAAACATAAACAATGTGATAATCCACATAAATTTTACTCAATTGATTACTAATATTCATTATTTATAACTAATATTAATTATTTATAACTAATATTAGACATAACATTAGTACTTAGTGCAAAGTGAAAACATCCACACTAAGAGCACTTCCACACAAGAGACTAAACAAGGAGATTCTCAAGGCATACAAATATTAGAAATGAAATTCTATCCGTAATATATTTATTAAAATATGTATTCCCTCTTGTGGGGTCTTCAGATATAGCGTGTACATAAGAATTTGTGTAAACCAAGCAGTGATGAAAACGTGGACCTCTCGAGATATAGTGTGTACAAAAGAAGTTACTCAATTTTTGTTATGCGGAGTAATCAATGTGGAAAAAACATGGGTTGAGACACAAATGTCCAAGGAATACAAACATCTCCACACACGTACGAAAATATATTCATAAATAAAAATATTTCCAATAAGACATATACATCAATTTCTTACTAAAATAGTAGAAATAAAATCCTTTAATTGCAACGTATATAGCTTCCACTTTGCGAAATGTGGAGGAAATACATACCTCTCTTCATAATAGAATTATGTTTCCCGATACGGGATGTACAAAATAACTTGTGAAGTCATCATTGTGTTGAACAGGCATGGGCTAAGACAAAATTGTTGATGAAATATGGGACACTCCAAAAAAATACAAAAGTATATTCAAAAATAAGAAAATAAGCATAATTCACACTTAAAATAGTGTGCACTGAAGAAGTTGTGTAGGCGTCATAGTGCGTACCAAGTAGTGGGGAACAAGCATCCATTGATACATAAATGTAGACAAAGTGCAGACCTTTATGAACAATAGAGTTATGTCTCTAGCCATAGCATGTACAGAAGAAGTTTTAGAATCGTTATTGTGCAGAGTGGCAATGTATAACAAGCATTCATTGAGACACAAATGTGGATGAAATGCATACCTCTCTACACAAATAAAAAAAGATATTCAGAAATTTGAATATCACCAATAATATTGTATACATCAATTTATTATGAAAATATCATCAATAAAATCTTTTCATGCCAATTTAGATAGATTCCACTCTATGAAACGTGGATGAAATTTAAATTTGGACCTCTCTGCACAATAGAGTTATGTGTCTAGATATAGTGTGTAAGAAAGAATCTATGGGGTCTTGATTTTGCGGAGCAAGAAATACATATCTAGCATCAACTGAGACATAAAAGTGGATGAAACACAAGCCTCTCTGCATAAATACAAAAATATATTCAAAAACATGAATACCACCAATAATATCGTATACATCAATTTATTACTAAAATATTAGCCGCATACAATCCTTTAGTGCCAATGTAGCGTAAAAATTTATGCAGAATAATCAATTAAATACTGGTAGAGGCAAGGACTATGCTGCATCACAACTATAACCTTTTTTTAAATATATATCCCATTGTGTATTCCTAGTATATATATAATAGGAATGTATAGCAATGTGTGTCTGGAGAGAGAGAGAGAGAGAAATACTAATGTGTGTATATATGGATATAAATATTAATATATATTGTTGGATGATTGAAAAACACCTTTCTATAATTAAATATGAGGAAATATCTAACATTTCTCCTATACAACATAAAACTGACATGTAAAATCTTAAAAAAAACTCAATAAGTTTATATTTCAATATGAATTATATAAAATATTTAATATTCATCTAAATAAAATATTTTAACCTATAGCTAAATTATAATTTAGTATCTATTTATAATAATATCAATATATGTTTCTAATATATTGTTAAAAGATAAAATATGATATACATAATGTCATACTTTCTATTATTATATCTTTGTTAATGCAAGGTACCTAACCATGTTAAAATTATGTCTTGCATCCTTCTCATACTCACCCCTCCTATATGTCATTATTAATCCATACTATCTAAGAATATTAAAATAGTCTCTTAATTAATGCAAACTATCTAATGATATTAAAATTGTGTGTTAATGCAAAGATGAAGGCATATTTACCATATATATGCATCCAAATAATAGTTATTAACATTTCTAAGTCATTATCAAAATAGGTTATTTAGTAATATTAGAATGATATCTTAAGGAAAATACAAAAACCTCTATGGTAAATAGTAGGTATGCATCGTCATACTTAGCCTCTATGTATTTGTCAAGGCATGAAATCTAACAATGTTAGAATGATCCCTAGATACCCCTCCGGTAGACAATTTTTTTCCCATAAGCACACTATTAGAATCATGAAGTGATTAAGAGGACATGGCAAGGTCACTTACAATGCTCATTTTCCCTGACATCTACTTATTTACAGTGGAATAAATACAATCATTGTGGATCTCGAAATTGACTCTCATTAAAATGTTTCCATACAAGGGTGGGAATATTTATACACATGTATTTTGTCACGTTTACTTATTGGGAAACTTTACATGTGCATGGGAAATTTGTGGGAAAAAGTGTGCCTTTAAAATAATTACAAAATATTTTTTTTGTAACACCTCCAGTTCCAGAATTTTTTTTTTTTTTTTTTTTCTATATACTGGGGTTTCATTTACCTGGTTGTTTGAGTAGGGAGTTAACTTTTAATTTCCCTCTGGTTAAAATTTCCTATACTCACCTAGTATCTCTTATCACTTCAGGATTTCTTTTCCCCTATCCATTCCGATAAGCATTAAATACTCCCCAGGTATACATTACCACCCTATATATCTAACTTCCATACTCATTGGTATTAGCATGCGATATTATTTTTAGACATAATATAAGCATAGGCTTTATGGACATACCTACATGATGCATATATATATATATGTAACACCTATATCTATAGATATCCTAGCCCTTGACCATATTTTTGAATACACATATATATGTACCACATATCTTTATACCCCATATATAATCCATATATATATATATACATATATATATATATAGAGCACGCCTTTTTATAACATTATATAACCCATACATTTATATAACACATATGTATCTTTACCCTTTAATAGTATGACGTGAAGGCACCCATATATATATGTCACCTATCTATATATATATTTATAAAACCACCTTTTCATATTAGAATGAAATTCGTATAGCCATAACTACTTGTATATATCATTGATAATATGATTGAACCTGCCTCAGATTTCAATAACACGTCAAAATATTGTTTTTGCATATGATACATTGGCACGCACTCGTAGCTTAGTACGCCAGCGAGACTATGTCGTCATGGAGCTTAAGGCGCCCGGTTCATTGATATATATACCGTGAATTGGCAATTCATTATGCCACGTCGACACGCATTGTTAATTCTGGGGTCCGATTGTCAATTCTGAGACGTCGAGACCTACCCATTCATCCTAATCATAAAATTTATTGGAGCGGTTTTACTTTTACCACCATCCTTCAAATTCGTCGCCGTAGGGTTTGTTATGCTCGGTTTACCCTTGTGTGAATGGTTCCGCCTGCACTGCGGTTACCAGATATGCGTATTGGTGTTCATTACTGCCTATGTCGAATTAGCATTGTTCTGATTTGAACCAGTTTATATAAAATCTTACTTGTTTATACGTATACTCAGCCTATGCGTACTGGCTATTGATAGGAATAGCAACATAGGTTTGTGATCGTATGGTATGATTTAACGTGTTTTTACTGTGATGTCTGATGGTTTTGGATGCAGGGCTGGTTTCTTGTTCGGGAGTTTTAAGCACTGAATGTCGGCGTTTATGTACTCGTGCCCCGCAAGTGCGTTACATGTCACGTTTCCCTTCGCTATTCTCCTCGGGCTCAGCACGGGGTGCGCCAATCTCTGTATTGGAACTTTTTTGAATCCTAGGGTTATCCCACTGCCAATATGCATTCGAGGCGTAGCACACAGCTGGATGGTACAAAAAGGGCGAACCTTGCAACTGTGCAGACTACAGAACTAGGACGCCATGCTGCATCTTCGTACCTCCTCTGCAACCCCAGTTACGGCGCATCGTACTAGTAGATCGACGAAGCTGGGTTTTCCCAATCGACTTTGGGATTTTCTGACTGCCTGGGGTAGTGGGATTAGGGTTTTATCCTGACTATCCGATTTATCTTTGTGTCAAAACTCGGTGCCATTCCTATTGCCCTCCGCCTATGAATATCTATATAGCTGGTTCGAGTTATGGTTAGATCTTATTATTGTGGCGGTGTTTGTCATTCTCCCAACTCCTTCACCTACGGCATGATTTTTTTTTTCTGTGGTTTTTGTGCAGGGATGCTAAATCAGCGTGAAGGTGGAATTCTACTGCCCTTGAAGGGACTCCACAGCAAATATTCTCGTTTCTCCTAACCCTACCTCTATCTTTTTTCTTTCAATCTGCAACTTCTTCTGATATCGTTCGGAAATGTTGTCTCAATATCGTTTACGGTTTGCTTGTGCAAAGTGTGCAAACGGCGAGGTCTCTCTAGCCGCGCTATTCAGGTTTCAGACATCCCCTTTTTTTTCTTATCATAGTTACTGGTAGGCTGTTTGACGTGAAGAAGAGTGGTTTTACTCGTAAGGGTTTCTGTTTTTTCTTTTTTTTTTGCAGGTCTTTTATTGCCGCGCTCAGCACGCGTCGCAAGGGATAGAACCTATTAAACGAGCCTTCCTCCTGGTTACACGTCGACCCCTTTTTGTTAACATGTTTTTCTACGTTCAACGCCAGATCTCAGGTTTTATTGGCGCTCAAGGTTGTTAGCTTCACTACCGCTGACTTACTTATATTTTCTTTACGCCGTATTTAAATTATCTCCTGTTTAAATCGTTTCGTTAACAAGTGTGAAATAGGACCCTGCTCTCAGGTTACTCACTAGTCCTGCTATTCGATTTTAGAGAGTTACACGTTCAATTTATGTGTTTCCAGAAATCTAACATCGTCTGAGATCAAACGCTCTCAGACAGAACCTTATTTACAGATATTACTTCTGAAGCTTATTTACAGATATTACTTCTGTGATTTCTGTTTTCTCTCTATTTTCGGTCAATGAAGTCTTCTTGAAGTTCTGGGTTGATTGAATATGGAGTATGCTGGTGATTTGATAATGAACAAATCTAATCACTGATTGAGAAAACATGATGAAGGATGAGTGACTATCTAAATAGTTCTGCATTGCTGATAGTTTGTCTGAATTAAAAGTTTCAGATTTGAATATGAGTCTAAACATATTCTGAGAGAAAGCATACGCTATTTGGTGAAAATAAAAGTGCGTGTATACGTGGAAATTGTGAAGAAAAGTCACGTATTATTTCAAGAATATAAAACTAGCAAGCACTGAAGCATACACAGGTTGGTGCGAAGAAAGACGCGTATATACACGGGTTACATAAAGAAAAACAATGTATGGTATCTGAATTAATGGTTTTTCAAGGATGAATGTGTATATTATTATCTACTCTAAATTCTGGGTTATTTCTGATATTCTGGTTACAGTGGTCTTACTGTTCTGATTGAATTTTTGGGCAAAGTATGGTTGTTAATGTTAAGGGGTTGTGTTGAAGCTGTTTAGATCTAGTATGAAAATTGATGAAACGTGGTCTGTAGTGGGTCTGAGGGTTGAAGCCTTTAGTATGGAAGTAGAAGGTTTTAGCCAGTAGAAGCTGGTGTTGAAATCAGGGGGTCGAAGCTCCCTTCCAAGAGAGGCTGGTAAACGAGATCAGGGGATTGGAGCTCCCTTCCAGTTGCAGCTGGAAAATGAGAGAAGGATGCAGCCTTCTACAGGTAGAAGCATGTGTACTGGTATAAGTCTGCATCAGTACAATGTTGTAAAAAATTTTCTATATAATAAAGATTGAAGACAGAGACGACAGCAACGGTGGTTTTCTCCAGAATTGGGTTTCCACCTTAAATATTGGTGTTCATGTGTGTGATGCTTTATAATGTTGATTACTGCTCATAAATTCTGATTATCTAGCCTTATTCATAACTGATAAATCTTTTTAAAAGATTGTTCCTGAGAAATTCTCTAAATCTGAAAGGTAAATCAGTATATGCTAGTTTCCTTCTATATTTCCGCGTGCATACGCTAGTTCAATTCATAAAAACCGCGTATGAAAATCTGCTCAAAGAAAAGGGTGAATTTATTTTATAAACTCTAAATACTAATTCAACCCCCCCCCCCCCCCCCTCTCAGTATTTTTCCCAACAATTGGTATCAGAGCAGGTCCTTCTGAAAAAGCTTAGCCGCTAGAAGGATGATCAAACAAGATGAGCAATCAATATGGAACAGCATCTATCAGGCCTCCGCTCTTCAACGGAAACAATTTAATCTTCTAGAAAACAAGGATGAGATCCTATCTTTAGTCTTTGGGAGCATATGTATGGGTTATTGTTGAAGGAGGATATCAGTATCCAGCCGCAGTACCAACAGATCTAATGGCAAGAAAGAATTATGAAACAAATGCAAAGGCGGTCAGTGCTCTATTGGGAAGTCTAACTGAATCAGAATTTGTCAAATTCATGCAGCTGGATACAACAAAGGCAATATGGGAAAAAATCATTCTAAGTTATGAAGGTGATGCAAAGGTAAAAAGTGCTAAACTCCAAACTCTCAGAATTCAATATGAGAATCTAAAAATGCATAATGAGAAGAGCATTGCCAATTTCTTTTTACATCTTCTTGATATTGTAAATCATATGAGAAATCTAGGAGAAACAATAACTGAATCTACTTTGGTTGAGAAATTTTTAAGATCACTAATGGCAAAATTTGAGTCAAAAGTTTCTGCTCTTGAAGAAAAGTAAGATCTTCAAAATCTTACTGTGGTACAACTTCATGGCATACTAACTGCATGTGAAATGAGAAGAGGAGGACCATATGAAGTCAAAGAAGAGATATTTAGAGCTTCTACAAAAGGGAAAGAAGTACAAGAGACTGAAGGATCAGGTTATATCTCAGAAGAAGATGAGGTAAATTTTGTAAAGAAACTCCAACTTGGCACAAGACAGTTCAGAGGTAAGCTTCCTTTCAAATGTTTTTCTTGTGGAAGATTTGGTCATTATGCTGCTAAGTGTCCTCATAAAGAAACACATGAAAAAGGGGAGAAAGTAGCAAGAAGGAGTAAGAATCGGTTTAGCACTAGAAAAATTTACTATACTCATGAAGATAGTGATGGGTTATCTGACAGTGAGGAAGAATGTGAACAAGATCTTAGACTTCTCATGGCATTTGAAAAAGAATCTAGAGAAGAAAAATATACTTTGATGGATTCTTTAGAGGACAATGATTTTCTTGATGAAATCAATCAACTCAAAATATGCTTAGAAGAAAGTAAAATATCCATAGAAACTCTGAAAAATCAGCTTGAAGAAAAGGTGAAACACAATGAGAAATTAGAATGTGAAATAGTAAGTCTAAGAAAATAAATTGAGAAAGTAAAGACTTGAATCTTAGATTTGCTAAAGGATCTGAAACCTTATATGATAGTATCAAGGTACAATGTTCTCCTTTTATAAAGACAGGTCTTGGATATATCGGAGAATCTTCTCAGACTTCAGCACCCAATTATCTAAAAGCAGCTACAGCCAGTATACAACATTCTTCCACTCAGCAAGGGAATAAAGAATCTTCACAGGTAAATCATGACCATCTCAATTCAAAGAACACTAACAAGAATACCTTTCAAAGAAACACCAACCAATAGGTAAATTCAAGTAGAATATTTCATGATCGCAAAAATTTATTCTTCAATGGACAATGTTTCTCATGTCACAATTTTGGTCATAAAGTTGTTCAATGTGTTGCATATAAAACCATCATGACAAGAGAAGCAAGAAAGAAAAGGATTGATATTAGAAAAAAGAAGAATACCTATAACAAATTTTCTCCTCTTCAAAATGAAGTTGAATGTGCTTATTGCAATAACTTTGGCCATGAAGAATTTGAATGCAGGAGCAAAGTCCAGCCAAAAGTGCATTTTCCTTCAACCTCCATAGTGTGGAAAAAGAAGGAATTACAGGTTGAAAATTGTGGCATAGCTTTATTTGCAGAAGGTGAATAAAATCAATGGTACATTGATAGTGGATGCTCAAAACACATGACAGGTGACAAAAACAAACTTCTTGCATATAGTGCTCTAGAAAAAGAAAAGAATGTTACATTTGGAAATGATACTCCTGCTGTCATTAAGGGAAAAGGGTCTGTTTTTCTAAAAGAAAAGGTGAAAGCTAATAATGTCATGCATGTGGATGGATTAAAGCATAACCTGTTAAGTGTAAGTCAAATGTGTGATCAAGGAACTAAAGTTGTCTTTAGTTCAAAATAATGTGTGGTACGTGATATTGATACAGGTTGTTGAGAAAAATACTGAGAGGGGGGGTGAATCAGTATTTAGAGCTAACTGATAAAAATTTTACTTTTCTTTTCTCAAAACCCATACGCTACTTTATAGAACAAAACTAGCGTATGTACACGGATATCCTTAAGGAAACTCGCGTATTCTCAGAGCTCTTATTATGTAATTGATTCTTAAATCATTGCATCATTTATTCATCATATGTTAAGCAGAAAGCATGTGCAGTAAAAATAGAATAAACCATCACATATAAGCAACACACATGAACACCAGGATTTAAGGTGGAAACCCAAGTCGGGAGAAAACCACCGTTGCCGTCATCTCAGTCTTCATTATTTATTATATAAAGAAAATTTCTTACAATCATGTACTGGCGCAGACTTATACCAGCATGCAGGTACCCACCTGCAGAAGGCTACAACCTTCTCTCATTTACCAGCCTCTACTGGAAGGGAGCTACAACCCCCTGCTCTCGTTTACCAGCCTCTCCTGGAAGGGAGCTACTACCCCCTGCTCTCATTTACCAGCTACCACTGGAAGGGAGCTACTACCCCCTTACTGAAGGCTTCAACCCTCAGCACTACTACCGACCACGTTTCATCAATTTTCAAACTGGATCAAACAGCTTCAACACAACCCTTCACTTATCAACAAATATATTTTTCCCAATGCTTCAAACAGAACAGTGAAACCACTGTAACCAGAATATCAGAGATAACCCAGACTTCCGAATAGATATGCAGAAACACATTCAACCTTGAGCAATCATTAGTTCAGATACCATACGCGCTTTTATTTAATCAGACCCTCGTATACACGCGCTTTTGATGAAACGAACCCGTGTATACATCTGTGCATTTTTTTCAAAGAAAAACCTAACTTCCCATACGTGCTTTTATTGAACCAGATCCTCGTATACACGTGCTTTCCATGAAATGAACCTGCATATAGATCTATAAAAGATAAAATTTGCAGAACAGATCAGATCTATGAACTTACCCAGATTTCTTCAATTTCTTAATCAGATTTGTGCCAGGTCTTCATCACTTCTTTTCAGATCATCCTAGAGATTCATCATTTCTAGATCTAGAGATCTTGAACCTTCATCATATTCATAGGTGCATCATACACTCAGATCTATCAATTAAGAACAGAATTCAACCATGCAGATATACTTCAGAGTGAAGTATTAATTAATGCCCAGACACTTGCATGCTCTTGCACAATGATCTTCTTCTCCTTATACATTTTTAGCCTTTATCAATACCATGAGTCAAAACAACCCAACTACTAATGGTATTCCTGGACGGGGTCAAATAGATAATCCAGCGCTCAATAAAATGGGTCAATACCATGGTAATGTCCCCTAGTTTCCTAAATTTAGAGCGCAAATGACCATACGCGACTTGGCACATAATTTTCCGCATGCATACGCTACTTCTCCTTAAAAAACTCGCGTATGCCTTGTGACATATCATATTATCATTTTTCAAGCACTTACTAAAATTCTTTTCTCCTGTTACATCAGATTTACATTATTAACAACTCATCAAGTCAATTTTCATCAAGGACAACTTCATCAGGAAGGTTCCATCAAAGACAACACATTATATCATATTTCCAACAATCTCCCCCTTAACTCATCAACTTTATCAAGTAGGTTGCCATCAAGGACAACACTCTTCATCATATTGCCAACAATCTCCCCCTTTGGACTTGATGGAAACCATGATGGTGTTTGATCATCACAATAGATAGATTCATTGATTATAACCATTATTCAAATACCATGATACTCTCCCCTTATTCAAACACCATGTTACTCTCCCTCTTTGACAGCAAGGGAAAAGGGTGGATCAAAGCCAAGACAATGTTTTTTTGATACCATAGATATGATGTTCACTGAAGTTACCATGCTCCCACTGAGTTCATGTTGAATCTTCAAACATATTTTTCAATCAAGTACATGACTCTATGACCTTTCCTATCACCAAGGACTCATACTTATAGCAAAGATCCAACCCAGTGGATTTACATATATGACTCAAGTACCCAACCAAGTGGGTTTACACATTTTGATTCAACTACCCAACCAAGTGGGTTTACAAAATTGGCCGAGCCCTTTACATGACTGAATATTACAATTTACATCATAGGTCATAGCCTTTTCATCAAATTCCACATATGACCAATATCAAAAATACCTCAAGAGAGATCATAATTCAGAATCATCATAATGCTAACAATGCATTATATTCAGCAAGGCTAATGCTCCCCCTGAAACTGTGCATCCAATGCATCCATTCCATATGACCAAAACTCCTCCTTAGCTTGTGACACCTGGAAACTTTCAACAACCAATAATCAAGGCATCTTTACCCAATATCAGAGAATGAAACAGAAATATAAGAGCTGAAACATCATCAGAGATACCATACAGCATCAGAGATGCCAATCAGCACTGCAGTTGTGCTGAAGAATGATGACCCCAAGTAAAAATTTTCAGCAACTAACCATACACAGTTTTCTATGTCTTAACTTGCATATATACGCGACTGTCCTTCAGGAATTCTGCGTATCCCATTTAATTTTCTGAAATTATGCAGTTTTGATTTTCTGCATGGCAGAGACTACTCCCAGCTTCTGTCTGAGATATTCGAACGCTTCCCTGGGCAGAGGTTTGGTCAGTATATTAGCAACTTGTTCTTTGGAGGGAACATACTCCAACTTCACCTTTTGTTCAAGCACTTCTTCACGTAAAAAGTGATACTTGATGGGAATGTGCTTGGTCTTGGAATGCATAACAGGATTCTTTGAGATGCTGATGGCACCTGTATTATCACACATGATGGAGATAGGAGGTGAACATTTGATTTGAAATTATTGTAAGGTTTGCATCATCCAAAGAAGTTGAGTGCAACATGATGCGGCAGCCACATATTCTGCTTCTGCTGTAGATAAGGCAATAGATTTTTTCTTCTTTCTGAACAAAGAAACTAACCGGGGCCCCAAATAGAATGCACCACCACTAGTGCTTTTCTGATCATCAACATTTCCAGCCCAATCTGCATCAATGTAAGCATGAAGAGTAAGATCAGCATTCTTTGGATACCATAGTCCAAAGTCTTGAGTTCCTTGTAGATATTTGAATATTCTTTTGACAGCCTGAAGGTGAGAATCTTTTGGATTAGCTTGGAATCGTCCAACAATCCCAACTGCATGC
The DNA here is from genome assembly GCA_034641835.2 of Pinus albicaulis. NCBI lineage: Eukaryota > Viridiplantae > Streptophyta > Pinopsida > Pinales > Pinaceae > Pinus > Pinus albicaulis. The sequence continues at coordinate 67,351,382 of MU968411.1, forward strand.
GTAATTTCCGGTCTAGTCCCAGTGAGATAAAGTAGACTTCCTATCATAGATCTGTATTCTAGTTGATTCACCATGGGAGAATCATCATGAGAACTGAGATCTCAGTTCTCATTGGTGTACTTACAAGTTTGCACTCTTCCATGCCATACTTCTTCAGAATTTTCTTAAGGTATTTTGCTTGTGATAAGAATATAACATCTGTAGTTTGATGCACGTGCAAGCCAAGAAAGAATTTTAGTTCCCCAAGTAAAGACATTTCAAATTCTTGTTGCATGACAGAAGCAAATTTCTGACTCATAGATTCTTCATTACTTCCAAAAATGATATCATCAACATATACAACCACAATCAATATTTTATCATTTTCAATTTTTGTGTATAAGTTGCTATCAACAGACACCTTTAAGAATCCTTGTTGATGAAGATATTTGTCAAGACGATAATACCATGCCCTTGGAGCTTGTTTGAGACCATATAGATCATTTTTAAGTCTACAAACAAGTTTTTCATCATTTCCCAAAATGAATCCTTCTGGTTGTTCTATATAAACTTCTTCTTCTAGATCACCATTGAGAAACGAAGATTTAAAATCCATTTGATAAAATTTGATTTGTTGGAAGCTTGAAAAAGCAAGAAACATTCTTATGGCTTCAAGTCTAGCTACAGGAGAAAAATTTTCTTCAAAGTCTATACCTTCTTGTTGAGCATACCCCTTGCAGAAAATTATAGCTTTATTTCTTATAACTTCCCCATTCTCATTTAACTTATTTTTGAATATCCATTTAGTTCCAATGAAATTTTTGTCATGAGGTCTTGGTACTAATTCCCAAGTGTGATTCTTTTCAATTTGATCAAGCTCTTCATTCATGGCTTGAATCCAACATGCATATTTGCTAGCTTGATTGACATTGTGTGGCTCAATAGTGGATAGAAATGCCATATAGCTAGAAGATCCCACAAGAGTCCTTCTTGTTTGTACACCTGATCCCTTATCTCCCAAAATTTTAGATTCTGGATGATTCTTTTGAACATATCTGGATGGAGCTTTTTCAGATAAATCATCTTCAGGTTCTTCATTTGGGTTCACTTGTTGAAGGTCATATTTCATCATCGTCTAAATTTGTTGTTTGTTTTTCTTCTTTTGGAGTTGTAGGGGACTCATCAATAACAACATCAATACACTCAAAAATATTCCGAAGTATTTTATTGTAACATTTATATGCTCTACTCCTAGAGGAGTAACCAAGAAATATTCCTTCCTCATAGGTCCACATATGTCAGTATGAATAAGTTCAAGTGGCTTACTTGAAGATCCTTCCTTGGCATTAAACTGTACTCTGGTTTGCTTACCAAATTGGCAAGATTTGCATATGATATTTTCGGGTGGAGTAATATTGGGAATATCATGGACAGCTTTAAGTCTGCTTGATTTGTTGATCTAAAAGAAGCTCAGATGCCCCAACCTTCTATGCCATAGCCAGTTTTCTGAATATTTACTCAAGTAACATTATTCTTTGCAGTTCTTCAATACATACAAGTTTCTTGGAGTCCTTTTTCCTTTTATAATTGTTTTACCTCTATTAAGATCACGTACCACACATTCTTTTGAACTAAAGACAAATTTAGTTCCTTGATCACACATTTGACTTACACTTAACAGGTTATGCCTTAATCCATCCACATACATGACATCATTTGCCTTCACCTTCTCTTTTAGAAACACAGACCCTTTTCCCTTAAATACAGCTGGAGTATCATTTCCAAATGTAACTTTCTTTTCCTTTTCTAGAGCATTGTATGCAAGAAGTTTGTGTTTGTCACCTGTCATGTGTCTTGAGAATCCACTATCAATGTACCATTGATTTTCTTCACCTTCTGCAAATAACGCTATGCCACAGTTTTCAACCTGAAATTCCTTCCTTTTCCATACTTCCTTCCCATTTGCAGTTGTTTCTTTATGAGGACACTTAGCAGCATAATGACCAATTCTTCCACACTCAAAACATTTGAAAGGAAGCTTACCTTTGAACCGTCCTGTGCCAAGTTGGAGTTTCTTTACAAAATTTGCCTCATCTTCTTCTGAGATATAATCTGATCCTTCTTCTTCTTGTACTTCTTTCCCTTTCGTAGAATCTCTGAAGATAGCCTCTTTGACTTTAGATGGTCCTCCTCTTCTCATTTCATATGTGTTTAGTATGCCATGAAGTTGTACCACAGTGAGATTTTGAAGATCCTGTTTTTCTTCAAGAGCAGAAACTTTTGACTCAAATTTTGCTGTTAGCGATCTTAAAAAATTTCCAACCAAAGTAGATTAGGTTATTGTTTCTCCCAGATTTCTCATACGATTTACAACATCATCAACACATAAAAAGAAACTGGAAATATTATCATCACTATGCACTCTTAAATTTTCATATTCAATTCTGAGAGTTTGAAGTTTTGCACATTTTACCTTTGCATCACCTTCATAACTCAAAATGATTTTGTCCCACATTTCCTTTGTTTTATTTAGCTGCATGACTTTGAAAAATTCAGATTTAGTCAGACTTCCCATTATAACATTGACCGCCTTTACATTTGATTCATAATTCTTCTTTTCAGTCGGATCTGTTGGTATTGTAGTTGGATATTGATATCCTTGTTCAACAATGGCCCATACATTTGTTCCCATAGACTAAAGATAGGATCTCATCCTTGTTTTCCAAAAGATTATTTTGCTTCCATTAAAGAGTGGAGGCTTGATAGATGTTGTTCCCTCTTGATTGGTCATCTTGCTTGATCTTACTTCTAGCGGCTAAGCTTTTTCAGAAGAACCTGATCTGAAACCAATTGTTGGGAAAAATACTGAGAGGGGGGGGGGGGGTGAATCAGTATTTAGAGCTAACTAATAAAAATTTTACTTTTATTTTCTCAAAACCCATACGCTACTTTACCAAACAAAACTAGTGTATATACGCAGATATCCTTAAGGAAACTCGCGTGTTTCTCAGAGCTCTTATTATGTAATTGATTCTTAAATCATTGCATCATTTATTCATCAGATGTTAAGCCAAAAGCATGTGCAGTAAAAACATAATAAACCATCACATATAAGCAACATACATGAACACCATGATTTAAGGTGGAAACCCAAGTCGTGAGAGAACCACCGTTGTCGTCGTCTCAGTCTTCAATATTTATTATATAAAGAAAACTTCTTACAATCATGTACTGGCGCAGACTTATACCACCACGCGGGCACCCACCTATAGAAGGCTACAACCTTCTCTCATTTACCAGCCTCTCCTGGAAGGGAGCTACAACCCCCTGCTCTCATTTACCAGCCTCTCCTGGAAGGGAGCTACTACCCCCTGCTCTCGTTTACCAGCTACCACTGGAAGGGAGCTAATACCCCCTTACTGAAGGCTTCAACCCTCAGCACTACTGCCGACCACGTTTCATCAATTTTCAAACTGGATCAAACAGCTTCAACACAACCCTTCACTTATCAACAAATATATTTTTCCCAATGCTTCAAACAGAACAATGAAACCACTGTAACCAGAATATGAGAGATAACCCAGACTTCAGAATAGATATGCTGAAACACATTCAACCTTGAGAAATCATTAGTTCAGATACCATATGTGCTTTTATTTAATCAGACCTGTGTATACACGCACTTTTCATGAAACGAACCCGCGTATAAATCTGTCCATTTTTTTCAAAGAAAAACCTAACTTCCCATACGCGCTTTTATTGAACCAGATCCGCGTATACACGCGCTTTTCATGAAATGAACGTGCATATAGATATATAAAAGATAAACTTTGCAGAACAGATCAGATCTATGAACTTACCTAGATTTCTTCAATTTCTTCATCAGATTTGTGCCAGGTCTTCATCACTTCTTTTCAGATCATCCTAGAGATTCATCATTTCTAGATCTAGAGATCTTGAACCTTCATCATATTCATAGGTGCATCATAGACTCAGATCTATCAATTAAGAAAAGAATTCAACCATGCAGATATACTTCAGAGTGAAGTATTCATTAATGCCCAGACACTTGCACGCCCTTGCATAATGATCTTCTTCTCCTTATATAGATTTATCCTTTATCAATACCATGAGTCAAAGCCACCCAACTACTAATGGTATTCCTGGACGGGATCAAATAGATAATCCAACGCTCAATACAATGGGTCAATACCATGGTAATGTCCCCTGGTTTCCTAAATTTAGAGTGCAAATGACCATATGCGACTTGGAGTGTACTTTTCCGCGTGCATACGCTACTTCTCCTTAAAAAACCCGCATATTCCTTGTGACATATCATATTATCATTTTTCTGGCACTTACTAAAATTCTTTTCTCCTGTTACATCAGATCTACATTATTAACAACTCATCAAGTCAATTTTCATCAAGGACAACTTCATCAGGCAGGTTCCATCAAAGAAAACACATTGTATCATATTGCCAACAATCTCCCCCTTAACTCATCAACTTTATCAAGTAGGTTGCCATCAAGGACAACACTCTTCATCATATTTCCAACACACGTAAAACTATTATAAAAGGAAACAAAACTCCAAGCAACCCGTATGTATTGAAGAACTGCAAAGAACAATGTTACTTGAGTAAATCTTCAGAAAACTGGCTATGGCATAGAAGGTTGGGGCATCTGAGCTTCTCTCAAATCAACAAATCAAGCAGACTTAAAGCTGTTCGTGATCTTCCAAATATTACTCTACCTGAAAGTATCATATGCAAATCTTGCCAATTCGGTAAGCAAACCAGAGTGCAATTTAATGCCAAGGAAGGATCATCAAGTAAGCCTCTTGAACTCATTCATACTGACATATGTGGACCTATGTGGAAGAAGTCACCACATGGTGAAGAATACTATATCTTATTTATTGATGATTTCTCTAGAATGTGCTGGATTTTGTTGATTAAACACAAAGATGAAGCATTTGAGAAATTTCAGATCTTCAAAGCACTGGTTGAAAATGAATTAGATATAAAAATCAAGTGTCTTAGATTTGATCGAGGAGGAGAATATACATCAGATGAATTCCTTGAATTTTGTGAAAAACATGGCATAAAAATACAGTTTTCTATAGCTGGAACTCCACAAAAAAATGGCATAGCAGAAAGAATGAATATAACAGTTCAACAAATGGATAGAGCTATGATTGATGATTCCGAAACACCTGACACATTTTGGGGAGAAGCAGCACATACAGAGGTAAATATTCTTAACAAGGCACATGCTCGTGTAAATAGTGATAAAACTCCATATGAACTCTGGTATGGTAATCCTCCCACTATGAAGCATTTTAGATTTTTTGGAAGCAAATGCTTTATCAAAAATAATGATGAAAAACTTGGCAAGTTTTAACCTGGAGTAGATGAAGGAATACTTCTTGGTTACTCCTCTAGGAGTAGAGCATATAAATGTTACAATAAAAGACTTCAAAATATTGTTGAATGTATTGATGTTGTTATTGATGAGTCTCCTACGGCTCCGAAAGAAGAAAAACAAACAACAGATGAAGACGATGGTGACATATATCCTTCTACATCAAATAGAAATGATATAGATAGTGAACCCAATGAAGAAACCAAAGATGATTTATCTGAAAAATATCCATCCAGATATGTTCAAAAGAATCATTCAGAATCTCAAATTTTGGGAGAAAATGGATCAAGTGTACAAAAAAGAAGGACTCTTGTGGGATCTTCTAGCTATCTGGCATTTCTATCCACTATTGAACCACACAATGTCAATCAAGCTAGCAAAGATGAATGTTGGATTCAAGCCTTGAATGAAGAGCTTGATCAAATTGAAAAGAATCACACTTGGGAGTTAGTACCAAGACCTCATGACAAAAATGTCATTGGAACTAAATGGATATTCAAAAACAAGTTAAATGAGAATGGGGATTTTATAAGAAATAAAGCTAGACTTGTTTGCAAGGGGTATGCTCAACAAGAAGGTATAGACTTTGAAGAAAATTTTGCTCCTGTAGCTAGACCTGAAGCCATAAGAATGTTTCTTGATTTTTCAAGCTTCCAAAAAATCAAATTTTATCAAATGGATGTTAAATCTGCTTTTCTCAATGGTGATCTAGAAGAAGTAGTTTGTATAGAACAACCAGAAAGATTCATTTTGGGAAATGATGAAAAACTTGTTTGTAGACTTAAAAAGGCTCTATATGGTCTCAAACAAGCTCCAAGGGCATGGTATTATCATCTTAACAAATATCTTCATCAACAAGGATTTTCAAAGGGGTCTGCTGATAGTAACTTATACACAAAAGTTGAAAATGATAAACTATTGATTGTGGGTGTATATGTCGATGATATCATGTTTGGAAGTAATGAAGAGTCTATGAGTCAGAAATTTGCTTCTAGTATGCAGCAAGAATTTGAAATGTCTTTACTTGGGGAACTAACATTCTTTCTTGGCTTGCAAGTGCAACAAGCAACAGATGGCATATTCTTATCACAAGAAAAATATCTTAAGAAAATTTTGAAGAAGTATGGCATGGAAGAGTGTAAACCTGTAAGTACACCAATGATAACCGGATGTAATCTCAGTTCTCATGATCATTCTCCCACAGTGAATCGACCAGAATACACATCTATGATAGGAAGTCTACATTATCTAACTGGGACTAGACTAGACATTATGCATGCAGTTGGGATTATTGGACGATTCCAAGCTAATCCAAAAGAGTCTCACCTTCAGGCTGTCAAAATAATATTCAAATATCTACAAGGAACTCAAGACTTTGGACTATGGTATCCAAAGAATGTTGATCTCACTCTTCATGCTTACACTGATACAGATTGGGCTGGAAATTTTGATGATCGGAAAAGCACTAGTGGTGGTGCATTCTATATGGGGCCCCGGTTAGTATATTGGTTCAGCAAGAAGAAAATCTCTATTGCCTTATCTACAGTAGAAGCAGAATATGTGGCTGCCGCATCATGTTGCACTAAACTTCTTTGGATGATGCAAACCTTACCAGACTTTCAAATCAAATGTTCACCTCCTATCTCCATTATGTGTGATAATACAAGTGCCATCAGTATCTCAAAGAATCCTGTTATGCATTCCAAGACCAAGCACATTCCCATCAAGTATCACTTCTTACGTGAACAAGTGCTTGAACAAAAGGTGAAGTTGGAGTATGTTCCCTCTAAAGAACAAGTTACTGATATATTTACCAAACCTTTACCTAGGGAAGCGTTCGAATATCTCAGACAGAAGCTGGGAGTAGTCTCCGTCATGCAAAAGATCAGATCTACTTAAATACAAAAGATTAACTTGGATACACAGATTTCCTGGAGGATAGTCGCATATATACGCACGTTTATACATAGAAAACCGCGTATGGGTGTTTACTGACAATTTTTTTTTTTGGGTCAGCATTCTTCAGCACAACTGTGGTGCTGTTGGGTATCTCTGGTGATGTTTCAGCTCTCATATTTCTGTTTCATTCTCTAATATTTGATGAATATGCCTTGATGATTTGCTGTTGAAAGTGTTCAGGATGCACAATCTAAGGGGGAGCTTTGGTCATATGGAAAGGATGCATTGTTAGAATTCTAATTATTTGTTGTGGTCTGATCTCATGCTTGAGATTCATTGGTCTTGATTATATAAGTTATTTCTATAGTTTTATGAAAAGGTCATGTTAATACCTATGATGTAAAATTGTAATATTCAGTCATGTAAGGACTTGTTCAAATTTGTAAACCCACTTGGTTGGGTAGTTGAGTCAAATATGTAAATCCACTTGGTTGGATCATTGATGTAAGTATGAGTCCTTGGTGATAGGATGAGTTATAGAGTCATGTACTTCATTGAAAAATATGTTTTGAAAATTCAGCATAAACTCAGGGGGAGCATGATACCTTCGGTGCACATCAGATCTACATAGCTCATCCTTATACAAGGGAAGAAAAACCTTGTGTTGGTTTTGATCCGCCCTTTGCCCTTGATGTCAAAGGGGGAGAGTATTATGTATTATGGTGTTTGAATAATGGTGATGTTAGTATCAAACACCATCATGGTTGCCATCAAGTCCAAAGGGGGAGATTGTTGGCAATATGATGCAATGTGTTGTCCTTGATGGCAACCTACTTGATGAAGTTGTCCTTGATGGAAACTGACTTGATGAGTTGTCTTTGGATAGCAACCTATTTGTTAATGATGTAAATCTGATGTATCTACAGAGCAGTTCAGAAGTAACAAAGAAATAAATTCCAGTAAGTGCCAGAGTAATGATGAATAAGATATGTCACAAAGCATACGCGGGTTTGTAAAGGAAAAGTAGCGTATGTATGCGTAAAAGTACGTACCAAGTAGCGTATGCCTATTTGTGCTCTAAATTTATAAAACCAGGGGACATGACCATGGTATTGGCCCATAGTATTGAGCGCTGGATTATCTATTTGATCCCATCCAGGAATACCATCAGCGGTTAAGTGGTTTTGACTCATGGTATTGATAAAGGCTAAAACTATATAAGGAGAAGAGGATCATAGTGCAAGGTGTGCATGAAAAAAAAAAACTATTGAGGAATAAATATCTTTGAGAGATATCTACATGGTTGAACTCTGTTTCTGATAGATCTAAATTTATGATGCACCCATGGATATGATGAAGGTTCAAGATCTCTAGATCTAGAAATGATGAATCTCTAGGCTGATCTGCAAAAGAAATGATGAAGAACTGGCGCAAGTCTGCTAATGATAATGAAGAAATCTGGGTAAGTTTATAGATCTGGTATATTCTGCAAATTCTATTGTTTACAGATCTATATGCTAGTTTGTCTTGGTAAAAGTGCGTGTATACGCGGGTTCTCTTAATAAAAAGCGCGTATGGAAGTTAGGGTTTCTGAAGCTTATTTACAGATATTACTTTTGTGATTTCTGTTTTCTCTCTGCTGTCGGTCAATGAAGTTTTCTTGAAGTTTTGGGTTGATTTAATATGGAGTATGCTGTTGATTTGATAATGAACAAATCTAATCACTGATTGAGAAAACATGATGAAGGATGAGTGACTATCTAAACAGTTCTGCATTGCTAATAGATTGTCTGAATTGAAATTTTCAGATCTGAATATGAGTCTAAACATATTTTGAAAGAAAGCATATGCTAGTTGGTGAAAAGAAAAGCGCGTGTATACGCGGAAACTGTGAAGAAAAGTCGCGTATTATTTCAAGAATATAAAAAACTAGCATGCACTGAAGCATACACAGGTTGGTGTGAAGAAAGACATGTATATATGCAGGTTACATAAAGAAAAACAGTGTATGATATCTGAATTAATGGTTGTTCAAGGTTGAATATGTATCTGATTATCTAATCTGAATTCTGGGTTATTTCGGATATTCTGGTTATAGTGGTCTTACTGTTGTGATTGAAGTTTTGGGCAAAGTATGGTTTTTAATGTTAAGGGGTTGTGTTGAAGCTATTTAGATCCAGTATGAAAATTCATGAAATGTGGTCTGTAGTGGGTTTGAGGGTTGAATCCTTTAGTATGGAAGTAGAAGCTTTTAGCCAGTAGAAGCTAGTGTTGAAATCAGGGGGTCGAAGCTCCCTTCCAGGAGAGGCTGGTAAACGAGATCAAGGGGTTGGAGCTCCCTTCTAGTTGCAGCTGGAAAATGAGAGAAGGTTGCAACCTTCTATAGGTAGAAGGCTGCGTACTGGTATAATTCTGCATCAGTACAATGTTGTAAAAGGTTTTCTATATAATAAAGATTGAAGACAGAGACGACAACAGTAGTGGTTTTCTCCCGAATTGGGTTTCCACCTTAAAAATTGGTGTTCATGTGTGTGATGCTTTATACTATTGATTACTGCTCATAAATTCTAATTATCTAGCCTTATTCATAACTGATAAATCTGTTTAAAAGACTGTTCTTGAGAAATTCTCTAAATCTGAAAGGTAAATCAGTATATGCTAGTTTCCTTCTATATTTCCGCATGCATAAGCTAGTTCAGTTCATAAAAACTGCGTATGGAAATCTGCTCAAAGAAAAGGTTGAATTTATTTTATAAACTCTAAATACTGATTCACCCCCCCCCCCCTCTCAGTATTTTTCCCAACAAGACCATGACGTTAGATACAAGGAAGGGGGAATATTTATAGTAGAAAAAAATCCACAATAAGGGGTTTTCTAAGAGAAATTTGTGGAGAAATTTTGACAACTGTGGTAATAAATTAGGATAAAAATTATTATTAAGGGAAAAATAGTAATTGGTTGGTTGGTTTAATTGGTTATTATCAATGTTGTAGTATTTTTTAGTTCTTTATTTCCCCTACCTAGGTTAAAATTCCTGATGAGTCATTTGTCCTATCTTTATAACAATAGAAAAGTAGAAGCCTCCAAGGAGTATGACCGCCTCACAACTTGCAAGTGTATCTCCAAATGTCTTCACCCTTATTACTAAATCATGTGTTATTAGTATATGCTAGCACCATATTGGATATAATTTTGGGTTATAGTGGAAATCATTCCATTTCATCTCAAGTATAGATCAAATCACTTTGATTAATTACCAGTGTTGGGTATCTCTATAAAATTTTCCTATAAGTAAAAAAGAACATGACTTTCAATCTACAAGGGTAGTTTCCCCAAGTAGCGCAACCACCCCACAAGTGTATTTAGAGATGCCTTGACCCTTGATAAATCGTATGTTGTTATTATATACTTGCAAAATATTGAATATACTCTTGGGTTACAGTGGAAATAATTTCAGTTCATCTAAAGTGTATCTCAAGTCACTCTAATGATATATATACTAGTTTTTCTATTTATGACAAGGATATTGACTATGTTAATATGTGTTGTGGTTAGCCATTTTAATAGAAAATTCTATGTTGGTTTAGTAGTGATTGCATAAAAGTGTTATAACTTTAGCATTATAGATGGATTCATGGACCCCTTTAAGGGGGTCATTGAATTCATCTACCTAAATTTTAACATTGCAGACGAGGGTCTCTAAATTTTAACACTTCAGATGGACTAATAGACCCCTTTGTATCTAAATTTAACACTGCAGATAGATTCAAAGAAGGGGGTATTCGAATCCATTTGCAGTGTTAAAATTTAGAGACAAAAGGGTATTTATAATTTTAACACTGTAGATGGATTCAGAGACTCATTTGTCTCTAAATTTGAACACTATAGTTATATTCAGAGACCCCTGTAGTGAAATGTGACACTTCAAGATCAAATTGCAATTTTCCATTTCTGGAGTGACACAATTAAACATTACTAACATAAATGACTAATTCATATATCTGTTGTACTTATTATTTGGTCAAATTTTTATTCTTGGACTATAATAGTCATTTATATTAATCATTATTAATTTGGTCACTTATTAGCTAGTCATATATTTTAATTCAAGACTAAATTAGTCATTTATGTTAGTCTCTTTTGGTTTAGTCACTTATTATTTAGTCGTATATTTTATCCCTAGACTAAATTAGTCATTTAAGTTTGTCATTTTTAATTCGGCCACTTAAAATTGCTCAAATTTAGTAGTAATTAACATGAAATAATTGCGGTGACTAAATCTTTTAGTCACCTAGTCACTAATTCCAACATTTTCTACTAGTGTTCACTTAATATTTCATTGTGTAGAGATACTTTTGGAATTTCTCAAATCGTATGTCGTATACATTTTTATGCAGCACATGGTATGTGCAGGAGAACATGGAATATTATTATGTTTCATTGTGCAGATATTTTACTATGTGGAGTAAGAATTAAGGAAGATTTTCCAAATATAGTGCGTGCGTAATAATATCTGCAAAAGTCGCTGTGTGGATTAAGGAAAAAAACATTATCTATACATAAAAAATTACCAACAATATCGTAAAAATCATTATTTTTGTAGTTCTCAAATCCTAAAATATTTAGATATTTAGGAACTTGAATTCAAATCGATATTTTGAAGCTCACTTATGATTAGTGGTCCCTACATAACATATTCCTTGAAATTCACATTTCCATTGTGCATAAGTTCGTTGTGCACAAATCGTTGTGTCGACCTCTCCACATCAATCTTTCGTGCAATGATTCATTTTTTTTAATATTACTTTTATCTCTCTCTACTCTATTGTATAACTACAAGTAAGAGCATAAATGGATGTACAGTCGTAATTCTTGTAATGATTAACCATTAATACATATTATATATATTAACTATAATCATTAACCATATTATTCTGTTATAATTTTAATAAACTTTGCATTTGGTGAAATAAATGGATCGAATGAATTTATAAGCATAATTGTTCAACCATAAAAAAATCTAAATACTTACAGTATGAGCACTCATGTTTCAGCCTATGTGAATTAAAGGATAATATGTATCATAACTACTTGCACTGTTGGATTCTTGCTCAGAGAATCCATGGAGGGAGGGTGTACAAGGATAGCTTGTAATGGAGAGAGCTATGCATATGCCGTTCTCTGGAGTAAACATGGGATGAGACATAAATGTGGGCGAAATATGAACCCCAATTAATTAGTTGTACATGAAGCGAGATACACATTATTTATGACTAAAGTATTTGCAACAATTGTATAAGCCCAATGCTTGTTTTGACGTTATTGTGAACAACAAATATGCAATGTTTAATATGAAAATATTAGCAATAAAATATTTTAGTAGCAAGTGCAGCGATTGAGCGATAGAAAGATTCCTCCACACAATGCACTTTCTCCACCCTTCTACACATATGCCTAATTTGAAATATATTTATAAATATTAACATATGCATTATTCACACTTAAAATATTATTAATAATATAAGCCAAAGTATGCATTTTAATGCTAATAAATATAACCAATTAAATAACAAAAGTATGCATTATTTACAACTAAAACATTATCAATAATATAAGCATAGATAATGTTATTGAGAAAATATGCATTATATTAGCAAAAAATGATTTTTTTGCTAAGTGCGGAGATCCACACATTGAAAGCTTCATCCACACAATATAATTATTCCACACTTCCACACATATGCCTAATTTGAAACATATTCAAAAATACAAAAAGGTATTCAAAAATATGAAGATGAGCATTATTTACACTTAAAATATCACTAATAATATCATATATCTTGATCACTTAGTAAAACATTAACAATAAAATCCTTTAATGCCAACACATTTATCAATTAATAACGTTTTCGATCAAATGGAGTAGGGTTTTTACTATGGGTTTGTGTAGGAGATTTGCTGCAAAATGCAGCATAAATGAATTTGGGGTTATATTAGGAGCACATGCATTTTCTATTGATGATTAAAAAATATGGAAATCAAGTTATTTGCGAGAGAACATGGTATGTGTTGAACATTTATTGTGCAGATCTTTTACAGTCCTTAGCATTTATTTTCGAAACTTTATTCGGTAGGGACAAAATTTGAAGGTGATATTTTCATAAAATTAAACTATGAATGTTAACTTATTATTATTACTATTTTTCATTTTGTGGAGTTTTTATTGTGAGCAAGATAAGTTACATATGTTGATTCATCGAATACATGCTTGTGTCAATCACAAAGGAAAATCACTACAGATTTATTTTTATAGATAAATGTTTAATTTTCAAAGGTTCGAAAAAGCATTGACACTTTTTACAATTGTGTTATAGAAGCTATTTTCAACTGATATGTTTTATTAACGGGTAACAAAAAAAAACAACTATGTAAATTCATCTAGGAAGATGTGGAATTGATTCTTTTCTTTATTTTTTAATGGAAGACATTAAACTTAAATATTCATAGTCCAACACTAATTTTTTCTATTATTATTAATATTACAATTTTTGCTATCTACCAATCCAACTATCTTAGGTGTCTAAAACATATGTTTAATATCTATATGCTAACGTCACAATACTAATTTTTTTTTATTGTGTTGTCCGTAAAAGCATTTTCCAGGTGTTCATCATGCAATATATTTAACAGACACATTACAAATGCATGTAAAACTAGTTTTTAGAGGAGCTAGTTACAAATAGAATTCTTGTATTGATTGTACAATAGTGTTATGGGAATTGAAAACCATGAGCGACTATCATTTAGAACGAAATTACAAAATGTGTAGCATTATTGAAAGGATAAAAGTGAATTAATAGTTCTATATGAAAGTACTAATAACATTTATACAATATACGATACAATCCCCTGGTAATGATGTACAAATTTTAAATACTTTATAATGTGATAATACTAAAAATGTTCAGAAAAAATACATTACTGTCATGTATAATTTTTATTTTCAAATTACTCCCATGCTATGGAATTAGAAGAAAGCTTTAGTTTTTGCAAATATAACCCACGGTGACAAATTTGAAAGCATGTCTTTATTATATAAGTGTAGTGATTTGCTATATTGGCTTCATACATTACTTTTTATAAAAACAAAATAGTTAGTCTACATGAAATACCTTTCTTGGCTCAATCCTTTCCACTAAGCATTATGCCCAAGGAGTTTTGGATCCATTCCCACCAAGACATGTGGTTTTACTAGCCACTATTGTTCCTGAACTATTTAAGTACATGATGGTGGGGGAATAATTGGTCTTGCAACTCTATCAGTTGTTAATATTGCACTTCAATTAAGTTATGTATTTTACATTTTATTGACTCATAACAATGGTTTTTGAGGCTTATAGCAGCTTGTATGAGACTTATATTTCTATTTTTTCTTGTAACTAACCCTTTTCTACATAGACAGAAAGGCATTCCATTATTTCTTGATTGACAGATACCCATATTCTTGGTGGTTGTTGTGGGCAGCTAACAAAAAATACTTGTTGAATGAACATGGTCTAGTTGCAGATATAGTGATGGTGTATTTTTTCAAGCCATTATGGGATGCGTGCATGACAACAAAAATATGCCAAACAACAAAACAATCAAGAACTTCTTGAAAAAAAACCACAAATCAAATGATCATTCAAATGTTCCCAAGATGGACATTGAGCTACGATGTTGAAGGAAATAATGAAAAAGGTCCCTTATAAGAGGAGGTAAGGATTCGTGTTTCAAAAATCTATCATTTTTAGCTCTAACTATGAATTTTTAATGGTGACATCTCTTATTCCAAAAACTAATTACATGAAAAGTGTGATGCTTTCTTCAATGTTAGAGGACAAACTAGTGATTGTTTTCTTCTATTTTTTTTTTTCTAAATTCGGGAGAGAACATAGGTTGTGCCCATAGGGCTAATGAATCAGCATTACTTGAAGCTTATGGATTAATAGTAAAGACATATTAGTTTGTATTTCCTTTGTGTTATGTGTCCTAAATACAGGGTATACCCTACATGGGGATTTTGTTCAGTGAGAAAATCCTAGGGCTTAAACATAAATATATTTTTATTTATTGATACTTAATATGTTTCTATAATACCCAGTGATAGAATCTAGGTCTACTACCTATTAATACCTATTGGGATGTTGTTTACATTGTACAACCACTAGGGCAGACTCAAAGGACAATCAATTTAATGGCCCTGTTACAGATGTGTGCTCACTACGTTTTTATTTGAGGAATAAAATCCTTGTGGGAGCTGTAATAATGCCCTAGTTTCATTGACCATGTAAGCCTACCATTTCTTGATGTTTTTTTAAATACCTATTTACTAGGGATTCACTTACTCATGAACAATGGATTAATAGGGTTTTCACCAATTTTCACTTTTTGCTACTATTGAATGAATTAATGTTCACTTCGACTAATTGGGCTATTGGAATGTAAGCCTAGTAGGATACATTGTATGCTCTATGTTTAGGAACATTTTCAAAATAATTCCCAACAACCCATTGAGGTTAATAAGTTTGAGATAGTTGTTCCTTGTTTTGATATGCCTTCAATTACAACACTTTGGTATCATGCAGACTTTACAGGGCATCCTCATCTAAGACAATTAAGACTTTACAACCCTTTTGAGAGGGATATTATCAAAACAGATCTATCCATTACCTATTTTTTTTCACTAAAGTTACAAGAGTTTCTCTTCCCATGTTTCTCATAATGATGCATTTTCTAGTTTCATTTCTTCACTAGGGTTTTTATTGAATGTAAGAAATTTCACACTCTTCTTTCTAGTTGCAAAGGATGCAAATTTAGCATGGGTCTCGGTACTAAACTATAATGTATAAATGATATCCTTCATAGTTGAACACTGCTATCAAGTAATATGGAAATATGAGCCATAGTATTACCTCCAATTTGTTCAATAATGTTTGGCAACTTTTCACAATGATCATTCTCCGCTTTTTGCGTTGAAATGGTTTCCACGATTTTTGAAGACATGCTCAAAGAAATCTTTATATATATTTCTAAGAGAATAATTATTTGATTGTATATCTATATGGTATATGATTATTAGCTCATTGAATTACACCAATAAAATACAGTAAATAACTATATGTAGGAGGTAGATCAGATGCACTTTCTCTTTCTCTACTTGCTTAAGCAAGTAGGGGAAAGGCTATCTTCAATTTTGATGTAATCCTTGCTTTGTATAATCTTTTAGGAGAAATTGTAATTGCGTCCATTTAATAATATAAAATCCAAGAAGAGGGAAAAAAAATATACTATTATGATTTGGCCCTTCATTCATTCATTCTAGATCTATTGCAGCATTCAGTTATTTGGTTTTAATAATGGTTTGTTTTTTTTCTCTTGGGTTATTGGATGTGTGTTAAGTACAAGGAGAGTTTGATGTTACAAGTCTTGTAAAGAAATTTTATAATAGTTACATTCTCTGTGTTAATCATCTATTAGAATTCTTCCTCTTCTCTTTTGCATGTGAAGCTCTAATGCCTCATTTCCTATAGATGCAGTATTTGTTCAACCCTCAATCAATCCTCTTCACATTTTCATACATTCTAAATTTGAGCCAACAGAATCACAGATTTTTAATTTCTCCATCACCGTAATTGGGCATCTTTTAACCTCTATTTTCTTTGTTGTTAATAATATAACAAGGTTTAAAATTCTATATCGAAAATGGAATTTCTAGATTTAAGTTCAGAAAATATAGAAAATGCAGTGTGATAATGCATTATAGTCAGGGAAAATTTTAGGGGCTAATATTCGCAGGTGGGCTAATTTCCTATACTTTTTTCCATAAAATAATTTTGCCTATTTCCACTTTTCTAAAAATAATTCGCTCATGTTTTATAGTATGAAATTATTTTAACTTAGAAATCGCCAATATTTTATATAAAACAATATAATATAATCAAAATTTTATATATTTTTACAAAAATATCATCAAACATTTTACAATTTTTCTATTATAGATTATTAAGATTTGCCAATGTTTCTAAAATTTCAAATAGATATCCATCCTTAAAATATTCCCTGATTATAGTTACATGTTAGGTCCCTATATTACTAGTTTAGTCCCTTATTGTTATTAGTGTAGCCCCCTTATTGTTATTTTTGTACCCCTGTAACCCCAATATTGTTATTATTGTGCCCTTACATTGTTATTGTTAGGCCGGCTAGGATTATATTGTGGGCCCATGGACTCCTCTATATAGAAGGAGGTTTTGGTCATTTGTATCATCCAATAATTGTTCATTTATGTAACGGATTGGAGGTTAATCCCTCAAAGTGGATGATTTATAAGGCGTTGATCTCTCTTTTCTTCTATATTTGGAGTTGGTTTCATAACATTTGGTATCAAAGCTTTGATTCTAGGGTTTCGTTGCTCCAAATAGTTCATCATGGAATTTTCGCAATAATGTTTTTTCTACGAAGGTTAAAAAGCTAAAATGTTTACAGCACAAAGCAGAAATCCTGAGGAAGCTCCTATAATAATTTCAGATCTTAGTTGAAAATAGTTTCGGAGATATGATTTGGGGAAGTTAGGGCTTTTTCAGGCTCTCGAATTTCAACTAAAAGAGGTCATGATGGAATTTTCGCTATAACTTGTTGTATACAAAGTTTCAGATGCTGAAATTTTTACAGTGTGAAGCTGAAGTCCTGAGGAACCTCTTGTAAAAATTTCAGATCTTGGTTCACAATTTGTTTTTAGATATGATTTGTGGAAGTTAGGATTGTTTTAGGCTCCCGAATTTCATATCAAAGAGGTGACCGTGGGAAAAACATCATAACTCTCTCTCCGAGTGTCGGATTTGGATTCTGTCAAAAGTTCCTGGAAGTAAATTGAATTTAGTTTTTGGTATATCAATTTTAGAGCAGAAGGAAGAAATAGTGACCCGTGGCAAGTAGTAACATTTCGCTCTACTAAACTAGTCCATAATTAGGTCATCGTGGGAGATTGGGCATAACTTTGTCTTGAAGAATCCAAATAAAGTTAGACCTGTGGCATTCAAAAGAAGATTCAGAGGGCTAATTTAGGGATAAATTTTTGATATTGAAGATATGAAATCACATAGATAATTCAGTTTTGATATCGAGCTCCTAAAAATAAAGAAAAAGGTGTGTATTTTTTTCGAATTACATAAGTCTCATTTGAAAAAAAAAAATTAGTTTAAATTTATTCCAAGGGAATATTAAAGAATAGATATTAGTATTGGGTTCTAAAATTCCCCCTGAAAAGAATTCAACACTCATTAAGCCTTCAGAATTCTCTAATATTAATCATGAAGACGAAGAAACACAACACGAGATATCAAAACTACAATAGAAAGTGCACCAAATTTCGCTATCACAAAGAGCAACAAAAAATGAAACAGAAGTTTTGAAGAAAGGCGTGGAAACTAAGATGGATGGCTTGAATAAATACATGAAAGCTAAGATTAATGGTTTGGAAGCTAAAATGGATGGCATGGAAGTGGGCATGGAAGCTAAGATAGATGGCATGGAAGCTAAGATGGATGACATGAAAGCTAGGATCGATGAAAAAATGAAAGACAACATGGAAAACATGAAGAATGATTTGGAAAAGTTGATACAAGAAATGTTTCCTAATGGCAAAAAGATAGTAGAGGAAACTCATGATGAGAACAAAATAAATGTTAATCGTGATTTCATAAACTCTAATGTTGGATGTAAGAACCACCATATTCCAAAGATGGATATGAGGAAGTTTGATGGCAAGGATCTCGTAACATGGATACTACAGATGGAGCAATATTTTGATCTCAATAATGTGCAAAACACACAACAGGTACGCATTGAAACTTTAAATTTAGAACAAAATACATTTGTATGGTATCGATGGCTTTGCTCTCATAAAAAAATTTTCACTTGGTCAATTTTTACAAAGGAAATGATAGCACACTATGAGGATACAAAAATCAACACCTTCTTTAGCCAATTGATAAATCTCAAACAAAAGGGTTTAGTGGTGGAGCACATTGAGGACTTCCAAAAATTGAATATAAGGGTAACTGATATTCCAGAGGAACACAGGATTGATGTCTTCATAGGACTTTAAATGATAACATCCAACATGAAGTTTGTGTTTGGGAACTTGATTCATTAGAAAAGGCATTCAAGTTGGCAAGAAAAATTGAATGTAAAATTATGGCAACAAGGAAGCCTACCACTCACATATATAAATATGGAAGTGTTACTACTCCTAGACTTCCACAACCTACAAGGTTGACACCACAACAATTGGAAGGAAAAGGAGAAAAAGGGCTTTGCCAGAGTTGTGATAGCAAATACACTAAAGGTCATACGTGTGCTGAGAAGAAATTATTTTACATAGATTGTGAAGAGGAAGAAGAAAATGAACAAGAATCTTCAAAAGAACAGGATATACACCAGGAACCAACCCTAGAAGAGGAAGAAATGAGTCCGTCCATATCATGTAATGCATTGGAAAGAATTACCACTCCTCAAACTCTCAAGATAGAAGGAAATATCAAGAAGAAAAAGTTAATAGTGTTGATTGATTCGGGTAGTACCCATAATTTTATTCATTGTAAGGTAGCCAAGGAATTGAATTGTTTCCTATACCCAGCACGAGAATGTCAAGTGATAGTTGCAATTGGAGGAACTATAAAATGCTCTGGAAAATGCCATAATATCAAGCTAACCATGGGGGAATATGAATTGAATAGTACAATGCTTTCCATTCCTATGGGAGTTGCTGATGTTTTACTAGGAGTACAGTGGTTACAATCTTTGGGGATGGTAGCTTTTAATTTTCAAGAACTTTTCTTGATTTTTTTTTCAGAAGGAAAGGAATTCGAATTACGGGGTATCGCAGGGAAGCCTGGAAATATAATAAGCTCTAATTTCAAGAAAAATCTTTTGAAGAAATAACAACGAGGCGTAATTGCACAATTATGCTCCCTAGAAGTTCCAACATCAAAAACATCTATTTCTGTAGATCTCCCAAAAGTCTTCATTAGGGGAATTTTGAGGTCTAAATTGGGCCTTCTAAGAAAAATGTACAGTCAAAATTCATTTTATGAGAACCAATAACATTTTAGGGGATGAAATCACCCCTAATGGTTGAGGTGGCATTTCTTGAGCTAAAGGTACTTACTTGCCAAATTCTCAATGGTGGATAAAAACTCATGGTTAACCATGGTAGTGCTCTAAATACTTTTAAAGTCAAAGTAAAGTACTCATAATAAATGTCATTTAACACTTTTTGAATAAAAATATATTATTGTCATTTCATATTTCTTGAAAGAAACAATGCATATCCCTCTACATTTATTATATTATATTATAGTATTTTTATATAGTATATTAATTACATGTTATTATACAATTTAAATAATATAAATTTTAATTAATAGCATATAACATAATTAAGAATTTATAAATTTATGTCTATATTTTATTTTAAATTATTTAATTACAAAAGACAAATGCATTAGTTGTTCAATGATAATGAATTTTTCTTTAAAATCTCATTCTTATTTATAGTCACATCATTGCAAATTTTTTATTAATTTTATTTTGGTACAACTTTTGAATTAAATTTAGCTATGGTTACATGAATTGTGGTGAAAAAAGTGAATTGCAAATTCATAAATATTATTTTATTCGTTTAGATGTTATTTTATTATTTCCTTAGGAGGCCCATTTTAGATCTCAAAATTCCCCTAATGGGACAATCATTCCAAGGTGTTTGAAACTCCCAAAGGACTCCCACCTATTCGTGATCATGATCATGATATTCATTTGATTCCAGGAAGTGTTCCTCCAAACATCAACCCTTATAGATATCCTTATGTCCAAAAGAGCGAAATTGAACATATGATTGCAGAAATGTTAGAGGCTGGTATAATTCAACCTAGTCAAAGTTCTTTCTCTGCTCCAGTAGTATTGGTGCATAAGAAGGATGGATCATGGCACATGTGTCTTGATTATAGGGAGCTCAATAATCTCACCGCTAAAGATAAATTTCCCATTCCTGTGATTGATGAATTATTGGATGAATTACATGGAGCAATTTATTTTACCAATTTGGATCTTCATTCAGGATATCATCAAATTAGAATGAAGACTGAAGATATTTCAAAAACAAAATTTCGAACTCAGGAGGGTCATTATGAATTTTTGGTCATGCCTTTTGGCCTTACCAATGCACCTTCTACATTTCAAGGGTTGATGAATTCCATTTTCAAACCCTTCCTTAGAAAATTTGTGCTAGTATTTTTTGATGATATACTAATCTACAAGAGGTATTGGAAGGATCATGTTCAACATATTGATAGGGTGCTCAAGCTATTGGAGGAGAAACAATTATATGCAAAAACATCCAAATGTTTCTTTCGAGTACAAGAGGTGGAATATCTGGGTCATATTGTATCTCATGAGGGTGTTAAGGTAGATCCTAACAAAATTAAAGCCATTAAGGAATGGAAAGTCCCCATAACCATAAAGAAGTTGCGAGGATTTCTTGGGTTAACAGGGTATTATCGCAAGTTTGTTGAGAATTATGGGAGAAGAGTAGCACCTCTAACAACATTATTGAAGAAAGATGCATTTTCATGGACTCCTTAAGAAACTAAGGCCTTTGAACATATTAAAGAGGAAATTTGCCTAGCACCGGTCTTAGCTACGCCATACTTCACAAAAAACTTTATTGTGGAATGTGATGCCTCGGGAAATGGAATTGGTGATGTTTTAATGCAAGAAGGAAGACCCATTGCTTTTTAAAGTTGTCCAATCAAAAAGAAAGTATTTACAGAAAACTATTTATGAGAAGGAAATGTTAGCAATACTACATGCACTAAAGAAATGGTGGCCTTACCTAATGGGAAGACACTTGAAGGTAAAAAACTGATCATGATAGTCTTAAACACTTTTTGGAGAAAATAATATCTTCAGAAGAGCAGCAAAAATGGGTCACAAAGATGTTGGGTTATGACTTTGAAATAATCTACAAAAAAGGAAAGCTAAATGCCGTTGTAGATGCACTCTCAAGAAAGAATGAAGTGGTGGAAGCATTGCTTTGTGAAATTTATATTATCCAACCAGATTGGATAACCGAAGCAAGGGATGAACGGAAGAAGAATGAATAAGTGTGGACACTCATTTAAAAGTTGCAACAAGATCCTAGTACATCTGATACATTTAGGTGGAAAAATGATTCCTTATGGTACAAATATCGCTTATATATTTGTAAGAATTCCCAACTAAAACAAAAGATTCTTTTGGAATTCCACACTTCTCCTTTAGGAGGACACTCAGGATTTTTAAAAACTTACCACAAGGTGAAGAAAGAATTTTTTTGGGATGACCTTAAATATGATATTCAAAATTTTGTGGTAGAATTTTTGGGTTGCCAGCAAAATAATTGAGACAATTAAGACCCCGGGTCTTCTACAACCTTTATCCATTCCAAATTAAAATTTGGAGGAGATTTCAATGGATTTTATCAGAGGTTTACCTAAGTCCAAAGGAAAGAGTGTAATCATGGTGGTAGTTGATAGACTTACCAAGTATGCACACTTTTGTGCATTATCTCATCCATTTAAAGCAAGTACATTTACTACTACATTTATGGACACAATTCAAAAGCTACATGGAAACCCAAAGGTTATTGTGAGAGATAGAGATCCTATTTTTACTAGAAATTTTTGGACGGAGTTATTTTCTTGTTTGGGTACTCAATTAGCTCATAGTTCATCTTATCATCCTCAATGTGATGGTCAAACTGAGATAATGAATAAATTTTTGGAATGATATCTTTGTTGTTTTGTATCTGATAAAAAAACACAATGGGTCAAGTGGTTACCTCTTGATGAATGGCGGTATAACACTTCCTTCCATACTCCAGCAAAAATGACCCCATTTTTGGCACTTTATGAACATCATCCACCATCCATCAAATCATCTTTAAGAGAAAATTATAAGGTTCAAGTAGTGGAATATCACATCGAGCATCAATAAGAAGTTCTCCAACTCTTAAAGGATAACCTAAATTTGGCACAAAATTGAATGAAACAATAGGCAGATCAACATCGCAGCGAGAGAAGTTTTGATGTAGGAGACTAGGTATTTTTATGGTTACGACCATACAAACAAATGTCCCTCAGGCAAGCTAAGAAGGATAATAAATTATCACCAAAGTACTATGGTCCTTACAAGGTGTTGCAAAAGATTGGTACTATGGCATACAAATTGGAGCTTTCTGCTTCTTCGCGAGTGCATCTAGTTTTCCATGTTTCATGCTTAAATAAGGTTATAGGTGAAATCTTCCAGTTCAAACAATATTTCCAAAACTTGATGAGGAAGGAAAAATCATATAGGAACCTGAAGCGGTCATAGAAACAAGAACTCGATAGCTACGAAATCAATCAATTTCAGAGTATCCCATCAAGTGGAAGAACTTACCCACTGAATATTCTACATGGGAGGATGAGAATTTTATACAGAAGCACCCAGAACTACTCAAGAATTGAGGAAAACACTTTTTTGAAGGAGAGGGGCATGTTCGGTACCTATATTACTTGTTTAGTCCCTTATTGTTATTAGTGTAGCCCCCTTATTGTTATTGTTGTACCCCTGTAACCCCAATATTGTTATTATTGTGCCCTTACATTGTTATTGTTAGGTCGACTAGGATTATATTGTGGGCCCATCGACTCCTATATATACAAGGAGGTTTTGGTAATTTGTATCATCCAATAATTGTTCATTTATGTAATTTATTGGAGGTTTCCCCCTTGAAGTGGCTGATTTCTAAGGCATTGATCTCTCTTTTCTTCTATTTTTGAAGTTGGTTTCATAACATTACATTGTGTGCATGAGTAAGATATATTAGAAGGACTTGGAACTGATGCCTCCCATTATTCTTTCATATTCCATTCTATTTCTACTTGTATATCACCTTGATATTGAACAAAGGATCATTTTACCTTATACAATCAAGTAGTCTGAGATCTAGTTGACTTCATTGAGGATGTTCCATGAATTACCCGTGAATAATCGATTCCTACCTCTAGTATTCAGATTATTAAAAACCTCATTGAGGATGTTCCATGAAGTAGTCGTGGATAATTGATTCCTCCCTCTAGTATTAATTGTTGGAGCTATTGGTGGAGCCTTCCTATCTTGTGAATGAAAACTATGGAGAAATACCTCATATTATGAAGTTATAGAAAAATACTGCGAGACTCCTTGAGTATGTCCCATAACTAGATAGAAATTGTGATGAAATTTTTAATTATTATTATTTTATCATTAGCTAATTTGGATGTGAACTTGCATAATATGTAGTTTTGGAGAAATTTTCAAGTAGTGTTGAAATATAATAATGATTATTCAGATTTTGATATCGTGGCTTCTATATTTTTTTACAAGTATTACGCCTCAACATATGAGACAAACAAAGGAATAGTAGTTGCCTCTTTTGCATATAAATTTATGGGAGTGGCACACATGAGGGTCATTCTTTCAAATAATTCATGTTAGCTAGAAATTGGGATGAGCTACATGCAAATTTTCATAATGCTCCACTTGGTAATTTGGTTAATCATGTATTTTCCAATTCTAAACATTGTTTCTGCAAGAAGACATCATGAAAAAATAAGGTTGTTTAGTATATTTTATTCTTCAAAATTCCATGCTAATACTATGGTGAAGGAAATGTGTCCAAAGCTAGTATCCATCTCCCCTATCCCTCTTACTGTCACTTGATGGTGAATATTTTTGACGTGTAATGTTCCTGGCAACCATCCACTGACTAATATAAAGTGTCATTATGTATGTAGAATTTTTTTAAAATCAATGCCAATATATGCAATTTGAAGGATGATATAGTTCTTTAAAGGGTGCTAGCTAAATGGATGAGTACCCACCTTATAAGCAGGTGGTTGGTATTTCTATTTTTCTACTACACTGAACATACATTTAGACAGGTTTTTGGGTTGTGTTTCCCACCTTCTAGTCTTAGAAAAAAAAAAAATTTATATCATTGTACCTTGTTGTGATCTTATACATATGTTCTGATATGATCTTATACTTGTGCCAGCTTCTTTCTTTGCACATGGAATTTTCCTAGAGTTGTGATGGCACTACCACATTGTATTAACACTAGTTGTACTCTCTGGTCTAATTGAATTTACTTTTGTGGTCATTTACCAGACAATAATAAAATTTTCCTATTTTATCTTATCAAATTCCATGTCATTAGACAACTTGTAAGAGATGAAGAGGTTGAACTCCAAATATTTTACCAGACAATAGAAGAATGTAGACATCTCCACCAATCCATTATGACCAAATAAGATTTTCAAATCTATAGATAATAATGGTTTATTTTCCATACTAACCATCACGAGAGGATGTAGTATAATTTTTAGTAGTGTCATTTATTAGTAATAAAAAAATTACTTTATCTAACATATGATGATTCGATGATGAAGAACTTCACGGTTCCCTTTTCAGGAAGCATGAAACCTTTATGTTCAATTTGTGCGTAATGTGATATTGTGTATATCATGAAATGATTGTGTTTTTTCTTGATTGTTAATTGTATGCAAAATACTCATTTAATGCAACAATTGTTAGAATTGTGAAATAGGCAAGGATGATTTTTCTAATCCAATTTATTATCTTTTCACATTCTTTATAGGGAACATAGATTTTGTTTCAACATTTTAAAAATTAAAATTAGAACCTTATCATGTACCTTCAGCTTATAATAATGAGGATCATGGTCTTAAATCTTGAATATCCTTGACCAAATCTATATTAGCTACCTATTTCTAAAGCACAATCAAAGTGAGAAACAATTTTAGTTTTTATCATATGCTGATAATATTTTGATCCATCTTTTTCTCAAACATAGATGTTTCTAGGGATTATGTTCAAGGTGTTGAAGTCTGATATAAACTCAAAGCGTGATTGTTGAATTTTCAAAACAATTTTTGTGGGCGTGTAGCTTGGTTGTGGTTATTCCAGGATAGATATTATAAAGCAATTTGAGAATCTTAAAAATTTTATTTGGAAATATAAACAAATTATTGGTGATTTTAGTAGCAATTAAATTCCTTATTCTATTTTGATACGAGGGTGCATAAATTTCATCAAATATGCATTATCTACATTCAATAGCTATGAAAACACTAAAATATTTGTCTTTGACTAGAAACAATTTAGCAATTGGAAATTTCGGGCATGGTTTTTACAGGTTTATATCTTATTGTGCTGGTATCACTTCAACAACCCCCACAATTTGTATGTGTGTGTCTCTTTATATTGTGTCAAGCCCTAAAATTGAACCTTCTTTGTTGAGTAATCATTTTTGGTCATTTTCTTTTGCATTTAAATCATTGAATGTTTAAATTTTCCCTTGTTTCGAAATTATCGGGTATGAAAGGTATGATCATAGATCACTTATTTTCTTATATTAAAAATTAAATGTTGGTTTAACATGGATTGTTGCATGAATGCAATGCTTGAGCCCAAGGAAAATGATGATGATATCAAATATTTTGTGGATATTATGGAATAAGGTGACCAAATGACTGAAAATGACCTCAAATCCACTTCTCATAGCTTTATCAACTGAGAGCTAGTTTACAATATTGCTAAGGTAGAAAATGTTCATAGAAGTGATTCTAAATTGGATGATGGAGGAATTCCCGGTCATTCTTATCATTCTGGAAATAATAGTACAAAATATGATGAGAACATGCTTGGGAATTCCATGAATAATAGTGAACAGTCTAGGGCTTCCAAGGAGAGAAAAATATTTTCACAACACAAATTAAATACAAATAATTAGTGTGATAAACTAGGAAAAATTAATGGCTGGCCTAAATCTGGCTATTATGACTCGTTAATGCGTGAACCTTCTTATTGGTATGTTGTTCCAACATTTTTTCTTGTAGTTAGGATTTGAGAACCTTCTGACTTGTTAACATGATTTTTTTCCAAAAGGAAACTTGAGTTCTAATGGTGGAATGGTAATATTGTGATGACTATTTGAATATAGTTGGGCCTCATAGTTAAGAACATGTGTTTCTTTCTTAGTGTTCATAGATTTGAATATAGCGGAGGGTTCGGTACGGTATGTACAACTATGGACACTAAGTAGTGAAATCCCTCTACAAAGGGGGTTCCTTGTCCCACAAGCGAACAGGTTTCATAGGTCAATTTGGTGTCTGGCTAGTCTATACCATTAATAATTGATTATTATTATTTTTTGTGTTGGTGTTATTTATTTCCCATGTTAACTAGTCTTCATTTGTCATCTATAAATCATATTGTAGCCTTCACTTGCGTTTAAGGTTTTAAAATGTACCTATTATCACTCAAGATGAATTGTTCCAAAGTTCATATTGATTGATATTTCATTGATGGTTCATGGATAAACTAGTAGATATTGAAAATCAATAGTTCATGAGTGCTACAGTCAAACTTAACACATGATTTCAGGATTTAATTCCTTTGAGTCAAGGCTTAGGCATGTTTCTTGTGAACCAGACCATCATGTTTGTCACTTTTCTGCGGAAAAATTTGAAATTGAGTGAATAAAAGGAAAGTGTATTGAAATTTTCTAAGTTTGGAAACTTTAACCTCCTATTTTGATTCCCATTATTAGTGTGTCTAATAGTCAAAAGCATGTGTTTCCACCTTGGAGGTTATAAGATCAATTTCAGAGATGTAGGGTATGAACACCTTCATAGAGTAAGTAGAAAAATAATTGTGAGGAGGGGTCTCCTGTGACCCATAAAAAAGGGTTTGATAAGTGAATTGGACATCAGAATATGTTACAAATTTAAACTTATATATTATTATTATTGTTGTTATAAAAAAAAAATTATGTTTAATTCATGTATGCAATCTAGCTATAATAATTATTAACATATTAAATAAACCTGCCATAAAGCGTTGTCCTTGTTCTTTGTCACCAAACTATTTGCACATTCCTATTACTCGATATATTGTTCATTGGCATCACTTGAGTTGCAGGAGTTGCATTTTCCAAGAATATTGTACAAAAAAATTCATATTTTGTGACTACCAAGTTGAGGCAACAACTATGGATCCATATTACAACTCAATAATCGGTTGCATTTTGTTTCAATTTATTTTTGTGATACATGGTTGTAGTGACAATATTAATATAGTGTTGCAGATTAATGCACATTTTGTTCTATGAATGACATTTCCTTTGTGTACCTTAAGAAAGAACATATATGTGTTGTAACTTGTGGGGGATAATATGACCATTAAGGTAAATTTGGTACATTATTTTTTACTTAATTATATTATATATGTGTTCCCAATGATTACTCAATGTTATAAAAAATATTTGATATAGAATCAAGTAATATCATGGATGATCCTGAGCCTAAACATTTAGTGAAAGAATTTATTGTCTATTCTGTAGATATAGGATGCAAATAGGTCATAAACTGTACAAATTTGAAGGACACACAACACCTTTCTATTTAGTTTTTCACAATCATAAAGAAAATATCTACGAATTCGATTTCTAGAAATGGTATTCACATAAGTGATTTTTTGAAGCCATACCTCGTCACATAATTATTTAAAGGGTGATAGCCTAATGGAAGAGCACCTACCTTATAAGAAAGATGTTGGTGGTTCAATTCCACTATTCCCTAATATGCATTAATGGATGATATCATATTTTTTTTAATTAAATACTTTTTATATTGATTATTTCAATGGTGAGCTAATTTTCTCGATTCATTGTTTATATTGTCTCTAAAGAGACAAATGTGATATTGTATTTATTTTTAAATATATTTTTTTATTGTCTCTAGAGAAACAATAGCAAGGACTAAACACATATTTTCTCTATAAAATACAAGGAAAAGACCCTCTAGCAGAGGTTATAACAGAGGTTTTTAGCGTTATAAAATTGGCCAAAATTGTAAAAAAAATAATTGCGAGAACATCTATTTTTCTCGATGTGCTATCTGTATTTTTGTTACATGATTTCTTCTCAGCCATTTCTTTATCAATATGAAAACTATACCATACCATGCATTAATATATTTTATCAATAAATCACACACTTTTCAGGTAAAAAAAAAATCAATAAAATGGTGCGCCTTTCAATAAGTACACACTGACCTCAGTGCAGTGTGTTCTTATAAACGCACCACCAAAACAGTAGAAACACCGTATGTTGCTCTCTGTCAACAAGGAGAATATGCACGTTAAATGTTAACCAACGCACCGATGAACACTAAAAATTAATAAAAATCCTCTAGTTTTAGTTTTGTAGCATATGATGTCGTGGAGGAGGTGGTGCAACATGTTCTTATAAACACATCGAGAAAACATAGACCATTGTACGGTGCTCTCTATCAGCAAGGAGACCTAGTGCATTATATGTTAATTGGTGCACCGATTAACACAGACATAAAATAAAAAATTGTTTTTATCAAACAGTATGTGTGTAGTGTGCTATAATGAAATAGCACACATGTGCGTTAATTTACACAGGGTGCACAGATTAAAAAAAAATGTTTTTAAACTTTTTTTATTAAACAGTAGGTGCACATTACCTTGTAATAAAATAGTGCACCGAGCGCCATTTTACACAGGGAACACTGATTAAAAAAAATCTATTTTTTTTTAAATTCATGCAAGGGCCAACATGGATTGGGATCCGACTCTACAAGTTGTCTCGCGGGTTAGATTTCATAGGCCTATATATATAGCAATAAAAAACCTATAAATATAAAATGAAAATCCATAATTCTAAAGTCACAGAAACAAGAAGAAGCAAGGGCATAAACAAAAATAATAAAGGGTTTAGCGTAATAATGGATTTATTTATTTTTTTCTCTGAAAATGAGCAATAAAATTTAATTTTTTTACTTATGAGGTATTTTATAAAACAGAAGCTGTAAAAAAAACAATTATTACAGTAAACTTTAATCACCAGATGGTTTGAAATTATATACAAGGTTTGAATCACAAGATGTTTTGAATTCTTATTTTTTGAATAGTTCTGTTCGAAACTATTTCGTTGCTCCATAGTGCTCTCCTGCTCTCTTGCTCCAGGTATGTCTCTACTGAAAATATATCCCTGGAAATTTTTGAAAAAATAACGAAATAATAAAAAATTTATACTATTTAAAGAATTGTTTTATGAAATTAGATTTTCAAAAATAATTTTCCACCCATTTTTTAAATTATCGTTTTTTTTTCACTTAAAATAAATAAAGTTATGCTTTTTTTATTTGTGGCTATTTGACACTGGTGTGTCAATTAATAACACGGCACTAGTGCGTAGTAACTAAAATGCACTGGTGCGGTTAACTGTACATTAGCACCGATAATAATAAGTCCATTTTTAATGCACTGAAATTACTTTTAGGTCTGTACATCAAAATTTATTATTGATTTTTCTGAACTGCACAGAGAAAATATCATAATTATATCAAATGGAAAATTCTTCAAAATCCAGCTCGTTCCATAATATTTCCCAAATTCCATCACGGAGTTCTCCCTATCCATCTCGAGACGTAATATTTACTTCATATTTATTTATATTTTCATTATCTAATTGAATTTATTTATTTTATCATGTCAATCAGCTTAATAAAATTAATGTATACAAATTTGCAGGTTCATGCAGATTCAAAATCGAGTTCATATGGAAAAAATATTCAAACAGCTCCAAAACGTCGGAAGCTTTTATCAGGAGCAGCATGTTGCAAGGCACATTTGGTAGATGAAAATGGACAACCACTTCACCCTGCCTGTTAGGTCCCTATATTACTATTATAGTCCCTTATTGTTATTATTGTAACCCCCTTATTGTTATTATTGTACCCATGTAACCCCCATATTTTTATTATTGTGCCCTTAAATTATTATTGTTAGGTCGGCTAGGATTGCATTGTGGCCCCACTAGGATTACATTGTGCCCCATGGACTCCTATATATAGAAAGGAGGTTTTGTAATTTGTATCATCGAAGAATTGTTCATTCATGTAATGTATTGGAGGTTTCCCCCTCGAAGTGGCTTATTTCTAAGGCATTGATATCTCTTTTCTTCTATTTTTGGAGCTGTTTTCCCAACATTTGGTATCAGAGCTTTGGATTCTAGGGTTTCGCTGCTCCAAACAGGTCATCGTAAAATTTTCTCTATAATTTTTTTCTACGAAGGTTTAGAAGCTGAAATTTTTAGCTTGCGAAGCTAAAATCCTGAGGAACATTGTTGCAAAATTTTAGAGCTTGGTTCGTAATATTTTTAGAGCTATTATCTGTGGAAGTTAGGTCGTTTTGCAAGCTCCTGAATTTCACTTAAAAAGTTCCTCTCGCGGAATTTGCGCTATAATTTTTTTTCCATGAAGGTTCAGAAGAAGAAATTTTTAGAGCGCAAAACTGAAATCCCGAGGAACATCTTCGCACAATTTCAGAGCTTGGTTTGAAATATTTTTGAAGATATGATCTATGGAAGTTAGGTTTTTTTCAGGCTCCTGAATTTCATCTCAAAGAGGTGATCGTGGGAAAATATTCATAACTCTCTCTCTGAGCATCAAATTGAAATTCTGTCAAAAGTGACTGGAATTACAGGGACTATAGTTTCGTGTCTGTAAATTTCAGAGACAAAGGAGCAAACAGTGACATGTGGAAAGCTGTACAAGTTTTCTCTACTCAACCAGTCCATAATTAGGTCATTGTGGGAGAGTGGAAATAACTTTGTCTTGAAGAATCCAAATCAAGTCAGACTTGTGGAAATTTAAAGAAGATTCAGGGGGCTACGTCAGGGCCAAATTTCAAATATTGAAGATCCGAAATCACAGAGATAATTTACTTTCAATATTGAGCTCCTCAAAATAAAGAAAAAGGTGTGTATTGTTTTTCAAATTGCATAAGTCTTGTTTGAAAAATCAATTTTAAGTGATTCCAAAGGCCTATTGAGCATAGATATCAATATTGGGTTCTAAAATTCCTCCTAAAAAGAATTCAACACCCATTAATCCCTTAAAGTACTCTACTATGACTCATGAAGATGAATAATTGCAACATGATCTATCAAAATTACAAGAGAAAGTGCACCAAAATTCGCTCTCTCAAAGAGCAACAAAAAATGAAATGCATGTTTTGAAGAAAAGCATGGAAGCTAAGATGGATGGTTTGAAAAAAGGCATGGAAGCTATGATGGATGGTTTGAAGAATGGTATGGAAGAAAAAATGGAATATTTGAAGGAATACATGGAAGGTTTGAAGGAAGTTTTGTCAAAGTTTATACAAGAAATGATTCCTAATGGCGAAAAGATAGTAGATGAAAATCATGATGAGAAAAAAATAAATGTTAATCCTGATTTCATAAACTGTAATGTTGGATTAGAGAACCACCATATTCCAAAGATGGATATGAGGAAGTTTGATGGCAAGGATCCCGTAACATGGATACTACAGATGGAGCAATATTTTGATCTCAATAATGTGCAAAACACACAAAAGGTACGCATTGGAACTTTACATTTAGAACAAAATAGATTTGTATGGTATCGATGGCTTTGCTCCCGTAAAAAAAATTTCACTTGGTCAATTTTTACGGAGGAAATGATAGCACATTATGAGGATACAAAAATAAACACCTTCTTTAGCCAATTGATAAATCTCAAACAAAAGGGTTTAGTGGTGGAGCACGTTGAGGACTTCCAAAAATTGAATATAAGCGTAACTGATATTTCAGAGGAACACTGGATTGATCTCTTCATAAGTACTTTAAAGGATAGCATCCAACATGAAGTTCATGTTTTGGAACCTGATTCATTGGAGAAGGCATTCAGGTTGGCAAGAAAAATTGAATGTAAAATTATGGCGACAAGGAAGCCTACCACTCACTTCTATAAAGATGGAAGTGTTGCTACTCCTAGATTTCCACAACCTACAAGTTTGACACCACAACAATTGGAAGAAAAAAGAGAAAAAGGGCTTTGCTACAGTTGTGATATAAAATACACTAAAGTTCATAAGTGTGCTGAGAAGAAATTATTTTACATAGATTGTGAAGAGGAAGAAGAAAATGAACAAGAGGATATACACCAGGGACCAGCCCTAGAAGATGAAGAAATGAGTCCGACCATATTGTGTAATGCATTGGCAGGAATTACCACTCCTCAAACTCTCAAGATAGAAGTACATATCAAGAAGAAAAAGGTAATAGTTTTGATTGATTCAGGTAGCACCCATAATTTTACTCATTGTAAGGTAGCCAAGGAAATGAATTGTTTCCTATATCCAGCACCAGAATGTCAAGTAATGGTTGCAAATGGAGGAAATATAAATTGCTCTAGAAAATGCCATAATAACAAGCTAACCACGGGGGAATATGTATTGAATAGTCCAATTCTTTCCATTCCTATGGGAGGTGCTGATGTTGTACTAGGAGTACAATGGTTGCAATCTTTGGGGACGGTAGCTTTTAATTTTCAAGAACTTTTCTTGAAATTCTTTTCATAAGGAAAGGAAGTAGAATTATGGGGTATTGCAGGGAAGCCAGGAAAGATAATAAGCTCTAATTTCATGACAAAGCTTATAAATAAATAACAACGAGGTGTAATTGCATAATTATGTTCACTAGAAGTTCCAACATCAAAATCATCTATTTCTGCAGATCTCCAAAAAGTCTTGGAAAATCATTCCAAGGTGTTTGAAACTCCCAAAGGGCTCCCACCTATTCGTGATCATGATCATGCTATTCATTTGATTCCAGGAAGTGTTCCTCCAAACATCAGGCCTTATAGATATCCTTACTTCCAAAAGAGCGAAATTGAACGTATGATTGCAGAAATGTTAGAGGCAGGTATAATTCAACCTAATCAAAGTTCTTTCTTTGCTCCTGTAGTATTGGTACACAAGAAGGATGGATCATGGCGAATGTGTCCGGATTATAGGGAGCTCAATAAGCTCACCATTAAAGACAAATTTCCCATTCCTGTGATTGATGAATTATTGGATGAATTATATGGAGCAATTTATTTTACCAAGTTGGATCTTCGTTCAGGATATCATCAAATTAGAATGAAGACTGAAGATATTCCAAAAACAGCATTTCGAACTCATGAGGGTCATTATGAATTCTTGGTCATGCCTTTTGGCCTTACCAATGCACCTTCTACATTTCAAGGGTTGATGAATTCCATTTTCAAACCCTTCCTTAGAAAATTTGTGCTAGTATTTTTTGATGATATACTAATCTACAACAGGTCTTGGAAGGATCATGTTTAACATGTTGACATGGTGCTCAAACTATTGTAAGAGAAATAATTATATGCAAAAACATCCAAATGTTTCTTTGGAGTACAAGAGGTGGAATATCTGGGTCATATTGTATCTCACGAGGGTGTTAAGGTTGACCCCAACAAAATTAAAGCCATGAAGGAATGGAAAGTCCCCACAACCATAAAGTAGTTCCGAGGATTTCTCGGGTTAACAAGGTATTATCGGAAGTTTTTTAAGAATTATGGGAGAATAGCAGCACCTCTAACAAAATTATTGAAGAAAGATGCATTTTCATGAACTCCTGAAGCAAATAAGGCCTTTGAACATCTTAAAGAGGCAATGTGCCTAGCACCGGTATTAGCTATTCCAAACTTCACGAAAACCTTTATTGTGGAATGTGATGCCTCAGGAAATGGAATTGGTGTTGTTTTAATGCAAGAAGGAAGACCCATTGCTTTTGAAAGTCATCCAATCAAAGGAAAGTATTTATAGAAACCTATTTATGAGAAATAAATGTTAGCAATACTGCATGCACTAAAGAAATGGAGAAATTACCTAATGGGAAGACACTTCAAGGTAAAAAATGATCATGATAGTCTTAAACACTTTTTGGAACAAAGATTATCTTCAAAAGAGTAGCAAAAATGGGTCACAAAGATGTTGGGTTATGACTTTGAAATAATATACAAAAAAGGGAATCTAAATGTTGTTGCAGATGCACTCTCAAGAAAGAATGAAGAGGTGGAAGCATTTCTTTGTGCCATTTCTATTATCCAACCAGATTGGATAACTAAAGCAAGAGATGAATGGAAGAAGGACGAAGAAGTGTGGACACTCATTCAAAAGTTGCAGCAAGATCCTAGTACATCTGATACATTTAGTTGGAAAAATGATTCCTTATGGTACAAACATCACTTATATCTTTGTAAGAATTCCCAACTAAAACAAAAGATTCTTTTGGAATTGCACACTTCTCCTTTAGGAGGACACTTAGGATTTTTAAAAACTTACCACAGGGTGAAGAAAGAATTTTTTGGGATGGCCTTAAATCTGATATTCAAAAGTTTGTGGCTGAATGTTTGGTTTTCCAGCAGAATAAAGTTGAGACAATTAAGACCCCGGGTCTTCTACAACCTTTATCCATTCCAAGTCAACGTTGGGAGGATATTTCAATGGATTTTATCATAGGTTTACCTAATTTCGAAGGAAAGAGTGTCATCATGGTGGTAGTTGATAGACTTACCAAGTATGCACACTTTTGTGCATTATCTCATCCATTTAAAGCAAGGACAGTTGCTACTACATTTATGGACAGAATTCAAAAGCTACATGGAAGCCCAAGGGTTATTGTGAGTGACAGAGATCCCATTTTTACTGGAAATTTTTGAACGGAGTTATTTTCTTGTTTGGGTACTCAATTAGCTCATAGCTCATCTTATCATCCTCAATCTGATGGTCAAACTGAGATAGTAAATAAATGTTTGGAAGGATATCTTCGTTGTTTTGTATCCGATAAACAAACACAATGGGTCAAGTGGTTACCTCTCACTGAATGGTGGTATAACACTTCCTTCCATACTACAGCAAAAATGACCCCATTTATGGCACTTTATGGATATCATCCACCATCCATCACATCATCTTTAAGAGAAAAATCGAAGTTTCAAGCAGTGGAGGATCACATCGAGCATCAAAAAGAAGTTCTCCAACTCTTAAAGGATAACCTGAATTTGGCACAAAATCGAATGAAACAACAGGAAGATCGACATCGCAGCGAGAGAATTTTTGATGTAGGAGACTGGGTATTTTTACGGCTACAACCATATAAACAATTGTCCCTCAAGCAAGCTAAGAAGGATAATAAATTATTGCCAAAGTACTATGGTCCTTACAAGGTGTTGCAAAATATTGGTACTATGGCATACAAATTGGAGCTTCCTGTTTCTTCACGAGTGCATGCAGTTTTCCATGTTTCATGCTTAAAGAAGGTTATAGGAGAAAATCTTTCAGTTCAAAAAATATTGCCAGAACTTGATGATGAAGGAAAAATCATATTGGAACCTGAAGGAGTCATGGAAACAATAACTTGAAAGCTACGGAATCGATCAATTTCAGAGTATCTCAACAAGTGGAAGAACTTACTCACTGAAGATTCTACATGGGAGGATGAAAATTTTATACAGAAGCACCCAAAGCTACTGAAGCATTGAGGACAACCCTTTTTTGAAGGAAAGGGGCATGTTAGGTCCCTATATTACTATTATATTCCCTTATTGTTGTTATTGTAACCCCCCTTATTGTTATTATTGTACCCCTGTAACCCCCATATGGTTATTATTGTGCCCTTAAGTTATTATTGTTAGGTCGGCTAGGATTACATTGTGACCTCGCTAGGATTACATTGAGCCACATGGACTCCTATATATAGAAAGGAGGTTTTGTAATTTTTATCATCCAAGAATTGTTCATTCATGTAATGTATTAGAGGTTGCCCCCTCAAAGTGGCTTATTTCTAAGGCGTTGATATCTCTTCTCTCCTATTTTTGGAGTTGGTTTCCCAACACTACCAATTGTAACATTTCATCTTATAGCCACAATCCTTGGACAATGATGGTAATAATAATTGTTTGGTATATTAATGTAATTATTTCAACATCAAACCAATTGATCATGCATTTTCGACATGCTTACTAATTTATATCATAGATTTTGTACTAATCATGTTCAAATATATTTTTTGAAATTATTAGGATTCTAGTGATGATGAGAAATCTACCTACCATCTTCTGTTTCACCCCACGACAATTTTAAATCGAGAGAAGGTTGAATTAAGAGAAAAAATTGGAGAGGAACGATACCAAGAATGGTTGAATCAACCACCTATTCAATTACCACTACGTCTAGATTCACCAATTAGGAATGACTACGGCAATAGTAGTTCTTGACAAGTTGGCAATGGAGCCAATCAAATAGATGTTGGTATGGATGATTACGTAAGGGATACGACTACCATGGAGACAATGTTGTTAGATGCATTCCAGAACGATGATCAGCTAGAGTATGATGCTCATATCGCTGATACCTTTTTCGAAAGCCTTAAATTTTCTTCCACCACCCCTCTCTTTGGAGTTGGCAGTCAGTCAAAGTCTACCCAGTTGGGGACAACGATGTTACTGTACAACTTGAAAGTAATGTTTGTCTTGTCGAATTCATATTTCTCAGAAATTTTGAGGTAATTGAACATCAAGTCCTCCCTTATATTTTCAGAAATGTAATCACACAATTAACATTAGAAATGGTCAAATTTATGAACATTAATAATTATATCATAATTAATGTACATTTAATATTGTCCACGATCACCAACTATAGGTTATTCAAAGATAAGGTTATTTCGAGTGATAACGTCTTGCCCAATAGCTGCGAAGAGGCAAGAAATCGTTGAAAATGTTGGGCGTTGAGTACATATCATATCATGCATGTCTAAATGATTGTATTCTATAGAGAGGAGAATATGCAGACAAAGATATGCCTAAAATTTGGGCATGACAGGTATGACAAATAAAAAAAAGAAGGGTAGATCACGTGGTCCTCCTTTTAAGATATTTAGGAACATGCATATAATCCCAAGGATTCAAAGGCTCTTTCATTGCAAATAATTAGCTATGTTGCTAGGATGGCATGCCTCACACATAAGTGAGTTGGGAGTTATGCGAATCCCAACATATTCAATAGCCATGAATCATATAGAGGATACATGGCCCAAAACATTTAAGGATGAAGTAGGAAGTCTATGACTCAACATATCCATGGATGGCGTCAACCCATATTCCCTCCAGAACACCAACTTGGCATGTAGTAGTGATCAATAACAATATCCCCCCATGGTTTTCCATCAAGAATGAACATCTTATGTTGGCTCTCACAGTTCCTGGTAAAAGACAAGTGAAGAATATGGATGTCTACTTCCAACCACTAGAACATGAATTGAAGTAATTATGGGATGGGATAAATGTATATGATGTATCAAGACCCATTGCAGCAGAGAGGAGTTTTACATTATATGGCATATGTGCTTACATGACACATGATTATACATGCTTATGATTTTGCTCTAGTAAATTACATGTTTATTTATTTGTTTATATATCTTACAATATTCTTTCGCAATATAGTTGTTTAATTTATTGTAATTGTTTTGATCTTCATGATATTCTTTAACGTTCCATGTATATATATTGTATGCAATAATTTTGTAGGTCTTGTAACGAAAGGGTATTTTGGATGTAAATGTTTTGGACCTTTTGTGAAATCTAGATGGTCTGACGACCTACAAAAGCCAGTGTATGACTTCTCTTGGGTATTCCTCCAAGAAGAACACCCTTACAGAAGAGCAGCATCTGCTTTCAATGTTAAACAAGAGAGAACCCAAACGCCTCCAATAACGACACCAACTTAATGAATTAGAGAACATGAGAGAGATAAGGATAAGGAGTTCATAGATATGTTCGATTCAAATGGGGAGACTATGTTTGATGATCGAAAATTCTTCGAAACTTATGTTGATAAATTTCACATTGGGATGAAAACGAAATCTACATTTTATAATCTCCCATATTGGGAGCACCTTAATATTACCCACTTATTAGATCCCATAAATATATTTAAAAAAATTTCATCTTTTTTATGGAGGCATATATCATCGAAAAAAAGTGACAGATTGGATGTTCAGAAAGATTGTATTACTTCAAAAACTAAAAATAAACATTGGCCAAGACGATTAGAAAGTACAGGATCAGAGGCAGGCGTTGGTCCATATAATTTA
The DNA here is from genome assembly GCA_034641835.2 of Pinus albicaulis. NCBI lineage: Eukaryota > Viridiplantae > Streptophyta > Pinopsida > Pinales > Pinaceae > Pinus > Pinus albicaulis. The sequence continues at coordinate 67,390,873 of MU968411.1, forward strand.
TGGTATTTCAAAGAAGGCGATGTACCATGGTTTTTAAAAAATGATGATCTTTCTTTGGTAAATGAAGTTATAATGGGTGTGAGGGTGCCATATTCATACGGGTCTTCACTATGGTGTTTCTTCACCGTGGATGACCATTTGTCAGGGTTGAAATCACATGACCATTTGAATCTTCTAAGAGTACATATAATGTCAAAATCAGGATTTTATTATTTGTTATATTAATAAATTTTATCCCATACAGGATCATAAAACATAACTAGTTTGTATATTATTTCATGTGTTTATAAATTTACAGTGTCATTATCCTTTTTTCGTGCATGGGTGTGTGAAACATGAATTCCCCCAAGACCTAGGATGTGCCATATCTAACTTATCTACATTTGTACATTGGATCACATCAAAGGAGATTCATGTGACTAGCATTCCACGATGGCATCAAGAGATAGTTGAGATTGTTTGCATGTTTGAGAATGAATGGCCGACAAGTTTCATGGACTTGTAGGTTCATCTTCTAATCCACCTAGTAGATGAGGTTGAATTATTTGGGGTGGTTTCTTGTCATTCGATGTTCTTCTTAGAGATGTACATGAAGAAATTGAAATTTTTTGTTCGACAAAGTGCAAAAATCGAGGGTTCGATTGCAGAGGGGTACATATCGTATGAGTCTATATATTATGCTAGTGAGTACATCAAGAAAATTGACAATAGAACAGGTGCAGTAATTTGGGACGATGAAAGGGATGAAGACAAAAGAGAAGGGGAGCTTCTCCAAACGAATGGAAAAATGTGCTTGATAAAGAGTAAGCGACTTATAATTTTTCAAATTTACACAAAGTAAATATTCATGTTGAACTTTGATATGATGTATATTTTGATATCATATGTACTATATGTCGGTTTTATTTCATCAACAAATTCAGAAATTGAAGCAATCAATAAATTTGTTCTTTACAATTCCAAAGCGACACAATCGTGGGTCACATTTTATGAACAAAAGAGGATGAAATGGGATAGTGACAGGAAATAATTCAGACAGTTGAATGGTATAAGTGTGCCTTATCCTGATCATTTAAAAGAAAATATGCCAAAAATATGCCCCAACAGTTAGGTTGCTGACCAAGTTAGAGAGAAATACAGTGCAACCAGTTGTTACTTGCATGTTGAAGAGGATGTGCTAAACGTAAGGATTGGGTGCACCCACTCGGTAATAATCTATTTATGTACATTTTAAACTTAATAATTCACCTTAGAAATTTAATTACATTTATATTTCATATTTTAACTATTGGGTTATAATAAGACACGTGACACTGTGATTTTGTAATTTTTTTATAGGTGCATTTGTTCCCATCTATGTGGGCATATGGACACCATTTTCACACAGAAAATGTCGATGATGGACACATCACATAAAACTATGGAATCGAAGTCAAGTTCGATCAATATTTTCGACCTAGCCACCATGATCAAAACCTAGTATGAGGGACGTTAGATTACGTCATAAAGATACAAGAGATCATTGCAGTGGATTTCTCTTCTTTCCATTGTGTTATTTTTAGATTCAAGTGGTGGGATACCTTTTATTGGAATAATGTAAAGGAATATCGTGATAGTAGGCTAATATGTATCAACTCTAGAAAGATGTGGGATGAAGCTAAGGAGCCCTATGTTTTCCCCCAACACTACAACTAGGTGTTTTTTTACCCAGATGTGTTGGATAGGGATTGGGTGTTCGTATTGAGACATGGACCTAGATTAAAACACATATTTGAGAACAATAGTGTTATCATGCCAACCGAGCTGGAAGATAATAAGGGTGATCATGAGAATCGAGAATGATATGGTACGTGTTTTATTTCATCATTTATACTTTTTAAGATGGGTTTTTATAAATAAGAGGACTTAATTACATAATAACTAAGACTCTTTTTTTGAAACATTATAATATTTATTTTCAATTAATTGGTAATTTGCATTGTGTTAATGTTAAAATCATTTCACCTGATAATTTGCAATTATGTTGATCTCGAAAACAATGGCATACTGTATAAAGTTATTTTTTTTATAATGCTAATTCCTAAAATAATACAACTACTTGATTGCTTTAAATGTGTGTGAATGATATCCTCAAAATGTATACTATTATTTTTGGTATGTAAGATCATAATAAAATAATGATAATTATAATGTACATGAATTTATTTGCAATTTTTTCTAAACTTTATTATGTTATAAAAATTCATTTTATTCTAGATTTATTATTTTACATTTATATATATTCGTACAAATTTTCAATTTTACAATTATGATAATTTAACCGTATTTACGGTATAAATTTTACTTATGGTAGTTATGGTTAAAAATTGACAACTACTTTAAAACTTTACAAATTTAAAATTTAAAATTTTTAATAAAATTGAATGATGACAATACATACAATTACAATTACAATTTTACAATTTCATAGTACAATTACAATTTTAGAATTTTACATACAATTACAATTAAAATTACAATTACAATCATTTCACATTAATACAATTAAAATTTTACAAATATTTTACATACAATTACAATTAGAATTACAATTTTACAATTTCACATACAATTACAATTAAAATTACAATTACAATTTTACAATTTTACATATATAGAATTAAAATTAAAATTACAATTACAATCATTTCGCATTAATAAAATTGAAATTTTACAAATATTTACATACAATTACAATTAAAATTAAAATTGCAATTACAATTACAATTTTACAATTTCACATACAATTACAATTAAAATTTCAATTTCAATTTCAATTACAATTACAATTTTACAATTTTACGTATAATTACAATTTTAAAATTTCAATTACAATCACAACATAATATTTAATAAATATCACGATTTAATATTAAAAATAAACATGAAGATCATCATAACCATCGTACACACATCATATTCGACTAAAAAACACATTCAAATCCACTAACATCATCTAATCATCGTGATCATGATCATCTAACAAAACAAGAATTGTATAAAATCATCACAACACAAACATAAAATATGCATCTCATGTCAAATAAATGTTATCTCATACACATCTATCTCCAAGCTGCACATTAAATGAACATAACTAGCATAACCTAACAATATACACATCATGATGAACACCAACATGTAAATTAAGTACATCTCCAACATGAACATAAAATACATGGACAATATATATATATATATATATATATATATATATAATGTCAAAAATATACAAATGTAACATAACCGCATATAAATTTCAAACATCAGCTAGTGGTACAACAATAGTACTAGTGGAGACCTACTCAATCGATGGTTCAAGCTTGACATGCTTAGATAAATACCACTCACGTGCCTGCTGGTCTGGAGGTGCCTCATGTTGATGAGGAACTACCTTCTCATGATGACTCGTGGATGGTCCAGCCTACTGATCAATGGATGGTGCGGTGGCCTACTCAGTTGATGGACCTACCTCCTCAGATGGACCTGCGCCCTCCTCAGGATCAGGTGCCTGCTCGTGATCATGACTGGATGTTGTAGGCTGCTCATCATGATCATGTCTGATACGAGGTGGAGGAGGAGGAGAAGTACTAGAACGATGATCAATCCCCTCATGATCATGATATGATGCGCTGCTCGATTGTCGTACTGCACCTTCACCATGCCTACATCGACTGACCCTCCTCGCCCACACCAGAACTTTGGTAGCTCCAACGATATGCCGCATGAGGGTCAACATATAATGGGGCATGACTCTTCATATCTCTATCAGCCTATTATCAGGTTGTATCTCTCTGATAGTAACCGGCCTGACTCCCTACTCAACTAGGAGTCGACAGATTTGGTCGCCCAACTCCATCCTAAATCGAGTGTCACGCCTATGCGTCACACCCGCCGATATCTGCGCCTGATCATGAGGACCAGGTCTTTCAACGGCTTGATCCTCTGCATATTCTATCTCCTTGTCAGCAGGATCTACACCCAGATCATTTGGTGGTTGTGGAATCTCATCGCTAATGAATGACCCAATATCTAAAAACTATATATAAGTACATAACAATAATTAGAAAATCTCATTAAAAAATTTAATAAAACAAGTTAAAGAACGTGTTAGAATAAATTTAAAGAAAACACTAATATTACCTCTCTCATCCAGTGACTCAGCCTGTGTGAAGAGGATGCTGGCACACCCTTGCTAATCGAAACTAGCATATAGACATGGCACTAGAATGAAGGCATGATCATCAACACTAGATAGCAACTCCAATGCATCATGAGATATGTCGGCGGAAAAGTCAGACTCACCCCTCTTGGGCATCATCTGGCTCCACATCTCCATCTGTATGTGCGTCATCGACCTACGAGGCTATCGAACAAAAGTAGGCCTCGTCTTTGGAAACCTCTTAAAAAATAAGCAAAATGACTCTGAAGAAAAATGGAAGTTCACCCTCCCATGTGCCTAAGAATGACATCTATCTAATGTTGTACAAAACTGCTGCAAAAAAATCACAGACCACCTGACAAGTCGTGGCGCCTGTAATAAAGAATCAACATAAAATAGAAGCGGGAAACTAATGCGTTGCTTTTCACTAGTATGGTGTCTAGCGGTCGTCAGCAGTAGTGAAAGGCACCTCAACTCCTCTGCACCAAATGAAGCAATACGTAACTGACCACCGGACACCTAAAAATCTGCAAGAGAAAGTATATCGTCAATAATGTATGTATAGAAGTACACCAACTGAATCATTGTTGCATAGCTGACGGGGACCTCTAGGAACGAGGGAAAATCCTGCCCTCTCCTAGATAGGCCAATAATAAAATATATGTCCTCCTTAGTGGGTGCGTACCACTGGTTAGGACCAACCCAGAAATCCTGTCGGTGGGCATCCCACCTGAAGATAAGCTGACCCAATAACCCATTATTTCCCTTCAGGGATGTAGCCTCCTCATAAAACTTGAGGAGGTTACCTCCCTTAGGAGTAACTAGGTGGCTGCCATAATAGAGAGAGGGTACATAAGTCTCCCCATCTCGCATGCCTCCCACAAGTAAACCACGTTATACTGGTTCTCCATATGTTCTTGTTGTTCCCTTTCTTCTCTCCTTTGATGTTCCTGAATGATTCACATTCTAAATACATTTTTTTTATTAAATGAGACATATATATATAAAACAGTCGGTGCACCCAAAAAAATAGTCATGCACCGGTACCGGTGCATCCATTTTTATCACAAACCGTCCTCGGTGCGCATGGATATTTGTGGTGCGTTGAAAAAATTATGCACACTAGGGTGGATAGTTAGGTTAATGCACTGTCCAAAAATAATTCATGGTCAATGCTGCGGTCCTGTAAACGACCGCACTGTTGACTATGTACTAGTGTCAGGAGGGTGGTGCGCTAACTACACTATTCGCTCCGGGGCGGATAGTTTAGTCATCACACCGTCCTCCTGGCATCAGTACACGGTGAACGGTGCGGTCATTTAAACGACTACACCGTTGAATATGTACAAGTGTCGGGAGGGCGGTGTGCTAAAAAAACTATGCACCCCGGGGCAGATAGTTTGGTCAGCCTACCGCCCTTCAGACACTGGTACATAGTCAACAGTGTGTTCATCGGGGGTGGATAGTTTAGTCCACGTACCGCCCTATTAAAACTAGTACATAGTCAACAGTGCAGTCATTTAAATGACTACACTGCCATATATGTTTTTAAAAAAACAAAGTGCACGTTTTCGGTACCACATCGGCCCCGGTGCGGTTTGCATTAGCATTGTTCGCAGTGTAGCCTATAAATTTATAGGAAGCACCACGAACGGTGCGAGCCAAACGGCTCGAGCGCACCGCGCAAGTTTTTTTTTCTTTTTATATCATAAATTTTAAGTTTTTAGACAAATGTAATCCGCTAAAAAGTTTAATTGTTGAGAAACAAGTAAAATACCTGTACATTTGGGTGTCGAGGAGGCATATTTGCTGAAGAATTTGAAAAACCAAATTTTCTCACCATTTTCCAAAATTCAAACTCCATAAGGTGGGCAATGGACGTTAGCAGTGCATGCAATGGGAGCACCGATGGCAGGGCACCTCACACAAGGGAAATTCGCACCGGTGCTTGAGAGGTCTAGAGCAATGAAGAAGTGAAAATGCAGACTTTTTGGGGTGTAATGCTTTTTTATTTAACTTTGTTTCGGTGCGCGGGTTTTTGAAGCGTACCGGGTAGTTTATGCCTAGCACATCGGGCTTGTTTCTATTTGAACGCGGGGTTTTTCAGACGTACCAGGCCTGTTTCTGAGTAGTGCACCGATGAGCTATAGTAATGAGATGCACCATGTTGGTTTGTATGGAGAGCACGGTGTCTCGGTGTACCAATTTTTAGTACACACGGGTTCTTTGTGAGTGAAACGCGCCGGTGCGGTTTATGATGAGAACTGCATCAGACAAAAAACATCCGCAAAAACCTCCACCTACCAACCTCCTCTAGAGACCTCCACTACAAACGGATATTTGTACTATTTTTATAAGGGTTTCCTCAAAATCATCTGCTATAGGGTCTTTTCCTTATAGTGATAAAGGCAATATGTCTTTAATCCAAACTATTGTCTCTAGAGAGATAAAAATGAAACTATCTCATAAGAGAAAATAGTACTTGTGTTATTTATTTTCTTTATAGAGACAATTTTTAAGACAATAATTTGAGACACCCACTTAAAGACAATATGTAAGACAATACACAAGCTTTTTTGTCTCAAGTTAAGGCAATTTAGCCAAAAATTGTCTTAAATATTGTCTTGAATCCCCCCTCTATGTTATAGTGCATTCCAGATTACTTGGCAGTTTTCTCACGGTGCTTCAAATAGGTTTTGGGAATAGGTAGGCGAGTTCAACATTCACCCTCATATTTCCAAGATTGGAAGCCATGTTCACCATCTAGTACAAAAAAATGTAATAATACAGAGGGGAGGATTCAACTAAAGCCATTCCTATCATCACAAAACAACAGTTTTTGGACTGTGTCACGAAGCAACATGTCGTTCAAAAGCATCTGTGGGAGATTTTGGTCTTGAGGATAACTTTTGGTGTCAGCGGCATGGGATTTTATGTGGTCGGAAAGATAGAGCTCTACAATGTGAAAATTGGCTATGTCGACGATCTTGTTTGTTGTAGTAGAGATGGCATGAGAGGATACTAAGAAGGATATTATCTTGGTATCCACCATGCCCTAACATGCCACCATTCTCCAGTATCAATACCTCACAATGGTTGATCTTTGTGGATGTTGAAAGTGATAAAATTTTTGCTCAAATGCAGGTCACCTCACATTGAATTTTCCATGAATTACTCATTGTATTTGGAGGATAACATTGAAGGTGTTATGTACTTCAAGGTTATCACAATAATTTTAGGTAGTAGGAAGGAATGTTTTCCATATCTAGGAATTTTTATAGCAATCAACATAATTAGAAGCTTGAGTAATTATGTACCTTAAAGGCTTATTCCTACCCATTTTCTCGTTCGAAGAAAGAGGAAGGGCTAGGCATCTTATCATGGTTACTTCTCACCCCAAAATCACCTTTGGATAATCCTTGCACTTGTGCAAGCTCTCATGCAGCGAGGAGATATTTTTCAATATTCTATTTGGATTAGTGGTTGCTCATAAAGCTTCCCCGTGTTCGAACTCTCATGTGTAGAGGAGTCTTAATTGGCATTTCATTCTAAATGTGTTAGGATCTCTAGGAAACTTTCCTCTAATTTTATTTCCATTCTGAATCTTAGGTATCTTTTACCTCCTCCAACTATATCATTTCATTCTTTGTGAGGAATCTACCTAAGTTTGACTTATTAGGAAACTTTTTCTCTCCCTCATGTTTATCTCCCTAGCCCCTTTCTATGGAGGACTCTTGTGTTTTCCCATCGCTCCTCTCTATGGTTATTATGTTCCTCTCCCTCTCGATTTCTTTACCCTACTCCACTCTTCATATAGTCTTTCACTCTAGTCACATGTCATGCCTTTCCAAAGAGCATGCTCGAGAATGGGGGTTTGAGGTCGTGATGGCCTCAAAAGTTTCCAAGCTCAACCTAAAGTACATGCCTCCTAAGACAGATACCGAGCACACAGGCCACTAGTGTTCCAACAATAAATTGAATAAATTAAATAGGAAGTGACTGACAAAAGAGAAGAAATATTTGGATTAGAAGTCCTGGCATCCATCTCTATTTAGGTCCTCAACCTTGGATTAGAAAGAGGATTCCATAAAAAATATATTCTTATAGTTGATATATGTTTGTGCCTTAAGGAGCTATTGGGAGAAGTTTTATTTGAACACAATGAAAGTTGTGATGAACTCTTCCTTCGAATAAAGGAATTACACATGCTATACTAGATCATGTATGAGCATATGCAATGCATGGAAGTTGTTCTCGTGCATGACTGATGCCCACCTCCTCTAGTCAATCTCGATCCTCTAGCTCCAAGAAATTAACACTGTTGGTCTTATTGGTCCTACTGTAGATGGCACTTGATTCGCTAGATATGTTATAACTAGATTCCATGTGCTTTTATTTTATGTAATTGCAGTTTATATGGTCGAAAAACTAATTTTTTGTATTAGACATATGAGGCATATCATGAAAATTATGTATATTTTGATAACTCTAGGTCAAAACCTTAGATTTTGCATATGGTCTAGTTTCTAGACTAGCACAGTAACGCATTTTGAGGTGTTTATATTGTTATATGAGTTGTAAATATTTTCCTAATTAATAATTGAAAGTGAGCTTAAACAATACTTTTCTCTCATGCCAAATTATTATAATTATTAGTCATATGATTACTTATCAAAGTTGGTAACTTTATTTATTTAACCACTATACCATCAAATCAACTTCTCTCATTTTCTTATAAATAAGAATAATGCTTTATAAATATTTCCTTCTCTCATAAAAAAATGTTTTTGGTAGTGTGAAAGGTTGTTGCACTTATGATGTTATTTTCCATCTACCATCATAATCAATTATAATAATCAAGTATATGAGTATTAAAGTGACATTTACCTTTATATTCACAAATCTACGTCAAGCCTGACAAATTTAAGAAGGGAGTGAAGTAGAACACCGAAGCATTAAATTTCATTATTGGAATATATATATATATATATATATATATATATATATAAACAGTTAAATTTAACTAATTCCTAACTAATTTTAGAAACTGATTCATTAACTAAATTAATCTTGAACACTCCCCCTTAATCTTGAGGGCTATATTAATTTAATACCTAAATTCTCACACTGAAATTCAAAATTATTTTTTCCTATTGATTTGTTGAATATATCCGCTAACTGTTCCTTGGAACCATAAAATTTAAGAACAATATCACCATTATTAATTAGTTCACGGATGAAGTGAAAACAAGTGTCGATATGTTTTCTTTTTTGATGAAAGACATTATTCTTCGACAAGGAAATAGTGGAAGTGTTATCACAAAAGATTGAAATAGGTTCATTTTCTGTATAACCGAAGTCAGAGAGAAGTCTCTTCAACCACATTGCTTGACATGATGTTGATTTTTCTGCAATGCACTTGGCCTCTGTTGAAGATAACACAACAATGGGCTGCTTTTTGGATGACCACAAAATCAAATTTCTGCCAAATAGAAAAGCATATCCATAAGTGCTTTTCCGATCATCAATACATCCTGCATAATCACTGTCTGTATAAACAACAAGCTTAATGTCTGTAGAAGCTGCATACCATAAGCCATGAGTAGTTGTACCTGCAATGTATCTTAACACCTTTTTTCCAGCTTTCCAATGACAGTCTTTAGGATATTCCATAAACCTGGAAGTATAACTAGCTGAAAATGCTATATCAGGTCTAGTAGCAGCAAGATACATAATACTACCAACAAGTTTCTTATACAAAGTTGAATTAACAGAAGTACCCACACCATCTTTACTTAAATTTGTACCAACCTCAGTAGGAGCATCCACTGGTTTACACCTATCCATCGTAAACTTTTTCAAAATGTCAGTGGCATAATTTTTTTGACCCATAAAGATACCATCAGGTTTTTTCTTAACTTCAATGCCTAAAAAGTATCTCATTAATCCTAGATCTGTCATTTCAAATTCATTTTTGATTGCAACTTTAAATTCATCTAACTGCATGTTACTTGTATAAATTATGTCATCAACATAAAGACACAGTATCAAAATATTACCTTGATGATAATTCTTGATATACAAAGTGGGCTCATGGTTACTCCTTCTGAAGCCATTATTTAGCAAGTAGTGGTCTATTCGGTTGTACCAAGATCTTGGAGCTTTCTTCAAGCCATACAATTCTTTCTTCAACCTATATACCTTATGTTTTTTATTTTTTATCTCGAAACCAAGGGGTTGATCAACATACACTTATTAATTCAAAACAACATTTAAAAAATACGGCTTTACATCTAGTTGGTAAATTGGACACTTTTTTTGCGCTGCAATAGCTAATACAAATCGAACAATATCAATTCTTGCTACAGGTGTAAATGTTTTGCCATAGTCTATGCCAGGTTGTTGTGAAAAAGCTTTGGAAACTAATCTTACTTTGTGCTTATCAACTTCACCTCTCTCATTTAGCTTAGTTTTAAAAACCCATTTGACACCTATAATAATTTTATCATCAGGTAGATCAACCAAATCCCAAGTTTGATTTCTTTCAATAGCATTGATTTCATTATTTATGGCATCCACCCATTCTTTGTCCTATATAACCTATTCAAAACAAGTAGGTTGAAATGAAAGAAATGAAAAATTTACAATATCATCAACATCGTCTTGTGCATAAATATCACTTAAGATTCTCATTTTAGGATTATCAGAATCAAACTCACTTAAACATGATGAAATGCTACTGCTTGATGAACTAATATTGGTTTTGTCTTGAACTTGTAATCTTGGAGTGCTCATTGTAGATGCTTGATGTTCATCTAACATAATAAAAATATTAGGACAAGTATTGTTCTCCATTTCATTCCAAGATTTTTCTTCCAGAAATTTCACATCTCGACTTATGAAAAATGTCTTAGTTATAAGATTAAACAATTTGTATGCTTTATATTGATCACTATACCCTATAACGATATAATTTTTGCTCCTATCATCAAGATTATTTCTTAATTTTTCTGGAACATGAGCGAAAGAAATACAACCAAATACTCGAAAGTGTAAAACGGTTACTATGTCCACTCCATGCTTCTTCAGGTACAAAAATTTGAACACTAGAAGTTGGCGATCTATCAAAATATATAACTAACATGCAACTTCTTCTGCCCATAAATATTTAGATAATTTTTGTGTTATGAGCAGACTTTGAGCCATATTCATAATTGTCTGATTCTTTATTTCCGCTACTTCATTTTGCTGTGTAGTATAACTCGTTGTTGCCTGTTTTTTAATAACATGTTTTTTACAAAATCAATGAATTCGTTAGATTCATACTCACCTCCTTTATCAGACCTAAGAAATTTAATAAAATCGCCACTGTGTTTTTTAGCCTCGGCTTTGAACTCCTTGAACTTGGAAAATGTTTCGGATTTGTATTTCATAAAATACACCCAAATTTTCGTGCTAAAGTCATCAATATATGTAATAAAATAGATAATGCCACTAAGTGATTGTGCTTTCATTGGACCGCATAAATATGTATACACTAACTCTAGTTTTTCTTTTGCTCTATAAGATGTTGATGCAAAACTGTATCTCTTATGTTTACCCATTATACAAATTGTACAAGAAGAGATATGTCCAGACAAGGTAGGCAAACCTTTCACCATAGATTGTCTTTGCAATAGAGTCATACTTTTGATAGGTAAATTACCATATCGCAAATGCCACAAGTCAGTGTCATTAGGCGTTGAAACATTATGGGCATACAAATTCTCACTTTTGATTTGTAATTGATACAACCTGTTCTAGGTCATATGAATATTTCATAAAAGAGACTTACGTTGATCAGAAATCGTGCAAGTAGTGTTGTGAAAGATAACATCATAACCATGTGCATCTAACTGACAAACACTCAAAAAACTATTCTTGAAATTAGGTACATAATAAACATCATAGATATTCTTCACAACATTTTGTTTGGTTAAAATAGGTACAACACCTTTTCTTGAAGCTTTGACCTGATGATAATCACCCAAACCAATAGAGGAACTGAAATCTGTATCAAGATGTGAAAATAAATCACTATGACCAGTCATATGATTACTACATCCGTTGTCTAGCAACCAAACATATTTAGTAGGTACTTGCATAGTTACATGGCATGCCAGAAATAAAGCATCTCATGTTTCACATTCAATGTTTGTGACATTGGCTTTGTTTTTACTTAAAACATACTGTAATTTTTTACATTCATACTTATAATGGCCATCTTTTTTGCAATAGTGAAATTGAATTTTTTATTTATCTATCCACCTACGACTATGATCAGTTTGAGACTTCTCTGAATGTGTTTGAGTTACCTTTGATCTATCATCAAACTAAGATTGTCCTCTTCCTTTTCCTATCCTACCACGAAAACCAATGTCCCTACCTGTATGCATAGAAGCTTTAGATTTGAAAGCATATTCTAAAATACTAGCATCTAAATTAATTCTTGCTTCATGAGCCAATCAAGAATCAGTTAATTCTTCCACAAACAATTTTGTTAATTCTCTCGACTCAAAAACAATAACTATCATGTCAATTTTTTTAGGCAAACATCTAAGAACCTTTTCAACAATTCCTTGATCTTCTAGTTCTTCACCATTCATCCGAAGTTGATTAAAAACACCCATAACTTTAGTCATGAATTGATTAACTATTTATGATTCAGTCATTTTAAGTGTTTCAAATTGTGTTCTGAGAGTTTGTAATTACCATCTTTACTTTTTCATTACCTTGATAAGAAAACTTAAGTATATCCCATATTGATTTACAAATATTAGCAGCAGTAATTTTAGAAAATAGAGTCATCTAACGAATTCAAAATGCATGACTTTGCGCTACCTTTTTTCTATTTAAGTTCATCAAATTGCTTTCTTTGAGCAGCACTCATTGCGGCAATTAAATTTGCATCAAGCTTTGTGAATCACAATTTTACAGTTTCCCAAGAACCTAAACCTTGTAAGCATTCTTGCATTTTAGGACCCCAAAAATCGTAATTCTTCCCACTAAATAGAGGCGCAGGGATTACAAACTGACTTGTTGAAGCCATGATTAAAAACTTCAAAATAAATAGAGAAAACCAACTTTCAATGAGGGAAAGATCAAGAACAAGAAGTATCTTATTGTTGTAAATATCAAGAAAATCTACAGGGCTCATCCTATTTCTCTGAGCAAGTAAATCGACTAGAACTAACAAACAACGTTCCAATTCTCCGAGGAAAAAAAAATAACAAGCAAAAGGACAGAAGACACTTTGTTAAATTCAAAAGGAGCAAAAAAAGGTACGAATAGACTGCAACAATAACAAATTTCTTCACACCTGTGAGAAGAACACAACAGTAAATTTGACCTTGAATTCATACGATCATCAGCAACGAAGCTTGGTAGAGCCAAAGAGATAGAGAAAGGTCAAATGATGATCTTCACATGAAATGCCTTCTCATACGCAACAAGTTCGAAGGCAGGAAAGAATGAATGATTCCTGTAAGATTTTTGAGATACAAGGATCTAGATCTGCAAAACAATGAAAAAGCTTGCAAGAGAAGGAAGGAAGCAAGAAATAATTGAGAATAGAATGAAAATTAATTCTCTAATATTAGTTTTTGGAATAAATACATAAAATAAACTAAGTTAAGCTTAGTTGTACATGCAATAACTAAAGCTAACTGAAGCTAAATGTGCTTTATCTTATGTTAATGTGTACATGTGCCACATGCAAGCAGTAATTTAACTTAACTAATCAAGTGCACATCACATGCAAGCAGTAAGTTAACTAAAGCTAATCTATGTGCATGTACACCAACACAACTAGTCTAAGACCAACACAGCTAGTCTAAGTGCATGTACACCAACGCCCCCCTCGTAAGCATAACTTAGGTGAGTGTGATGCAAAATGAATGAGTCCCGGCAACATGGCCATTTTAGGTACCCATATACAATGCCTAAAAAAAAAGAGGAAAGAGGGAAAACCCAGTGGGAAGAAAACCCCCCCCTCAAAATATAATGCAAAAGTAGAGAAAAGACAATTGCTAGGCAGTCGTGTCCTTCACCCCAAGACGATCTCGCAGGAATCGAAACTTCTGCTCAGCGAAAGTCTTGATGAAGATATCAGCAATCTGCTTGGAACTAGGACAGTATTGAAGATCGATGATCCCATCATGAATGAGTTCTCTAATGAAGTGCATGTGGATCTCGATGTGTTTGGTTTGCTCCCGCTGCACTGGATCTTTCCAAAACTTTAGCGTACTTTGATTATCGCACCAGATGACATTTGGATGATGGACATTGATCCCAAGCTCAGATAGGAAATGTTGTAGCAAAATTGCCTGAATAGTGGCATTGATTGCTCCTCTATACTTGGCCTCTGCTGATGATAAAGCAATGACAGCCTGCTTCTTGCTTGACCAAAAAATTGGGTCGGATCCCAAACTAAGTACATAATCGGAAGTAGACTTGCGATCAATGGTGTCGCCAGCCCAGTCTGAATTTGTGAACCCAATGAGATTCAAAGAACAATTGGATGCATAACGAATCCCATAGGTGATTGTCCCCTGGACATATCGAAGGATGCACTTTGCAGCGTTCTAGTGTAACTCATGTGGCTCCTACATGTATCTGGAAATGGCTCTGACAGCATAGGAGAGATCAGGACGGGAGTGCGTGAGATAAAGAAGACTTCCCACAAGCTGGCGGTACAATGTGCAATCAACCAATGGTGTGTCTTTGCCATTCTCAAGCTTTATCCCTAATAAGAAAGGTGTGGCTGCTGGCTTGCAGTCACTCATGTGAAATCGTGCCAAAATATCTCTAGCATACTTTGGTTGAGAAATGGTAATCCCAGAATCACTCTGATAGATCTCTAGTCCAAGGAAGAAATTTAGCAAGCCCATGTCTGTCATAGAAAACCTCTTATGCAATGCAGTTTTAATGTTAGTAATGACAGAAGCTGAACTACCTGTTATCAAAATATCATCTACGTAGAGTACTATGATCAACAAGGAGTCAAATTTCTTCAAAAAATAAACATTGGAATCATATTTGTAGCATAAAAAATTTTGAGATAACAAATAAGAATCCATCTTTGCATACCATGCTCTAGGTGCCTGCTTGAGGCCATAGAGAGACTTCTTTAGTTTGCATACCAGAGATGAATTGTGCATGTATCCCGGTGGCTGCTCCATGTGAATTTCCTCCTTGAGATCACCATGAAGAAAGGCATTCTTCACATCCATATGATGCACCTCCGATCCTCTTGCTGCTACAATGGAGAGAGCTAGCCGAATGGAATCCATTTTTGCCATTAGAGCAAAAGTCTCATCATAGTCAACACCATGTACTTGCTGAAAACCTTTTTCTACCAATCGTGCCTTATATCGACGAACTTGGCCATTTGATGCTTTCTTGGTCCGGTAAACCCACTTACATCTCACAAGTTTGCGATTGGAAGGTAGCGGAACCAAATCCCAAGTCTGGTTCTCAATGAGAGAGTTATATTCCTCATCCATGGCGGCTTCCCATTCAGGATGCCCATTTGCTTCTGCATAAGTTTGTGGATCAGATCCATGCATCGTATTAGCATGCATGGGCATGGATGGCTCCATAGCTAAGAGTGCTTGTGGATCTTCCTCAAACAGAGGGATAGAGGCAGGATCATCAAGGATATCACTCATGCTGCGCCTTTTTTGTGTTGAAGGTGGTCGAGAATCTTCCGAACTACATGCAGAAGTATGATCTCAATGTTCAATAGCTGGTGGTCTAATAGGAGTCACAGGAAAAGACTCATCTTCATCAGAATGCTGGTCTGAAGTTTCATCTGCATACTCATTAATGAGTGGTGATGGAAACTTGGTAACAAGTTCATCTGCTGGTGCATGCAAAATATCTTCATCAAAATTTACACTCCTTTCAATAAAGAGCTCTTCACTGTGGATATCAAGAAATTTGTACCCTTTGACTTCATCAGAATATCCAACAAAAATGCATGCTTTGCTTTGAGGCTCCGAAGCCTTTCTCTTCTCTGTAGGAATGCGGGCCCATGCTCAAGATCCAAAAATGCGGAAATGACTAACTTCAGGTTGCATGCCAGTCCAAGCCTCAAAAGGTGTTTTTCCAGTAACAGATTTATGAGGAGATCTGTTCTGGATGTATGAGGCACAATTGATAGCTTCAGCCCACAATTTCGACGGAAGAGATCTTGCATGCAACATGCAATTAGCCATCTCTTTCAAAGATCGATTTTTCCTTTTAGCCATGCCATTTTGCTGTGGAGTGTAAGGAACCGTATGCTGTAGCTGTATGCCTGCTTCATTACAAATATTCTTGATATCTTTGTTGACATATTCCGTCCCATTATCTATGCGGAGTATCTTGATGCATTTTCCAGACTGATTTTCCACATGCGCTTTGAAAATCTTTAGATGTTGAAAAACTTCAGACTTGAGTTTCAAGAAGTAAACCCAAGTGAATCTCTTGTAATCATCTATAAATGACAACACATATCTTGCTTTGCTCATTGAAAGAACTGGAAATGGACCCATGAGATCACTGTGTACAAGTTCCAAAGGTGAAGAGGCTCTCCATGCATGCCCCTTCTTGAATTTGTCTTGTGGATGCTTTCCAAGAGCACATCCATTACAAACACGATTTGAAATTTCAATGGTCGGCAATCCTTTGACCATCCCTTGCTTACTAATTTGTTGCATATATCTGAAATTCAAGTGCCCAAATCTCTCGTGCCAAATCCTACTTTCTTCATTTGCATGTGTAAGTAGCAAAATAGAATCTGATTGAGGAACAAAATCAGAAAATGTATACAAACGAGATTGATCATTTACCTTGCTAGATGCAATCTTCAAGTTGGTTTGCATGTCATAAATGCTCACAGAATCTGGGGTAAATTCCACTTTCCTTCTGCTGCCTGTGTGTGTCATCTGATACACTGAGAGAAGATTCACAGAAAGCCTTGGAATATGCAAGACATTTTCAAAACTTCCATCTTCAAATTGCACTCTTCCTTGTCCAGTTGTTGCAACTGCAGAATTATCCCCCATGAGAATGGGAGGACCTGAGTATGCATGTAGAGAAGAAAAGGATTCCTTTGAAGAAGCCATATGATGTGAAGCTCTGGAATCGATGATCCATTCTTGCGGTGCAGAATGAAGAGCAATCAAAGCATGCCCATTACCTCTTGGTTCTGGTGCTTTTTCTCCAGACTTCTTCTTGGCATTCTCAGGAATGTGGTCTCCAATATTGTGTTGTTGGAATGTCTGCGCCATAAGATCTATAGTCTTCTTCATGCATGCATATTCAGGATGAAAACCACGGTGGCAATAATTGCGCATTGATTGCCCTTCGTTCCTTTCCTTTCCTTTGAGCTAGATGATCCATCAGCGGGTTTGGGATTTCCTCCCTTTCTTGGATCAGGATCCTTCTTCCCTTTTCCTTTCTGATGGTCTTTGGAATTTGCCTTTCCTTTTGCATGCACAGTAAGTGCATGTGCTTTGGAATTTTTAAGTGTGCCCATTTTGATGAGCTTATCTTGCTCATGCATTAAAGATTGAATAAAAGAATCCAGTGAGGGAATCTTCCAAGCTGCACCAATTGCAGATCTGACTGTGTGGAATGTAGAGACGAATACTGCATACACTGGACCAAGTTTTGATAAAATGGAAAGAATCAACTGATTTTCTTGCTTGGATTTGTCAATCCCGCATCCTTTCAGCTGAACCAACAAGGCTTTATACCTTGTGAAAAAATCTTGAATGCTCTCAAAATTTCTCGGATCTAATGAGCTTAACTCATGTTCGAAAATGTGACCTTGCATTTCATCCCGTTTTCCAAACCATCTTTCCAAAATTTTCCATACTTCATTTGGAGTTGAGCATGATTCAACATGAAATAGCAATTTTGGAGAGATAGATAAACATAGGATGCCGAAGGCCTCGTCCATGCGATTGAAATATCTTGTTTTCTCCATTGTCAATGTTGGTTCAACTTCCGTTTCCATGGTTATTCGAAATAAGCCTCTACTTCTGAGATGAAGTTGAATCTTTGGCTTCCATTCGAAATAATTATATGGAGTAAGAATTGCCGATTGTGGAAACTCCAATTTAGACTCCATTCTTTGTTGTTGCTTCAATCTTCTGAACCTGCAAATAAAATTGATTGTGCGCTGATTACAAATCCCTGTGCTTTGATACCATGTAAGATTTTTGAGATACAAGGATCTAGATCTGCAAAACAATGAACAAGCTTGCAAGAGAAGGAAGGAAGCGAGCAAGAATTGAGAATAGAATGAAAATTAATTCTCCAATATTAGTTTTTGGAATAAATACATAAAAGCAACTAAGTTAAGCTTAGTTGTACATGCAATAACTAAAGCTAACTGAAGCTAAGTGTGTTTTATCTTATGTTAATGTCTACATGTGCCACATGCAAACAGTAAGTTAACTTAACTATGCAAGTGCACATCACAATCAAGCAGTAAGTTAACTAAAGCTAATCTAGGTGCATGTACACCAACACAACTAGTCTAAGACCAACACAGCTAGTCTAAGTGCATGTACACCAACACTTCCCTTCAAAAAATGCTTCATCTTGGTGGGACATCCAGCAAATTTGAACAGAGCCGCTCAATTCATTCTCAGCATGTTCAAACGCAGATCTCAGTCTTAGTGCTTCTTCACCTTCGGCTACCACGACAGGGTGTTGCGAGCAAAAGCTAACCCTCACAATGAGGCTCTGCAGCCAAAATCAACAGCAACTCTCATACCATGACAAATTGAAAAAGAGAGAGAAGCGGAACACCTAATCACTGAATTTCATTATGGGAAGAAATATATATACACATTCAGAAATAGTTAAATTTAACTAATTCCTAACTGATTCTTTAACTAGATTACACTAATTCTCATAAATTTACCCATGAAGCCTACACTAATTCTCATAAATTTCCTCCATGTTTTAATGCAGAGTTGATGGACATTTTCTTTTAAACGCAGTGAAATTAAATGTATACGTATTTAATTGACATTTAACTTCTTATTCAGAAGTCTAGTCTACCTAAAGCATGCACTCAGTCTCATAAATTTCCTCCATGTTTTAGTCGAGAGTAGATGGGCATGTTTTAATGGAGAGTTCATGGAGATTTTCTTTTAGATGCAGTGAAATTAAATATATGCGTATTTAATTGGCATTTAGCTTCTCATTGAGAACTCCAGTCTACCTAAAGCATGCACTAAGTCTCATAAATTTCCTCCATGTTTTAGGTGAGAGTAGATGGGCATTTTCTTTTAGATGCAATAGCATAAAAAATAGACTTTTGCGAGCGATCACATACGGTGTAAAGCTGCGTTTGAAGCAATGGAGTGGCTGTCACGTTGGAGTCCAGAGGTTGTTTGTCTAGAAGCACGGATACTCTGTTTGAAATAATGGGAGTAATAGTGTGTCACGTCATATTTTCGAATGATCGTGACGATTCTGAGTACGAAATAATGAAGGAGTAGCCTGTGATGGATATAAACCCTTGAATGACAGACATAACTGTAGCAATAGCAGTAAGAGACATTGAAGTCTCTACAAAGATTTTTGGCGAGCCTTATATTCCAGTCTATCGGCCCATAAATGCATCGAGAAAGAAAATACCCACCATCAGATTAAAGCGATAAATGATCTTACAGCTGCCATTTCGTCTCGATACATTTATGAACCGATAGACTGGAATATAAGGCTCGCCAAGATTTTTCGATCAACTTTCACATCACATCAAATGTAGCTGGATGAGAAAACTTTGGCGACGGAGGCATTCAAGTCCTCCTAAAACTTTTCAGTAAACTTTCGCATCACATTTATGTATACAAATTGTTGCTATTGGGTGCATTAGAGTGACAACCATGGGTGGTTTTTTTTACCAAATCACTAATAAAGGCAAGTGAGAAGCTTTGTTTCTTTCCACATCACAAACTAGTAATTAAAAAACCATCCCAGCAGAAAAGTGAAATAGCGAGAATCCGTTTTTAAATTGATTTTACGACAATGTCGTTAATATATATATTAAAAATAAATATTTTTAATATATATAAAAATATTCTAAATAAATATTATAAAAATTTTGAAAATTTAAAAATATTTTTATAATTGTATATATTACAAAATATTATAATAGATTTTAAAAACGGGGTGGAAGTCATTATAAAAGTGACTTATAATTAACTATATCATTTTGTTGAAGACGATGAAATTGAATATTATCACTCTTTTTTTTAATTGTAAAATTTGAATTAATTCCAAATAAATTGTTCTATATAGTTTGAACTTAATTTGGATTGTTATTTAGGATATTTTTAATTTATTTTTTTTAAATATAGAGAATTTATATATTTTCTCGATAAAGTTATTATTATTTTTTCCTCAAATATCTTTAATTGTTTTTTTATTATTCTATCAATAAAATAATTTTTTATTATTTTTATTAATTTAATATTAGTGAGATATAGTTTATTATTATTTTTTTTGTTTTATATATATATATGACAAAGTAGGAGTGTTTTTCAACTTTAATGTGAAAATAATTATTAATAATTATTTTTATAATGAAAAATTATTTTCTAAATAATATTAATTTTTATAATTAGAATAAATATTAAATTAAGTTCTCTCATAAGATTTCGTTTAAGCACAATAATAGATCTTCCAACCCTTGGTATAACAAAGAATATGAAAGTGCCAAGAAAGCGATCAGAGACGCTCCTAATGAAATCATTAAGCTATGGAATATAAATATATACAAAGATCTCATGAAGAGGAAGACCAGGTCATATATTAATAAAATACGAGCATCTTCTTCATGGAATATTTTGGCAGAATGTGCTTGTTCATAAAACCAAAGATAATCATTCTATCCGCTTAGAAAAATGGGACAACTATCTTAAGAAGTTGTATGACTCTCTCGACACTATTGGCACTACCTTAAACACTCATTTTAAGGAGGATGTATTCTCTCCCGAGGACATTGAGTCTAGGATTAATAACCTCGCTAATGGGAATGCTAAAGATATTTAAGGGTAGAAAGGTGAGATACTTAAAATGCGTAGATCTACCCTCATTCCTCATCTCTACAAGCTGCTCAATTGTGCTATAAAGGATGGCTTCCCTCACCTTTGGACACAAAGCCTTATCATGCCTATCTTTAAAAATGGGGACAAAACCATTACTTCTAACTACATTACCACTATGATTAGCCATATCCTAGCCAAATTTTATGGGCTCATTTTGGAAAATAAGCTTAGCCTTTGGCTTGAAATCTAGGGCAAAAAAACTAAAGGGGAAGCTGGTTTTAGGAGACATCACTCAAGTATTGACCATCTTTTCACTCTTAGAATCATTGCAGAAGAATGCTGCAATAGTAAATTCGATATCTTCTATTTTTTTGTGGACTTCAAAAAAGCTTTCGACACTGCTCCTTGGGATAAGCTTTGGGAGAGGCTTGAAGAGGTCACGGTTCCTACAGAGCTGAGAATTGTTGTGATCCGCCTTTGCAAGACTGTCACTGCCAACATTAAGACCAACCAAAGGTGGTCTAAAGACATTACATGCAATATTAGAGTTAAGCAAGGGTGTCCCCTATCCCCTACCATTTTTTACATATACATCGATAACCTAAAGGAATGTCTGGAAACTGTCGGATGCAAGGGCACCAATCTTGCTGGTATAATCATTACTCTTCTCCTTTATGCTGACGATATCGTTCTTCTTGGAAAAAACCATGATGTCCTTCACGAGCAGCTCAAGACTCTTCATATCTATTGCTCCAAGATGGGTATGACAGTTAATACCGACAAGACTAAAGTCATGATCATTAAATCGAAAAAGATCACCCATGATAGTTTTGTTTATAATAATCAGTGCTTAGAGCAGGTATCTTCTTATAAATATATGTGTATGACTTTCCTCATCAACTCAACTAGAATTATTGCATCGAGAAAAAATTATTGGAGGTTCGAAAGCTTATTTTGAGCTTGAAAACAATTGTAAGTCAATCGATCTTTACATTTGGAGTAAAAATAGGTTCCTCTTTGAGACTCTTTTCAACCCTGTTGTCTTATACGTATGTGAATTTTGAGGTTGCAATATATCTAGAGAGTCATGGAGGAAGATTGAGATGATTCAAAAGAAATTCATAACCTACAACCTAAAGGTCAAGGGAAATAACCCCTATCATATCCTCTTGATCAAAACTGATATGTCCCCCATTCAAAGTAAGTCTATGTTTATATATATGATGTATAAGAAGATTTACAACATGGAATAAAAAATGATCCCAAAAATTGCTTCTAACTTTAGTCAAAACACCCATCTTCGGATGGGCACGGGTGGCATCAGGATGCCCAGTATTGGCTCAACAATTGGGTAATTAAGGAGGAGATCAATATGTGAAGCAAATATAGTGTCAAAGAAACTATTAACTCCAAGTTTAAGGACAAAATCTGGGAGGATAAGGAACTGGAGGATAAAAGGAAGCTAAGATACTATAAGGAGGTGATCAACCCCACCCTTGATAACCAAAATTATCTCTCTGTGTTGACCAATAGTTAAAAAAAATGAACATCACTAGGATTAGAACTAATTCTCATGAGCTTCGAAGTGAAAGACAATAATGGTATATTCCCAAGACTCCCTGGAATGATAGAGTTTGTCAGATTTGCAATACTAAGAAGGTGTAAGATGAAAAAAACTTCCTTTTAGACTGCCCAACTCTTACTCGCATCTACTCTCAATTCCTTAACATCTACCACAATTCCAATATTCTTGAATTACTAAGCCAACCCCTCTATAGCTATCTTGGAGGTCTTTTTTCCGTTCATAGAAACAAGATTCTGAAGTATCACACTTAGATTTTTTTCTTTTTCTTTTCAAGAGGTATGATAGACCAAATTAGTCTTAGTGGACGTTAATAATCATCATCATCATCATCATCATATATATATATATATATATATATATATATATATATATATATATTTGTAGAGTTTCATAATAAATGTTGATTTTTGAGAATTAACAAAGATCTTTCTAATTTGTTCACCAAATATTATATACTTTTCATTCATATATATATATATATATATATATATATATATATATATATATATACAAAATGCATCTACTTATCAATGGGAAACACCATTTGAAGATTTCATATTTGAACCCTGGTAGATCAAAGCAAAAAAACCACCAAATATAAAATATTATTTTATTTTAAAATAATACTTATTTTTTTAATTATTATTTATAACTTTAGTGCGTTTGGAAGTTTGATTAGTAATTTCCTTGATAGTGAAAAGTTAAGTCCCTAAAAATTCTGGGTTCAAACCTCACACCAAGTAAATTAATTAAAAAATAAAATTAAACTTTATAATTAACAAATAATGAAAAAAAAAATCATCTTTATAATAGTAATAATAACCATTAGAATAATATTAAAAAGGATATAGCTCAATTGATAATAGCCATGTATATTCAATTTCTCATAGTTTTGAAAAAAAAAATTGCATTAATAACTTTAAAATACTATTTTAGACACACTCTCATCTAACCTTATTCACCTCTACTAGAACTATTATTATACTTTGGCCCGTAAATATTTACATTATCAAAATATATAAAAATTATAATCTAGTTAATTATTTTATCATTTTTTCAATCTCCATTAAAAAAAATTAAACCTATCTTCTCGATTGTAAAAATAGCATATTTACCATCCAATCTATACATCATCATAATAAGACTGATAAGACGGAAAGTAACGTTAATGAAATAGAAGGATCTCGTAAATCGAAGTTCACCCGTAAAAAAACCGACAGATACTCGATGAAACTCGAATCCTTGCAGGCACTTGTCCCTTTACGAAGTTCACCCGTAAAAAAACAGACAAATACTCGATGAAACTTGAATCCTTGCAGGCACTTGTCCCTAATTTATTCTTATTATTATTCGTTGCGAAGGTATTAAACATTTCAGCGACATCATAAATAGAGTTTCTAACATCAATCTTTCCAGAACCCTGTAAATTTATTACATAACCATCCACGATAACCATCAATCTATCCTGTAAGCTGGGTAGACTGTTGGAATTTTCAGAATTCCAAAACAATAAACAATCTTGCTTAACACACAGAAATACAAATAAAATTTGCACACAGTGACAGAGTTTCCACAAAAAAAATTTCTATTAAAAAACTGCTGTTACAAACTCTTCCTCAAAAGAGGGATTACAAAAAAAATCTGACTGCTGCAAACACAGTTAAGAAATATCACTCTGTCATTTACAAATGACACTCTGTCTCACTAAAAACATTCACTGCTGTGAATACTCTGTTTTTCAAAAACATACACTCTGCTGTGTATTAAAATTCTGCTCTCTATCTTAATAATACGCTGCAGTGTATTAAAAACATTACGTTACAAAGACTCTGTTCTGTGTATTTACAAAACAAATATCTGCATCATAAATTGCTCAACCACTAAATTATCACCGCTTGACAATCTTTATGGCTGCATTAACTCTGTCAGCACCGCTCTAATATGCATTGATAGCAAATTGACCGGTGGCTCTTTGATATTTTCTCCTTCCCGCACTGCTGTGCTGTGTAATTAAAACATTGCATTCTGCTGTGTAATTCCAAATTACATTTCTGTCTTTTTATCTCTTTACATACACTGCTGTGTAATAAAAATAAACTTCACGGCTTTTTACAATGTGCTGGGCAAATAAAGATTAAACCCAAATTTAAAACAAATAACATAAAACAAATGCCGTATTAAAACATTAACCGGCGATCAATATATATCATATAACGTATGACATGTGGTCGTATGACATATGTGGGCCCCTGCTGTAGTGATGTCAGCATTCCGATGGGGTTCACAGCTCCATCCACAAACCTTTCACGACCCCCTCGGACTTCCATTGCAGCTGTATGATGTGGGGCCAGCTCCGATGGGGTTCAATACTCCCCTGGCCAGTCTTGCCGGACCCCCTCGGACTGTCTTTCCGCTTGATCATTAATCCGGACAGTTGGAAATTAATTCCAACACTCCCCCTTAATTTCAACTGCTGGGTTTTCCTGCATACCCATGCATCTCCTGAAATTTTCAAAGCTTTTCTGCTGTAGTGGCTTTGTGAGGATGTCTGCAAATTGATCCTCTGTTCTGCAATGCTGCAAAACAATCTCGCCATTGCTTACCAATTCCCATATGAAATGAAACTTGGTGTCAATGTGCTTTGTCCTTTTATGAAAAACAGAATTTTTAGACAATGCAACTGACTATAGTCACAAAATATCTTATTTATCCCTTTTACTGTTCTTGACATAAGCTTCTGTGCTTTTTCTGTCAAAGCTTGCTTGACATCTTTCTTATATGTATACTGTCATATGGATAATACTACAACGGGTTGTTTCAGTAGAAATAGCTCACAAACCCCACTATGAAAAACATAATAAGTACTCTTGAATCTGTCAGCATAAAGCTAAATGTGAATGTATCCAACTCACTCTGAACTTTTACGAAGTAGTATAAAATGCAAACATTTAGTATTTACTTTAACATATAAAATTCTTTTTTCTTTGCTTGCCAATATTGTCTTTTGGCTTTTCCATGAACCTGGAAATCAAACTAACAGCATGCATTATGTCCGGCCTAGTTGCAGTCAAATACATGAGGCTGCCAACTATGCTCTTATACAAACTAGGATCAAAATCCTTACTGCTGTCCTCTCTGCTGAGTTTTAATCCCATCAATGTGGGAGTGATTGCCGCTTTACATTCCTGCATGTTAAATCTTTCAAGCACCTCATTAACATACTTTGCCTGTGAGATAAAAATACCACTTTCATCTTGTTCTACTTCTATTCCCAAGAAGTATCTCAGCAAACCCATGTCAGTCATTTCAAATTCTTCCTTCATGACTATTTTGAAATGTTCAATAAGGCAATCATCATTACCTGTAAAAATAACATCATCAACATACAAGACTACAATTAAAATTTTACCATCTTGTTCCTTGATGTAGAGGGTGGGTTCTCCCTCACACTTTTCAAAACCATTTTCCAGTAGATAGGAATCTATCCTACTGTACCACGCTCTTGGCGCTTGCTTTAGCCCATAAAGAGCTTTCTTCAACTTGCACACTTTGTGCTCTTGGCCTTTCTTTTCATAACCGAGAGGTTGTTCAATGTAAACATCTTCCATTAACACTCCATTTAGGAATGCTGACTTCACATCCATTTAGTAAAATTTCCATTTATTTTGTGCTGCTATGGACAACACTGCTCTCACGGTTTCCATTCTAGCAACCGGTGCGAAAGTTTCCTCATAATCTATGCCATGCTTCTGCTTATACCCTTTGACAACAAGCCTTGCCTTGTGTCTCTCTATCTTGCCTTCAGCATTACTCTTAGTCTTGTAGACCCATTTAACACCAATGACATCTTTACCTTTTGGGAGTTCAACCAAATCCCAAGTTTTGTTCCTCTCTATGGCATTTATTTCCTCATCCATAGCTTCTATCCATTTCCTATCCTTGATAGCTTTTTCGAAATGAACAGGATCATCAACATGACAATATAAAGCAAACAAAGAATTGATACCTTCATTAGCTATATCTTGTTCATAAATATCTTTCAAACTTCTGAATTTCTTACCTCTTTCAGTAGGTGTACAAGTACTTGAAGAAGCACTTGAATTTCCTCCTTGTGGTGTGCTTGGAGAAGCACTTTCATTTCTCCTCAAGGGTGTGCTTTGCGGTGTTGGTGTTGCTGTTTGGGGATGTATTTCAGCCAACTCATCATCATTCTCATCATGAGATAAACAATGTTTAACATTCACTGTTTTCTCTATGCTTCCATCCCAAGCTTCCTCTTCAATGAACTGAACATCTCTGCTCACAAGAAACTTTTTACTGGATGGGTTATATAACCTGTATGCCTTGGATTCCTCACTGTATCCAATGAAAATACATTTCTCCCCCTTGCTGTCCAACTTCTTCCTTAGCTGATCCGGAATGTGTGCATAAGCCACACATCCGAAAACCTTCATATGTGTGACACTTTGCCTTGTGCCACTCCATGCCTCTTCCGGCACTTTATTCATAACTGCTTTTGTAGGGCACCTGTTCAAAATATACGCTGCACAATGTACAGCTTCAGCCCAATAATCATTAGGCAAATGCTTTGCCTTAAGCATACTCCTCGCCATGTCCATTATGGTTCGGTTCTTCCTTTTGGCCACTCCATTTTGCTGCGGAGTATATCTAGTTGTAAACTGCTTATGTATTCCATTTTCTCTACAAAAACATAGAAAATCTTTAGATATATACTCACCTCCTCTGTCAGTCCTTAAGACTTTGATATGCAGCCCACTCTGGTTCTCAACAAGTGCTTTGAAATTGCGGAATTTTTCAAACACTTCACTTTTGTTTTTCAAAAAGTAAACCCAAGTTTTTCTTGTAAAATCATCTATGAATGTTAACACATAGTGGCTGCTTGCAAGTGATGGAGTTTGCATTGGTCCACATACATCTGAGTGGACAATCTCTAAGGGTGCTTTTGCCCTTATGCTTTTCCCGGAAGGAAAACTTTCTCTGTGTTGTTTCCCAAGAATACAACCTTCACAAAGGCTGTCTGGTTTCTCTATCAATGGTAAACCACTTACCATTCATTTTCTGTTCAACAAATTAAGACCTCCAAAGTTGAGATGTCCAAATCTCAAGTGCCATAACCAATTATCATCCTTTGGTTCGCTTTGGAAAGTCTCCTGTGCAACTGCTGCTTTCTCTTTGCCATTCTTCAAATCTGCTCTCATTCTGAGAGAGAACATCCTGTTCCTTGTCATCTTCACTTCAGCAATACACTGTTTGTTGGGTGGTTTATCCATGATGGTACAAACATCGTTATCAAAGAAAACATTATATCCCTTATGGACAAGCTGTCCAACACTTAAGAGGTTACACTTCATTCCTGGAACATAATAAACATCTGCTATGGTTTTCCTTGCACCTAATCTTGTTAAAACATTTACATCTCCTTTTCCCATAACAAAAACTTTGCTATCAGTTCCTAGTGTGACTTGTGACTGCACACTCTCATCTAACATAGAAAACATTGCTAAGTTTCCTGTCATATGGTTACTACAACCGAAGTCTAGAAACCATAAGTCTTCACTCTTTTCTTCAGCCATATTACAAGCTAAAAACAAATTGCTTTGACTGTTGTTTTCTTTTGTGAAATTTGCACTAGTTTCACTTCTCATATCATTCTGCTTCTTCTTTCTACATTCATTAGCATAATGACCATATTTCTTACAATTATAACATTGGACATTGGATTTGTCATACCTTTGTCCTTGTGCATTCTGCTGACCATTCTGCTGGCTGCTGCCTTGGCCTTGATGCTGATTTGGATTGTTGCCCCTTCCTTGAGCATTTGCTGGACTGTTCCTTCCACCTCTGTTCTGGCTTCTGCCTCTTCCTCTTCTGCCTTGCCCTCTTCCTCTTCCGAAAGACATCTGGGACTTAAAAGCATGTTCTAGAGATGAGTTTTCACTCCTACCCAATCTCTGTTCATGGGTCATCAGTGATGCATGTAGCTCATCCACTGAAAACTTCGTGAGATCCCTTGTCTCTTCTATGGTGGTGACAATCACATCGAATCTTGAGGGTAAACTTCTCAAGAGTTTTTCAACAATCCTCTTGTCCTCAAGAGTCTCTCCATGAGATCTGATTTGTGTGACCATTCCAATCACATGAGTGAAGAATGAGTCAATGTTATCTGACTCTTTCATACAGAGAGTCTCAAAATCTCTCCTCAGCAACTGAAGTTTTGATGTCTTCACTCTCTCCATACCCTGATAGGCTGTTTTGAGAGTTTCCCATGCTTCTTTGGATCTCTTGGCTGCTGCTATCCTCGGAAACACACTCTCATGCACTGCTTGATACAAGAAGAAAAGAGCCTTGGCATCTCTCTTCTTATTGCTCTTCAATGACTCCTTTTCTTCCTGAGTTAATACAAATAACTCTGCTGCATTTGCTGGCTCTTCAAAGCCTTCCTCAACAAATTCCCATAAATCTTGGGAGATAAATAAAGCCTTCATAGTTATTGACCAGTAGTCATAATTTTTCCCATTGAATTGTGGGAGATGGATATTTCCTAAACTCGTACCAGCGCTGGAGCCAGCCATTCTGCTCTCTTAACTATGATTTAAAAATACTTGACTATGTGTTTAAATTAACCAACTGTTCTGCAACAATTACACAAAAACTGTATAGAGAAATACCTTAAATCCTTTATGTCTGAGTCTTCACACTGCTGGAGAAGCTGCCGCAACAAAGAATTCGTTTCCTTCAGCTTACTTGACCTTCAAATAGCCTGGATTGGCTCCGATACCATGTTGGAATTTTCAGAATTCCAAAACAATAAACAGTCTTGCTTAACACAGAGAAATACAAATAAAATTTGCACACAGTGACAGAGTTTCCACAAAAAAAAATTCTATTAAAAAACTGCTGTTACAGACTCTTCCTCAAAAGAGGGATTACAAAAAAAATCTGACTGCTGCAAACACAGTTCATAAATATCACTCTGTCATTTACAAATGACACTCTGTCTCACTAAAAACATTCACTGCTGTGAATACTCTGTTTTTAAAAAACATACACTCTGCTGTGTATTAAAATTCTGCTCTCTGTCTTAATAATACGCTGCAGTGTATTAAAAACATTACGTTACAAAGGCTCTGTTCTGTGTATTTACAAAACAAATATCTGCATCATAAATTGCTCAACCACTAAATTATCACCGCTTGACAATCTTTATGGCTGCATTAACTCTGTCAGCACCGCTCTAATATGCATTGATAGCAAATTGACCGGTGGCTCTTTGATATTTTCTCCTTCCCGCACTGCTGTGCTGTGTAATTAAAACATTACATTCTGCTGTGTAATTCCAAATTACATTTCTATTTTTTTATCTCTTTACATACACTGCTGTGTAATAAAAATAAACTTCACGGCTTTTTACAATGTGCTGGGCAAATAAAGATTAAACCCAAATTTAAAACAAATAACATAAAACAAATGCCGTATTAAAACATTAACCGACGATCAATATATATCATATAACCTATGACATGTGGTCGTATGACATATGTGGGCCCCTGCTGTAGTGATGTCAGCATTCCGATGGATCCACAAACCTTTCACGACCCCCTCGGACTTCCATTGCAGCTGTATGATGTGGGGCCAGCTCCGATGGGGTTCAATACTCCCCTGGCCAGTCTTGCCGGACCCCCTCGGACTGTCTTGCCGCTTGATCATTAATCTGGACAGTTGGAAATTAATTCCAACATAGACAACTCCTTTGCATTTCTGCCAGGATAGCTCTTTACAGTGTTGGACTGGAAAAATGGTTTATTGGGCACATCCATACAAATATTGCCTGGTCATTATTTTTGCTATAGCAAAAATAGCAGTTACATCAAATTTGAATATGGGACTTTCTTCTTATTTTGCAGTGACAGAATGTCTTCTGCAAACATATCGAAATTCTTTATTGACGATCCACCTTCGGACACGGCTTTCCTGGCCAATTCCTTGACCCTCTTACAGTTTTCCTTCAACGATTTTACTCTTTCATCTCCACTGTGATCATCGTCCATGAGAGTCCTCACACACTTCTCTATTTCGTCCCTTGTAACCATATCATCCTCCTCACACTTCACGACCTCAATTCCAACCTTTACTTCGTCCACGATAAGTCGCGCGTTGAAGTGCTGTTCTGCGAACAGTGGCCAACAGATGAGAGGAACGCCAATGGAGATGGCTTCAAGCACAGAGTTCCAACCACAATGGGTAATAAAAGCCCCAACAGAAGGGTGAGAAAGGATGGCTAACTGATCTGTCCATCCGGTTACTATGCGGCCTTGCTGCTCTGTGCGCCTGTAAAAGGCATCCAGGGTCAGATTGTTTTCATCACAAACTGGGAGTCTCAGCACCCAAAGAAATGGCTTCCCACTTGCTTCTAAACCCAACGCCAATTCTATGATCTGAGAAGAAGAGATGGAGCTTTGGCTGCCAAAAGAGACGTAAACAACTGATCTCGGGGATCGATGATCCAACCACTCTAACTCCGCTGCGGCCAGTCGAGCCGTAGTTGGCGTGTTGAGATATTGGCCGCTTACAAAATTCTCCGGCAGCAAAGGCCCGATGGGTCTGACAGGACCCTCATAGCGCTTCTGAAATTCGTCCACATGTTCTCCTTCCAATTCATAGAAGCTGTTGGTAATGTTCATCCAGCTCTGCTTCGTCAAACGAAAATATTCGCTGGAAAGTTTGTGGGTCCAGTGGGTTTCATCGGCATCGGGGAGATCGGGGGGCATCTGAGAGCGGGAGAGGGTGGTGCGCTTGGCTTGATGGGGAACTATGTATCGGCCAGAACTGCTGCGTTCCAGGTTGCATGGCAATTTGCTCCACAGTGCTTCGAATAGGTTTTGGGAATAGGCAGGGGAGCACTCAACGTTCACCCTCGGAATTCCGAGATTGGCAGCCATGGTCACCGTCCAGCACAACAGAAAGTCTGTAATGATACAGAGGGGAGGATTCAGCTGAAAGCCATTCTTATCTTCAGAAAGCAGCAGTTTATGGACTGCGTCTCGAAGCAAGGTGTGGTTCAAAAGCATCTGTGGCGGAGTTTGGTCTGAAGCAGAACTTTTGGTGTCAGTGGCCTGCGAATTTATGTAATCCGAAAGATAGAGCTCTACAATGCGAATATTGGGTATGTGGGCGATCTTGTTTGTTGCAGTAGAGAGAGCATGAGAGGAAACTAGGAAGGAGATGAGAAATCCTCGAGCAGCCAGCTTTTTGGCTAGCTCTGTGAAAGGAATGAGATGACCGAGTCCCAGGGAGGGGAGGAGGAGGAGATGGGGTGCAAGTTCGGCCATCCTACAATCTACCGATGAGAGCACAGTAGCGATTGAAGTTAGAGTGGCAAGCCCGCTCAACCCTTTAAAATATAACCGAAGTAATAAGTAATTCCATATTTAATTTTGCATTTGAGCGATTTCATAAAAATAATTATGTTATATTTGAACTGAAATTATATTTTAACGTAAAGAAAGCTAAATATAATGTAGGTTACCAAATAAGTTCTTTTTTTCAATTGAAAATTTAGGTTTAAAGTAAACCAAACCTCTACACCTAATCCACAGAAACTGAGTGCCAGTAGTGGCGACCTCTACTAAATATGAAGTCCGTGCCTTGTAGCCTTTTTCCCACTTTTCCACTTTGTAGCGATTTCTTGAATTTGACAGCGATTCTGTGATTGAAGGCTCTTCTGACGACCAGATACGACTAGTGGTTGAAGGCTCCTCGGACAAGTTTGTTGCTTTCCCGTGATTCCTTGAATTTGGTGATAGAGGTTTGAATTCCATATCGATTGTCTCACGACTAGAACTCTCTAGATACACAGCACAGAAAGCCCTCCATTGGTATTGATGGCAAGGGACATTATTGGTGACATCAAAGTGCTTTCTTGAAATGAGGTGATGTAAGTGATTAAAAGTTTGATAAATTGTTGCTGTTTATCTTTATTTGGTCGGCTAGATTCTAAGTTGGTTTGTTTTTTTTTATTATGAATCAAATTTAAAAAAATAATAATAATAAATTTTATTTAAGGCTCGCAATTACATGGCCGTATCGTTTGGTTGGCTTTTGAGAAGTTTATAAGTTATCATCGAAATCTATTTTGCAATTATTATAAATTTGGTGTTATGATCTATTTTTGAGTGATTATAGAAATTTTGATTATATAAATTTTTTTCCATGATCATCATTGAGATTTTATTGAATGCTTTTTTTTTCATATTCTCATTTTAAATTTTTTAAAATTATATTTAAACTATTTTCACTTAATAAATTTAAATGTTATATAATTTTTTTTTATTATTATTTTTAAATAACAAATCCATAAATAATAATTCGTTTAAACATATTATATTTTATAAAATAAAATTATATTTTTTATAAAAAAAAAATACAAAAATCATATCCTCTATTTAAATTTAAATTATATAAATATCATATATATTTTTAAATAATTTTATTATTTATTATTTATTATTTATGTTTTTTTTTTCTTTTTAGCTTTTTATTAAAGTAGTTGAAATAATTATTTGTGAGTGCAAATGTGGGACCTTTTAAATGACTATTTTTTTTTTATCTAAATCAAATATATCAATTTCATGATCTTATTAGTCTGTGCCCGTCGGACTCAGGACTATAGTAATCGATATTTTTTAGGTGTATTAGTTGAGCACAAGTATGAATGTTATTTTCAAATTTCAAAAAATTATATGATTCTTTTATTCTCATATCGTGATTTTAAGTTAAGTTTGTGGTTTGAGGTCTTTTGGCTTACATTAAAATAACTATATACGAAATATTTGACAATTGGCTTTTGCCAAGTCTTTCCGAGTGAAGTAATGCTCACTTGTAATAAATGTTTATTTAACTTCATTGCATTTAAGGTTAAATCCATCGCGTTTTGAGACATTTGGTATTTTAACTTGACAACAACATCTAGCTACATCTGTGCTTTTATACATATGCACTTTTTACTTAAGCACAACATCTCGGGAGTAAGATGAAATCTCGGATTTTAAGTTAACAACTACGAAAAAACAAGTGGAAATGAAATTTTGAGTTGCGACATAGCGACCCTGCTCCAGTTGTTTCAGAGGATGATCTAACAACAGTTGCAATTCCAGGTACAGTGGGAGAAGAACAAGGAACAAAACCCTCAACTCTGCTTAGACCCACTCATGAAGGTCTTAGTCTCACCGTCTGCAACCGATGTGTCTTTACCACTATCTGCAAGTGAAGTTAGCATATCCCAATGTCTCCACAAAAGCAGGGCCTTGCGGTTGGAGACAACAGATCAGAATACGGTTGGAGGCATGACATTAGAATACAAAACTATTATGGAAGAATGAATATCAATTATAGATGAAATTTTCATACAATTTAGGATTTGCATGATGATGGAAATTTAGTTGAATGTACCTTATCTCTTGGAGATGCCTGGGATGGCAAGGCCTGCTCTGGTTCCTTCCACGAATGGTAAGAGTTCATCGAATTGTGGGGGTTATGTTTTATGGAAAAATTCAAATTTTGGTGCTTCTGTTTTATGGAACAATTGAAATATTTCCATGATGACCCCGTCGAAATCTTCACCGTTTACGATTTTCAGTGTTGTGTTATTCGTCACATTTTTCTTTTCCTGAGTCATACTCTCTTCAATCTAAGAAAGTAAAGACAAATACTACAGATGGAGAAAGAAAAATACCTTAAAACTATTCTATCTCTCATTAAACCTATGCTTACAAATATTTCATTACTAGCGCCTACTTTTTCTCTCCAACCGGTGAGGATACAAGCTTTTGATATTTATTTGTATCTCGTGCTCTTTAACCAGTGACAATACAGGCTCTTGATCTTTATCTGTATCTCGCCTCTAGGGTCCTTCTCAATAGAGATTTTCTCTGCTGCAAATCATGTAAAGTGCTCTGCAAGTTGGAACTCTCATTTGAGCATATACAAAAAGTAGGAACAATGTTAATTGATACACCAGGAATAGTGCTAATTGTAACAACTCCCACTTACCCATTTTTTCCTTCTAATTATAGTACTTCTCGTCACGTTTTCCAACATGTTCGTCATGACAACTTCTACCTTAACAATGTAACTGTGTGTTGCATTTATTTTAAACTTATAATTCTCTATTACAATCTCTTATTTTGTGTTCCACATGAATTTACCACTTTGGTTTATTAATAGCTAAAACTATTGATGTTTTAATGGATCCCGTTAGTTTAACTAACATACATAATAACTCCTATGAATTTTCCTTATAACTTAGAAGGCACAAATTTTCCTAGTTGAAACCTTAGGATAATATATCATTTAGTACATCTAAATTATAATTAGAATTAATTTTCCACTATATTTTAAGATTATTAAAGTTATAGTTGATTATCTATAACTTTAAAACATGTCTTATGATATTCTTATTTGATATATAGATACTAACCCCTATCATATCTATATTCATTTAAACTACAACTTATATTCTTAAACAATAAGATCCTTTACATTCATCTAATGGAAATGTTATATATATATATATATATATATATATATAGGCCTTACCCCATATTTATATTTATATGTCTATCATTACATTCATTACACATATCAACATATATATTAAACTCACCCAATGTACATATCAGCAGATATATTGACATATTCAAATTGTACATATATTACAAATGTTTTAATATATTCGAATTGTATTGTTGACAACTATTGTTTGTATTAACCTTTCCATATCAAAAATTTTCATTAACGTAGTATTATATTTCATTCAAGGGGGTTTTGGATTATATGTGTGCATTGAATTCGAATGAGGGGATGACTATTTGCATTTACATCTGATCTTTTCGAATTCCCAACTATTATTAATGTTTTTCCTCTCGGCACCTACATATCACATGGACACATTTATGATTGAGACACATGTATGGTTGATCTAAGATTTAGACAATGGCTTAGATTCGTTCGTATTCCCTCCAAGCACGAATTTCCTATGGCTAGGGTTTGTTCCTCCATTGGTTGTTTGTTTCGCCAATTTTCCATTTGGGTGAAAATTTGCTGAGAGACCTCTTCTCTGTTTTTCTTCATTTCACTGTAACTAATAATGGAGAGCGACTCTATTATGAATCATTTTATTTTATCGAGGAATACAACAGCCACTACCAAATATACTTCTCATATCTCCTTAGGTAATTCACATAGTTTTTAAGTTTTGATTTTACCGCGTTAAAATTCTGCGTAAACGTATTTGGTTTGAGCTAAAATGTATCGTACTTTGTTTTTGTTTGGCATGTATTATAACTACGCCAAGTTATCCTTCTCCTTTCGGTTTTTATAATGAAGTTCTTCCTTAGTTGCAGGTTTTGGGACTCATTTAAACTATGCTTCTCCAGAGTTCTTTATGGTGAGAATATAGGTATGATTCACCTTGCTTATGTTATTACTCAGAATTTCACTGTATATTGAAAATATATAGGGTTCCAATCTTCTAATATTAAAGCTCTCGTCCATTTGCATCATTCCTTATTGCTAATGCATCTAATTTCGTTTCCGAGCCCTTCAATGGTGAAGTTGGTTTATCAATTCATTTTATGTGTTTTTTTATTTCCATTTATGTGGGTGGAAAGAAATATTCCCCAAATTGATTTGACCCATGATAAATTGTTTTTCTCTGTGTTAAATTTTATCACAACGTTTCTTGTTAGTTTTGAATTAGGAATTGAAAAACTGTATTGGTTCCACTTTATGTTTGTTAATGTTGCTCTACATGTCTAAACCGTTTTCCATTAACCTTAAATGGAATATGAAATTGTTCCCAAATTTCGTTCTCTAATAATTCGAGTTTTTCCATTTATTGTAAATCGATTTTATTAATAGCTCGTAAGGTTTTACAACTGTTGTGTATCAATTTCAATGAATCATATATTTTTCTCTATATAATGATTACAGGAAGATACGTTTGAAAATTTATGATTTACAATATCTCCTTATTGTAATGTATTTTACTTCTCTATTTTATATATATATATATGCTTTCGAATTCACTTTGCATTGGCAGAGAAAGTTTGATGATACGAGCATAACTCGGTTTTGTACTCCACCCGAGTTTTCCCTCATTCGTATTGGTAAGATATAATTAATTTCGTAGAATTCTCCTCTGTATATTCATTTCAAAATCATTTATTTCTATTTTTAGTTTTACATAGCTTTGACAGAGATATGACAAGTATCTTTGCTAATTTAATTGGAATTCCACTTCATGTTAATTTCCTATTTTACAATGGATACAACAAAGCTCTGTAATTTTCTTAATTTCAATACTTCTATAGATAGAAAAAGTATAGTTTCCGTATATAGAGTTCAATTGATATACTCAATTTTTAATTCTTATAAAAACATACCATTCTGAATTGAATTGAATTTTGCTTAACTCTGAGGATGTAAGTTCCTTTTATACTCAAATCCTGGAAAACCCCTTTTTCCAATTTTGCATAATTTCCTCAACTATGTCAAGATCCACTATACAAGGCTACAACCACTGTACAAGTAATTAATTACTTATCTCTACTTTATAATGAATTATAATATTCATATTTATTCAGTCCCTTTTATATTCATGTACTTAAAATTTTATTTCTATTATGTACAGGAGGAATATCCACTTTGCTGATCCTTAGACATGTATAGTTTTTATTGTTATTACTTGTACCAACTCTCTATCTTATGCTAATTATTTTTATTCCAGTTAATATTATTCTAACACTGTTGTATATGCTTCCTTGTAGGTATGTTATATCTCATTCAATTCCACTACAGTTCTTTAGGATCTCATGTCAGAAGATCTGATGACATGTTTCATCTTCTTCCAGGTTGGTCATCTGAATATAGAGGGTTCAACAACTCTCTACCCCATTTTACAAATTTCAACTCAATACTCTGTATTTGAATCTTCATGGATGACTAAGTTCAATTTGTAATTAAAATATTGTAATTATTATCTTTAACTCGATTGTAAGCTGTTATTTTCCTAATATCCATAAGAGGATGTTCATATATGTAAGGAATGTTATATGAAATTTAAATATATTTATTTGCAGTACATATTTGTTCCTATATGACTAAATATGCATAGAATAGAAATATTTATTAGATGACAACATACTATACTTCTAGTTAAATTTAAATTTGAAATATATGTTCATCATTCAGATTGGTAGTTTCATTCT
The DNA here is from genome assembly GCA_034641835.2 of Pinus albicaulis. Taxonomy (NCBI): domain Eukaryota; kingdom Viridiplantae; phylum Streptophyta; class Pinopsida; order Pinales; family Pinaceae; genus Pinus; species Pinus albicaulis. The sequence continues at coordinate 67,429,039 of MU968411.1, forward strand.
TCCATTTAAAGTTTACATCTGAATTATCTATGCATAATTCTGATATATATTTATGCTAGTTATCTAAACTATATTTTGTTTAGATTTTCCTACCTTTTCCATAATTGACTCTTAATGTTATGGTTGACTTATCTTGTTTTATTGGTAACTCTCTTGAAATTAACTTGATGCACCTACAACAGATTTAGACCCTTACCGAGGGTTTAGAGATTCTGTATGTTGGTCATAACATTCAATATAGTCTATGTAACCATACAGAGGATTAACTGTACCTAGCTATGGTTAATCTATGTTAAATACATATGAAACTTAATTTATTTCTGAACTCAACACAAAATATTACACATAATTTATAAATTAATTTGTACCAAAATTTTAGCCACAATTCATAAGATATAACACTTTGAAACTACATCTGATTTATATAAAGTATAATAGTAATATAAAATATAAAATTTCACAGAATGTGCACACCAATCTGGTAAAGACTATTCTCCTCCCAACCTTGACCTTAATCCAGAGCTCCCCATGAGCAAAGACCAATTCTTCCTCAGTGTAGACAACCAATTGTCTAACTAGGAATAGTGTATTTAAGATTTTTCCCCTCATCATGTTTCCATAACTCCGTCCAGTTAAATTGGGATGTTACTTTCCATTTGCCTAGGATTTACTTTTGTTTTTTCCACAAAAGCTTTTTTAAAACTAGATTTTTCCTCTTGCTAGTTTTATTCTCACCTCATATTAGTAAATTTCCACTTTAATGAGACATTTATTAGATTCTTATCTCCCATCTAATATTTTTATTTTATTTTATTTTTCTCCAAGGATTTTTGGAGAATTTTTGCAAATTCCTAGGATTTTATTCCATCGTGATGGATTTGAAATCTTGGTCTTCAATTACTGTAGTCTTTGCAAAATAATAAATTTCACATTTATTTATTTCAAAACAATAATATGTCATATAGTTTTACTTTAGGTTCACTTAACCTTTAGGATTATTAATTGTCTATATACTGTAGTCTTTGCAAAATAATAAATTTCAAAACAATAATATGTCCTCATATAGTTTTCCTTTAGGTCCACTTAACCTTTAGGATTATTAATTGTATATATATAAAAGCAGAAAAATAGGGATATTGCATATTCCCCCTCTAAAAAAAAAAACCATCCTCGGTGTTGCAAGTATTTCTGTTTACTTCTCAAACAATAATGTATATTTCTCTTTCATCTCATCTTCTTGCTCCCAAGTAGATTCCTCAGGTTTAAAGTGCATCCACTACATTTTCACCCAAACTATTGTTCTATCCTGAAGCTCAATTTCTTCTTGTTCCAGTATACAAAATGGCTCTAGAAGAAATTCCTCTTTTGTTTCCACCTGTATCATAGTCCAATCAATTAAATGAGTAGTGTCATGTACATAATTTTTCAATAATGAAACATGAAAAACATTATGAACCTTAATATGAATAGATAGAGCCAATCTGTAAGCTATTAGCCCCACTCTCTCCAAAACTTCAAATTGTCCACATTAACATGGTGCTAATTTAGCACATATACCAACATATAATATAATTTTGCAAGGCTTAATCCTCAAATAAACATGGTCTCCCACTTTGAATTCAGTGTGAATTATTTTCTTGTCTGCATAACTATTTTGATGATCTTGAGCTACTTTAATATTTTGTCGAAACTTCTTCATAGTTTGTTCCATTTCCTGTAGTGCATCTTCTCTAAGAATTAACTTGTCCTTTGGTTGACTCCAACTTAGCGGAGTGTGGCATTTTTTCCATACAAAGATTCAAAAGGACTCATATTAATGGAAGCTTGATAACTATTATTATAAGGAGACTCTGCCAAATGTAGAAAATCTTCCCACTTTATGGGAGTTCCCATCACATATATGCACAACATGTCTTCCAAAATCTAATTGGTTCTTTCAGTCTGTCCATCTGTTTGAGGATGGTAAGCAGTAATAAATTTCATCTTGGTACCCATTCCTCCAAATAGAGTTTTCCAAAATGTTGATGTGAATTTTCCATCTCTATCATATATAATCATTTTTGAAATTCCATGGAGTTTAACAATTTCTTTTCATAAACATATTCGCCACCTAAGTTGTGCGAAAATTAGATTGAACTGGTAAAATGTGTGTTGCTTTAGTTAAAGTGTCTACTACCACCATTATAGAGTCATGTTGATACTTAGTTCGTGACAATCCAATAATGAAGTTTTTTGAAACCACTTCCCACCTCCATTCTAGAATAGGGAGAGGATTCAATAGTCCTGCAGGATGCTGATGTTCTAATTTTACCTTTTGACATTCCAAACACCTTGCCAAATAATATGCAACATATTTTTTCGTGCATGGCCAAAACATGTTCTTCCTCAATGCTGAAATCAGTTTTTGATAACCAAGATGACCTGCATAAGGTATCTTACGGTATTCATTTAAAATTTCCTATTTTAAAAATGTTACATTAGGAATATACAGTCTTTGTTTATAATAAATCAGTCCTTGCTGGTTAATGGTATATCCTGCAACTTCAATTTGGTGTAATTTCTCTTGCAATTTTACATATTGCTAATCTTGCATCATCACTCCATGAATCTGTCCTTCTACATCAAACTTCACACTAATCCCTGCATATGTCAATATTTGATGACGATTCCTACTCAAAGCATCAACAATTTTGTTTTCCTTACCTTTAATGTGTTTTATTTCCATATAAAACTCACTAAGGAAAGCTAACCATCGGTCTCGTCTGGCATTTAAATCTAGATGGGTAAAGAAGTATTTCAAACTTATGTGATCTGTCATTAATATAAATTTCTTTCCTAACAAATAATGTCTCCAGGTCTTTAAGGTGTGTACAACAACAGCTAGTTCTAAATCATACACAGCATAATTCTTTTCATGCTTCTTCAGTTTTCGTGATTCATAAGCTATTATTCAATTATCTTGCAGTAATAATCCTCCTAGCACTTCTATACAAGCATTGGTACATACTACAAATTCCTTGTTTGGATCAACAATTTTCAGAATAGGTGCAATATTTAATTTTAGTTTTAATTGTTCAAAACTATTTTGACACTTTGTTGTACTCAAAATTTACTCCCTTTTTATGCAATGAAGTGATATAATAGGATAATGTAGAAAACCCTTCCACAAATCTACAATAATATCTTACAATACCCATGAATAATCGTTTTGCTGGTACATCTGTGGGTACATGCCAATTCATGATTTCTTCTACTTTTTCTAGATCTACTACTAATCCATCATTCAAAATGACATGACCTAGATATTGAATTTTATTTTTGTAAAATTCAAATTTTCTAAGTTTTGCATGTAACTGATGTTCTGTAAGGGTTTTCAGTACTATTCTTAGATGTTCTTGGTGTTCTTTTTCATTTTTGGAGAATACCAAAATGTCATCTATGAACACTAATACAAAACTTTCTAGATATTTATGTAGCAGACTATTCATTAAACATATGAATGTAGCAGGGGCATTTGTAAGTCAAAAGTGTAAGACTACAAATTCATAGTGTCCATATCTAGTTCTGAAGTTTTTTTTGTTGATGTATTCATCCTTAATCCTGAGTTGGTGATATACAGTTCTCAAATCAATTTTAAAGAATATGGTGGATCCTCTTACTTCATGAAATAGATCATATATCCTTGTAAGAGGATATATGTTCTTGATAGTTAAGTTATTCAACTTTCTGTAATCTATACACATCCTGAATGTGGCATCTTTCTTTTTGAAAAACACTACAGGTTCTCCCCATGGAGACACACTTGTTCTTATGTATCCTCTATCTAACAGTTCTTGCACTTGAATTTTTAGTTCTAGTAGTTCAAGAATACTCATTCTATAGGGTGCTCGGGAAATTGGGGTAGCCCCCAGTACTAATTCAATTGAAAAACTAATGTCCCTTTAAGGGGATAAATGGGAGATTTATTCTGGGAATACATCCTTGAATTCTCTGATCACTAGTAATTTTTCTACAGCCTCTTTTTATGTTTTTTGTCCCAAATCTTCCACTTGTACATCATACACTTGAAAACCTTCTCTTGCTATTCTTTTTAATTATAATGCAGAAATATGTCTCACAGATATTGGTTTTGGTTTTGGTTTTCCTTTGACTATTACAGATTTTCCTACCTTACCTGTGCAATGTACTGTTTTTTCTAAGGAATTTATTATTGCTTTCTATTTTTCTGCCAATCCATTCCTCCTAACAAATCAGAATATCCTAAAGGAATAATTTTTAAATGGAGTTCAGTTTTATATCCATTTAAATTTAGAGTAGTTTTGGGAAGTTTATGTGTCACTTTTCTCTTTGTTCCTGTAGGTAACTGAACTAACCATGCTTTCTAAAATTTTTCTGATATTAGCTTACACTTTTCCAATATCTAAGGGCTAATATAACTTAAATTTTCTCCTAGATCTATTAAAACAGAAACAGGTTGGTCAGCAATCATACCTTCAATTTCTATCATGGTTGATTGGTGTTCAGCATGTCGATCTTCTAATGCAGCACTGATTCTAGGAATGTTGCGAGTAATTCCATTTACTCTAGTTGCTTCTTGTAGTACTTGAATGTTCTGGATTGTTCTTGTGTTGTGTGGGTAGTCATGTAACATGTGAGGTTCTCCACAACCCAACAATTTAATGGTTCTTTCACCTATACTATCCCTTCTTTTTTGCTGTTTATTTCCATTGGTTTGGAACTAGTGTGGGATTATGCTGTTTTATTTTCCCTACTCTTGTTAAATTTATTTTTCTGGTGGTTTTTCCCAAAGTTTTTCAGATACGCTTGTTTCTATTTTTTTATGCTCGACTCTCCTTTCCCTTTCTCCTTATTTTTCCAGTTTTTCAATTGATCATTTCTGTCTTTAAGCTGTTGGTAGCATAATATTTCTTTTCGAACAACTTCATCCATTGTTTTTAGATTATAAAATTCAATTATTTCTTTGTAGATGGTAGGTAGGAAATTTAAAAATTTATGTACTTTGGCCTTTATTCCCTGATATAAGGCACATAACAAAGAAAATTTGTAAATTTTGTAACAAATTCATCAATTGTGAGTTGTCCTAATCTAAGCTCATGAAATTCCTCCACTTTATAATCATAATACCTCTCATTCAAATATCTAGATTTGAACTTATCTTGAAATTCTTCCCATGTAACAGGTTTTTCATCTAGCACATGTATAATTTTTGTCTTTTCCCACCAAAGCATGGCTTTACCTTGTAGTTGGTAAATTTATAATCTGGTTTTCAAATTACTTCACTATTCATATATCTGGAAGTATTTGACCATGTTCAGGAGCCAAGCTTCTGCATCCTTCCCCTTTTCCCCATCAAAGGTTGGAGGCTTGATTTTGTGGAATTCCCCTTGCAACTCCTTTTTCATTTTGGATTTAGATCCAGATTCTTCCCCGCTCTCAAACCCTTCTGAGTTGGGTTCAACTTCTTTTATATTTTTTGCATGGTCTTCACTTTCAGGAGTATACCGGGAGATTAATTCCCTTATAAACCTCTATTTATCATTACTGGCATGCAACAATCATTCATTTCATGTTGCATATTTCTTATCATGTCTAGAATTTGAGAATTTTGATCTCGTGGGTCTCCCACACCCCCCAATTCCATGTACAAATGTTCTTCATTATTCATAATAGAAGCTATAATTGTTTCTGTACTTCAATCACTATACATAGAATTAAATTACTATACAAAAAACAATTATTTACTTATTTATCACAACAAAATTATTTTTTTCTATGTTGGACACATAGGCCCAATGTTTTCAACATGGGCTCTAATACCATTTGTAACAACTCCCACTTACCTAACTTTTATTTTCTAATTATAGTACTTCTGGTGACGTTTTCCAACATGTTTGTCATGACAAATTCTACCTTAACAATGTAACTGTGTGCTGCATTAGTTTTAAGCTTCTAATTCTGTATTAAAATTTCTTATTTTGTGTTCCATGTGCATTTACCACTCTGGTTTATTAATAGCTACAACTATTGATCTTTTAATGGATCCTGTTAGTTTAACTAACATACATAATAACTCCTATGACTTTTCCTTATAACTTAGAAGGCACAAATTTTCCTAGTTGAAAGCTTAGGATAATATATCATTTAGTACATCTAAGTTATAATTAGAATTCATTTCCCAATATCTTTTATGTTTATTAAAGGTATAGTTGATTATCTATAAATTTATAACATGTCTTATGATATGCGTATTTGAAGTATGGATACTAACCCCTATCATATCTATATTCATTTAACCTACAACTTGTATTCTTAAACAATAATTACATTTACATTCATCTAATGGAAATTTTATAGCATATATATATGAATTTCCTTCTTAAACTGAGTTAACATAATCATTTACCATATATTATATGTCATACCTTTGTAATATTGTATTAGAATATATATATATATATATATATATATATATATGTCTTACCACATATATATATATGTTTATCATTACATTCATTACACATATCAACATATATATTAAACTCACCCAATGTACGTATCAACATATATATTGACATATTCGAATTGTACATATATTACAAACGTTTTAACATATTCGAATTGTATGGTTGACAACTATGGCTTGTATTAACCTTTCCATATCAAATGTTTGCAATAGTATTAGATTTTATTCAAGGGGGTTTTGGATTATTTTTGTGCATTGAATTTGAATGAGGGGACAAATATAAGCATTTACGTGTGATCTTTTTGAATTCCAAAATCTTATTAATGTTTGTCCTCTTGGCACCTGCATATCACATGAGCACATTTATGATTGAGACACCTATATGGTTGATCTACGATTTAGACAATGGTTTAGATTTGTTCATATTCCCTCTAAGCACGAATTGACTATGGCTAGGGTTCGTTTCTCCATTGGTTGTTTGTTTCGCTAGTTTTCCATTTGGGATAAAATTTGCTGAGATATCTCTTCCCTATTTTTTTTTTTCATTTCTCTGTAACTAACAATGGAGAAAGACTCTGTTACGAATCATATTATTTTCTCCAAGAATACCAGGGCCACTATCAAATGTACTTCTCGTACTACCTCAGGTAATTCACATAGTTTTGAAGTTTCAATTTCACTGCATTAAAATTTTTCGTAAACATATTTGGTTTCATCTGCAATGTATAATACTTTGTTTTTGGCTGGCATATATTATATCTACGTCGAGTTATCCTTCTCCTTCTGATTTTATAGTGAATTTCTTCCTTGGATGTGGGTTTTGGGACTCATTTAAACTGGTATCGAATTTCCCTATGCTTCTCAGCAGTTCTTTACGGCCAAAACAGCGGCACAATTCACCTTTCTTATGCTATTACTCATAATTTCAGTGCATATTAAAAATATATAGGGCTTCAATCTTCTAAGATTGAAACTCTCCAACATTTGCTTAATTCCTTATTGCTAATGTATCTAATTTCATTTATGAGCCCTTCAATGGTGAAATTGTTTTATTTTGTGTGTTTATCGATTTCCCATTGATGTGGGTGGAAAGAAATTTTCCCCAAATTGATTTGACCCATGAGAAATCATTTTTCTGTGTTAAATTTTATCCCAACATTTCATGTTAGTTTCAAATTAGGAATTTCACAGTTAGTATTGGTTCCACCGTATGTTTGTTAATGGTGTTCTACAGGTCTAAAGAGTTTTCCATTAACCTTAACTGGAATATGAAATTGTTCCCAAATTTCGATTTCTACTAGTTCGAGTTTTTCCATTTACTGTAATTCGATTTTATCACAGATCACGAGGTTTTAAAACCACTGTGTATCGATTTCAACGAATCTTATATTTTTCTTTGTATAATGATTGTAGGTAGATACGTTTAAAAATTTATGATTTACAGTGTCTTGTTATTGTAATGGATTTTACTTCTCTGTTATAATTTTTCTCTATATATATATGTTCGAATTCATTTTGCGTTGTCAGAGAAAGTTTGATGATACAAGCATAACTCTGTTTTGTACTCCACTCGAGTTTTCCCTCCTTCTTGTTGGTAAGATATAATTAATTTCATAGTATTGTCCTATGTATATTAATTTCAAATTCGTTTATATATACTTTTAGTTTTACATAGCTTTGACAGAGGTATGCCAAGTATCTTCGCTAATTTAATTGGAGCTCCAGTCAATTTTAATCTCCTATTTTACGATGACTATAACAAAGCTCTGTAATTTTCTTAATTTCAATACTTGTATAGATAGACAGAGTATAATTTCTATATATACAGTTCAATTGATATAATTTAATTTTGAATTATTATAAAAGGATATCGTTCTAAACTGAATTTAATTTTCTTTAAGTCCCAGAATCTAAATTCCTTTTATATACAAATCCTGAAAAACTGTTTTTTCCAGATTTGCATAATTTCTCAACTATGGCAAGATCCACTATACAGGGCTACAACTATAACATCACTCCTAAGCAATTTTTACTTTTATTTTTATTTTATTTTATTTTATTTTTTTATTTTATTTATTTTATTTTTATTTTTTTATTTCTGAAGTTTACCATATTTATATACATCATCTTTCCATGAGTCTTTTATATTTTATACATATAGCATAATTCTCATAAATATCCTTAGAGATAATGAAAATTTTAATCTAAAGACAATTCCCTACCAACTAAGTTACTATATGTATATTAATAAATCATGAGTAATATACATAGGTGGTTTAATCTACCTTCAACCTTGTATAAATTTCCACATGGTAATATCATACATCAACCACAACTATATCAAATATATGCCCATTCGATGCCTCTTTATTATATCTATATGTCTCCCACTTACAAGTTATACATATCACTTTCACGTATCATTACTCATCTTTGGATTTTGGGTTTTAACCCACTATATAGATGTCTACCTATGCTCGTACGTCCTATTCAAATTTGGACTATGCGTTGGCACACTTGTTACCACCTAATCGTTGGTCCTACGTGGAACGTTAAGTGGTTTTCTATGATCTGTGTTGATACTTATGCATGTTTACCAATTTTCTCCTCTGGGTACACTCGGGATTCGAGGCTTATTAATTCAACGTTTCCTGCGTTTAATGCCCATCTCTACTTGTGAGCGCCATGATGGTTTTGCATTTAAGAATAGTACGTTTTTAAGTCTCGTTACACTGCCTGACAAACCCCAAATCCGATGCCAAATCCTCCTTAGCGTAGAACTCTATTCCACGTAAATTTTTATATACCGGATTTTGGTTTTCTGAAGACGATGCACTTAAGTCTAAAAGTGTTGTATTACTTGTGTTTATTGTCTGTCCCGTCAAGGAAATTTTATATAGTTTTGTGACAGGGAATAGGTTATCGCCGCACACGTGGACGATGATCCCCATTCGAATTCTAGGGTTTCATGTTGTATTAAAATGTAAACTCAACTGGGTCAACTTCATTTGGCCGCTCCGGCAATTCTCGTTTCATTCTTCACTTCAGGCGAGTCGTTTTCCTCCATGCGTGTCTTGGCTGGTGTATGATTCTTGCGTCTGGAATGGCTTAAGGCCTCCTACCCTATGTATATGGTAATTGATTCCTTGAGTATTATCATATGAGATAATATAGATGTTATTTTTCTTGTGCATTTCGATTTCTCAAGTGCATTTCCCTTCATTGTTTCGTTGCGTTTCTCTCTGAGGTTAATACTCAATTCTTTTTTCATTTTATGTATTCTCCCTCAGCTGACTTGTATGAGTATTTAAATGTGTTCACAGTGTGGTTAGAGGGTTTAGATTTCTCCACAGGCAGGGCGGAAATAATTCCCATCGTTCCGACGAGTGATTCTTTTGCCAACCCTCACATTTCCCTCTTGTTAATTCGTTTCATTTGTAAAATAATCTCTCTAATGTTCTGTTTCCCTCTTTACATTACAGTGGGAAGAAATTTCGGTCAATGCAACATGTATAAGGTAGTTACCGGTTCACCTTTTTATTTGTCGCACTCGTCTATTTTTGTTAAACCTCTGTCTCTATTTTTATTTTGGATTTAACTCGTGTACATGGGTGGTTACAGGTAAGGACTTGTTAAGAGTGTTCTCAACGAAATGCATCCTTTGATCCTCTCTAGATTTCGGCTTAAGCTTGCGTTCCCTTCTTCTGCACAGGTCGGTACTACCTCATGCTTTGGAATTCCAGAGTGATTTTATATAAGATGCGAGATTTCGTCTCATCTCGCAAATTTAGATTTTTTGTTCTGTCTTTGTAAAAAAAAAAATTGTGACAGTAGTAATAATTTGGACTTTCGGTTCGGTGAAACAGTGACATTCTCTTCTCCATATGCAAACCAAATATTACACCGCTCTGTTGACATTTCAATAAGTTATTTTCCGTGGTATAAAATATGTTTTGGATTTAATTTATTATCCTTCCCATAATAGCCTCGGTTATTAAAATGTTGTTCCACACTTTTTATTTACAAATTAATTTTCAGAACCGACTTTAGTTAAGTCCAGTCTTATGCGTTCCTCCTATAATAGCATTCCCTTTCTATTTAATATACATAACTCCATGAAGTTAATGGCGGGAAATCTCCTTTTGTTATTTAATCGAGAGGGTTAGGAAACTCGGTTACCCTAGTTAGACTAATGTGAACTCACTGTTGCTCATTTATATATACATATTTTTTTTTTATACAGAGGTCTCATATGACAATGAGAGGCTTTTATCTCTGCTGTGTTTGCCACATCACTTCATATAAGGATATAATATAGTTTCCCTATAATAGAATGTATATGCTTCAATGCAAGCCTCTTGAGTTCTGTACAATTATTCCATTATATTTATATGTGTGGAAATAACACTGATGTTCTGTTTCTAGTTATAATTTTGTTCTTCATCATTTCATAGCAACATCATATTTCTAATGTAATTCCGTCAACCCAAAATTTAATAATTAAAATTTCAGCTACCACTATAATGTTTCTCTGTTCACAGAGGTAGAGAATTAACTTTGTTATTGTATAAGCAAAGTTGGTTAATAATTACGTTGACAGATACTCGTTTAATAATTTACATAGACATCTACTACTGATATTTGTAATTTATCTCAATTATATCAAAGATCATGTGTATGGTTCAGTATAATTTTATAGAGTAATAATAGCTTCTGCCAATCTTTCAGTTTTTTTTACTCTTTTACAGAACATTATTATCATAGGTAGTCTTACCAAGAGCAAGCATAGATTAACAATAGTCTCTTTTCTTTCCTTAAGTATTGTTAATTTAGTATACGTGCTTCTGATTGAGTTTATTATTCTGCACTTGGATAGTAGAATGGCTACATGCAATTTAGTGTAAATAGCCAACCAAAGACTAATATTTTCTACTCACTCTATTCCACTCCCAGTGTTTGGCAATTGAGTTAATTAATGTATATATATATTGCCAAAGTAGATTAAAGTTACACTTTAATTGTTATAAGAAGTTTGTTTAATATCTCAGGAATTATTGAATATCTCCAGATTTAGACCAACCTTTAGTCTAGAGATTCTGGTTGATAGTATTCCTTAGACTATACTCCTACTACACTACAGAAGTCTGGAAGAGTTATTTCTTCTATGGAATTCTGTTAAAAGTAAGGAACATAAATTTTAACTTAAATAAAATATTAACTACAACATGCACCAGTACAATATCCCAACAACTCTTTTAACCATTCATAAAAATCTTATGAGCATACTAATTATGCAGATGACCAATCCTCCCAACCTTAGAGTTCCTTTGTCTTCAGAACTCACCCCCGAGCTGAGATCCCCTACAAGAACAAACCAACCCAATCTGTTCTGGAGTAGCTTATTTAAGCTTATGCTCCCCAAAGCCTGTTTCTAATTCTGCGTCCAGAATTGCAGGATGCTTTTATTCCTGTTTTCCTAGGCTTCACTTTTTAGGGACTTTAAAGCTTCTTTCTGCTTTTCTAGCTTTTTACCTCTTCCCAACTACTCTCCACATCATTGGGGAAATCTAGATTTTTCCTCAAAAATCTAAATTAGAAATAAATTCTTTCAAGGATTTTTGAAATCTTTTTGGGGAAAGTATTACCCTCTTTCCATACCTCATGGATTTGGCAGTGATCTCAAAATTCTCATTTCGTCAATATGCATAACAATATTTTATTTATTTTTCAGGATTAAATAATTATATCCACACAATAACTATCCATTGGGGTCCACTCACCTTTGGATTGAAGTTCAAATGTCTAACTTGAAAAAAAACATAAACTAGGGGTGTTACATATTCCCCCCCTGAAAACCAACACCGTCCTCGGTGTTAACAATTAATTACTAGAGTTCATTTTGAAAATAGATATGGATATTTTTCCATCATCTCAAATTCTCCTTCCCATGTAGCTTCTTCAGCAGTAAAGTGCTTCCACAACACCTTTACTCTTGCTACCGTTCGGTTCCTCAATTCAATTTCTTCCTGCTCCAATATTTTAAGCAGCTCTGGAAGGAACTCCCCTTCTGGTTCCACCTGTATTAAATTCCAATCAACAATGTGATAAGCATCATGTACATATCTTTTTAATAATGAAACATGACACACATCATGAAATTTAACATGGGGTGGTAAGGCCAACTTATAAGCCACTGGTCCCACCCTTTCTAACACCTCAAAAGGCCCACAATATCTAGGAGCCGATTTTGCACAAATTCTAGCATAAAGTGTGCTCTTTTTGGGTTTAATACGCAGGTACACATGATCACCCACTTTGAACTCTCGGTGCACCCTCTTCTTATCAACATAGTTTTTCTATCGATCTTGTGTTGTCTTGATGTTTCTTTGTATTTGTTTGACAATCGTTTCCATTTCTTGTAAAGTATCCGGTCCCAATACTAGCTTATCTTCAAGTTGGCTCCAACTTAAAGGAGTACGACATTTTCTTCCACAGAGTGCCTCAAATGGATGCATTTTTATGGAGGATTGATAGCTGTTGTTATAAGAAAATTCAGCTAAATGCAAGTAGTCTTCCCATTTTGATGACCTGTCCATCACATACATTCTAAGCATATATTCCAAGATCTGATTTGTCCTCTCCATTTGACCATCTGTCTAAGGGTGATAGGCAGTACTAAAGTCAGTTTAGTGCCCATGCCTCCAAACAGACCTTTCCAAAAGGCTTATGTGAACTTAGCATCTCTGTCCGAAATAATCATCTTTGGGAGCCTGTGTAGTCTTACTATCTCTTTTAGGAACACATCTGCTACTTGGGCCATCCCAAAAGTATATTTTACGGGTATGAAGTGTGCAGCCTCTGTTAAAGTGTCTACCACTACCATCACTGAGTCATGCTGGTACTTTGTTCTGGGTAACCCGGTTATGAAATCTATAGAAACAATGTCCCATTTCCATTCTGCAATTGGCAAAGGATTTAGAAGACCAAATGGATGCTGATGCTCAACTTTAACTAGTTGACATTCCATGCATCTAGCTAGATATTCTGCTACATCTCTTTTTTCATTCCTGGCCAAAATACTTTTTTTTTCAAAGCTGTTAGCATTTTCTGATATCCAGGATGTCCTGAGTATGGCTGTTTATGATATTCATCTAGTATTTATTTTTTCAAGGACTCTATATTGGGGATATACAATCTGTTTTTATAGCAGATCAACCCTTTCTGGTTTTGGGTGTACTCAGCCATTTCTTTTTTCAGCATTTTTAATTGCAGATTTTCATATTTTGGATCTTGATCTGCTACCTTTTTAACTAGTTCTTCTAAGTCAAGGGTAGCACTACTCCCGATGTTGCTTATGTTTCGGAAAGCATTTCTGCTTAAAGCATCAATGATTTGATTTTCTTTCTGCTTGATATGTTTTATGTCCATATCAAATTCACTCAAAAAAGACAGCCATATGGCTTGTCGAGCATTCAAATCTGTTTGGGAAAATAAATACTTGAGAGTAATATGATCAGTCATCAATGTAAATTTTTTTCCAAGAAGATAGTGTTGCCACATCTTCAAGGCATGAATTACAGTAGCCAGTTCCAAGTCATATACACTGTAGTTTTGTTCATGTTTCTTAAGCTTCCTAGATTCATATGCAATAACAAAATTTTCTTGCAACAACACTCCTCCCAATCCCTCTCTACATGCATCAGTACACACGAAAAACTCCTTATCCGGGTCTGCAATCTTCAGTATAGGAGCTGTAGTTAGTTTTAACTTTAGTTGCTCAAAGCTGTTTTGGCATTTTTCAGTCCACTCAAATTTCGTGCTTTTTCGCTGTAGTGAAGTTATGGGATATGCTATTGCAAAAAATCTTTCCACAAACCTTCGATAGTAACCTGCAATTCCCATAAATGACCTCACTACTGCGACATCAGTCAGCACTGGCCATTCTCTAACAGCCTTTATTTTCTCAGGTTCAACAGCCAATCCTTGTTCCGAAATAATATGCCCCAAGTACTGAATCTTATCTTTATAAAACTCACATTTATTGAATTTGGCATATAACTGGTTTTCTTTCAATGTTTTCAAAACTATCCTTATGTGTTCTTTGTGCTCTTCCTCACTTTTTGAATAAACCAGAATATCGTCTATGAACACTAGTACGAATTTATCCAAGTACTTGTTCAAAACGTTGTTCATTAAGCACATAAAAGTGGCAAGGGAATTTTTCAAACCAAAAGGTATGACTACAAATTCATAGTGACCATACCTAGTTCGAAAACTTGTTTTACTAATGTCTTCCTCCTTAATTATGAGTTGGTGATAACTAGTCCTTAAATCAATCTTAGAAAATACTGAAGCCCCTCTTACTTGATCAAAAAGGTCATCAATTCTGGGTAAGGGATATCTGTTTTTAATTGTCAACTTATTCAGTTGACGATAGTCAATGCACATTCTAAAGGTTCCATCCTTCTTTCTCATAAAAAACATCGGTGCTCCCCAAGGAGACACACTCGGTCTAATATAACCTTTATCCAACAATTCTTGCAATTTCATTTTCAACTCCATGAGTTCAGGGGGGCTCATCTGATAAGGGGCTCTGGAAACAAGTGTTTCTCCAGGCACCAAATCGATGGAAAAGTCAATCTCTCTTTTGGGGGAAAGATGAGGAATCTCATCTGGAAAAATTTCCTTGAAATATCTTACCACTGGTAGAGTGTCTAGCAGGTTTTCCTTAGGTTGTTGTCCTAGTTCTTCAACATGTACAACATATAATTGATATCCTTTCCTAGCCGTTCTTTTTAATTGCAGAGTGGATATTTGTCTTACAGATATTGGCTTTGGTTTTCCTTTGAGTATAAAGGGTCTCCCTTCCTCATCTATGCAGTGCAGATTTTTATCCCAACAATTTATCATGGCCCTTCTCTTTTCTAACTAGTCCATTCCTATCAGCAAGTCATATGAGCCTAAGGGTAGAGTGTTTAAATTTACTTCTGTCTGAAAATCATATAATTTAATTGCTATTTGAGGTAGCTTATGAGTTACTTTTCTCTTGGTGCAAGTGGCTAACTGGACCAACAAAGACTGCTGATATTTTTCAGTCTTGAGATTGCATTTCTCTACAATTTGTGGACTAATGTAACTCAAAGAAGCACCCAGATCAATCAAAACTGTAACATCTTGGTCAGCAATCTTACCTTCCATCTCGACCATAGTAGCCTGATGTTCTGCTTGTTGGTTCTCCAAGGCTGCACTGATAGTGGGTATGTTCCTTGCGATATCATTCACCATGGTGGCTTCTCGATCCCTCATAATCATCTGAAAATTTCGGTGGGGACAGTCCCTCAACAAATGAGGTTCTCCGCAGCCCCAAAATTTCAAAGGCTCTCGCATTTTAAATGCTCCCTCCTTCTTATTATCTCCATCTATTTGTTTTGAACCAACTTGGGACGGAGCAGTTTGACTTTCCTTGGGTTTGTTAAATTTCTTCTGCTGATGGTCCCTGCCAAAGTTCTTCAAGTAAGCTGGTTTTTGTTTCTTCCATTTGAATTCACTCTTATTTACCCAGTTTTTTCCTTGTTCACCCTTTCCCTTACACTGCTGGTAGCATAATCTGGCTTTCCTCACCGCTTCATCCATAGTTTTTGGATTATCGAACTCTATTTTCTCCTTGTACACAGCAGGAAAATAGTTCAAAAACCTTTGTACCTTTGCCTTCTCTTCACGAGTATAAGGAACATACCTTAGCAGATTTGTAAACTTGGTGAAGAACTCATCTATGGTGAGCTGTCCCAATCTGAGTTCGTGAAAATCCTTTGCTTTATCATCATAATAACATTTTTTCAAATAGCGGTTTTTAAACTTGACTTGGAAATCTTCCCAAGTCACCGTTTTTTCGTCAATAGCATGAACCATTTTCGTCTCCTCCCACCACAAGGTAGCCTTACCTTGCAACTGGTAGAAAACTAATATGGCCTTAATATTTCTCTCATATTCATAGACCTGAAAATACTTAATCATATTCAACAACCATGCTTCAGCATCTTCCTCCTTCTCCCCATCATAGGAGGGAGGCTTAATTTTCCGGAATTCCCCCTGTAATTCATTTCTTTGTTTAGACTAGTGTCTAGTAGTGTCATCTTCCTCAGAATCATCAGAGAAATTTCCTTTCTTTGTCTTTCCAGAACCTTCACCTTCTTGGCTATTCCGCAAAGTTAGTTCTCTTATGAGCTTTTCCTGCTCTTCACTGGTTAATGGCAGCCTGTCATTCTGGCTTCTTAGCTTAGCCATTTCCCATTGTAGCCTGTGCAACATAGCCATCAAAGGAGCATTGGGATCTGACGTGTTATCTTCATCATGCAGATCAACATAAATTTCATCCCCTTTAGCCATTGACTTTTCAGTTCTAGTACCACTGTACACTAAACAAAACATCATCAGAATTTTTTTTTTCCAACAAGAAATAATTTATACAGTCAGCACAACAACAGCCCAATTTTCTAACATGAGCTCTGATACCATTTGTAACATCACACCTAAGCAAATATATATATATATATAATTTTTTTATTTTTATTTTTTATTTTATTTTTTATTTTTTTTTATTTTATTTTTTTTCTGAAGTTTACTATATTTATATACATCATCTTTCCATGAGTCTTTTATATTTTATACATATAGAAAAATTCTCATAAATCTCCTTAGATATAATGAATAGTTTAATCTAAAAACAATTCCCTACCAACTAAGTTATTATATGTATATTAATAAATCATGAGTAATATACATAGGTGGTTTAATCTACCTTCAACCTTGTATAAGTTTCCACATGGTAATATCATACATCAACCACAACTATATCAAATATATTCCCATTCGATGCATCTTTATTATATCTATATGTCTCCCACTTACAAGTTATACATATCACTTTCATGTATCATTACTCATCTTTGGATTTTGGGTTTTAACCCACTATATAGATTTCTACCTATGCTCGTACGTCCTATTCAAATTTGGACTACGCGTTGGCACACTTGTTACCACCTAATCATTGGTCCTACGTGGAACGTTAAGTGGTTTTCGATGATCTGTGTTGATACTTATGCATGTTTACCTATTTTCTCCTCTGGGTACACTCGGGATTCGAGGCTTATTAATTCAACGTTTCCTGCGTTTAATGCCCAGCTCTACTTGTGAGCGCCATGATGGTTTTGCATTTAAGAATACTACATTTTTAAGTCTTGTTACACTGCCCGACAAACCCCAAATCCGATTCCAAATCCTCGTTAGCGTAGAACTCTGTTCCACGTAAATTTTTATACATCGGATTTTGGTTTTCTCAGGACGATGCAGTTAAGTCTAAAACTTGTTGTACCACTTGTGTTTATTCTCTGTCCCGTCAAGGAAATTTTATATAGTTTTGTGATAGATAGTAGGTTATCGCCACACACGTGGACGATGATCCCCATTCGAATTATAGGGTTTCATGCTGTATTAAAATGTAAACTCAACTGGGTCAACTTCATTTGGCCGCTCCAGAAATTGTCGTTTCGTTCTTCACTTCAGGCGAGTCGTTTTCCTCCATGCTTGTCTTGGCTGGTGTATGATTCTTGCGTCTGGAATGGCTTAAGGCCTCCTACCCTATGTATATGGTAATTGATTCCTTGATTATTATCATATGAGATAATATAGATGTCATTTTGCTTGTGCATTTCGATTTCTGAAGTGCGTTTCCCTTCATTATTTCGTTGTGTTTCTATCTGAGGTTAATACTCAATTTTTTTTTCATTTTATGTATTCTCCCTCAGCCAACTTGTATGAGTATTCAAATGTGTTCACAGTGTGGTTAGAGGGTTCGGATTTCTCCGCAGGTAGGGCAGAAACAATTCCCATCGTTTTGACGAGTGATTCTTTTGTCAATCCTCACGTTTCCCTCTTGTTAATTCGTTTAATTTGTAAAATAATCGCTCTAATGTTCTGTTTCCCTCTTTACATTACAGTGGGAAGAAATTTAGGTCAATGCAAAATGTATAAGGTAGTTACCGGTTCACCTTTTTATTTGTCGCACTCGTCTATTTTTGTTAAACCTCTGTCTCTATTTTTATTTCGGATTTCACTCGTGTACATGGGTGGTTACAAGTAAGGACTTGTTAAGAGTGTTCTCAACGAAATGCATCCTTTGATCCTCTCTAGATTTCGGCTTAAGCTTGTGTTCCCTTGTTCTGCACAAGTCGGTACTACCTCATGCCTTGGAATTCCAGAGTGATTTTATATAAGATGCGAGATTTCGTCTCATCTCGCAATTTAGTTTTTTTGTTCTGTCTTTGTAAAAAAAAAAATTGTGACAGTAGTAATAATTTGGACTTTTGGTTCGGTGAAACAGTGACATTCTCTTCTCCATATGCAAACGAAATATTACACCGCTCTATTGACATTTCAATAAGTTATTTTCCGTGGTATAAAATATGTTTTGGATTTAATTTATTATCCTTCCCATAATAGCCTCGGTTATTAAAATGTTGTTCCACACTTTTTATTTACAAATTAATTTTCAGAACCGACTTTAGTTAAGTCCAGTCTTATGCGTTCCTCCTATAATAGCATTCCCTTTCTATTTAATATACATAACTCCATGATGTTAATGGCGGGAAATCTCCTTTTGTTATTTAATCGAGAGGGTTAGGAAACTCGGTTACCCTAGTTAGATTAATGTGAACTCACTGTTTCTCATTTATATATACATTTTTTTTTTTTTATACAGAGGTCTCATACGAAAATGAGAGGCTTTTATCTCTGCTATGTTTTCCACATCACTTCATATAAGGATATAATATAGTTTCCATATAATAGAATGTATATGCTTCAATGCAAGCCTCTTGAGTTCTGTACAGTTATTCCATTATATTTATATGTGTGGAAATAACACTGATGTTCTGTTTCTAGTTATACTTCTGTTCTTCATCATTTCACAGCAACATCATATTGCTAAAGTAATTCCGTCAACCCAGAATTTAATAATTAAATTTTCAGCTACCACTATAATGTTTCTCTGTCCACAGAGGTAGAGAATTAACTTTGTTATTGTATAAGCAAAGCTGGTTAATAATTAAGTTGACAGATACTCGTTTAATAATTTACATAGACATCTACTACTGATATTTGTAATTTCTCTCAATTATAACAAGGATCATGTGTGTGGTTCAGTAAAATTTTATAGAGTAGTAATAGCTTCTGCCAATCTTTCAGTTTGTTCTACTCTTTTACAAAGCATTATTATCATAGGTAGTCTTACCAAGAGCAAGCATAGATTAACAATAGTCTCTTTTCTTTCTTTAAGTATTGTTAATAGTATATGTGCTTCTGATTGAGTTTATTATTCTGCACTTGGATAGTAGAATGGCTACATGCAATTTAGTGTAAATAGCCAACCAGAGACTAATATTTTCTACTCACTCTATTCCACTTTGAGTGTTTGGTAATTGAGTTAATTAATGTATATATATATATTTCCAAAGTAGATTAAAGTTACACTTTACTTGTTATAATAAATCTGTTTAATATCTCAGGAATTATTGAATATCTCCAGATTTAGATCAAACTATGGTCTAGAGATTCTGGTTGATAGTATTCCTTAGACTATACTCCTACTACACTATAGAAATATGGAAGAGTTATTTCTTCTATGGAATTCTGTTAAAAGTAAGGAACAACAATTTTAACTTAAATAAAATATTAACTACAACATGCACCAGTACAATATCCCAACAACTCTTTTAACCATTCATAAAAATCTTATGAGCATACCAATTATGTAGATGACCAATCCTCCCAACCTTAGAGTTCCTTTGTCTTCAAAACTCACCCTCGAGTTGAGATCTCCTCCAAGAACAGACCAACCCTAATCTGTTCTGGAGTAACTTATTTAATCTTATGCTCCCCAAAGCCTGTTTCTAATTCTGCCTCCAGAATTGCAGGATGCTTTTATTCCTGTTTTCCTAGGCTTCCCTTTTTAGGAACTTTAAAGCTGCTTTCTATTTTTCTAGCTTTTTACCTCTTCCCAACTACTCTCCACATCATTGGGGAAATCTAGATTTTTCCTCAAAAATCTAAATTAGAATAAATTATTTCAAGGATTTTTGAAATCTTTTTGGGGAATGTCTTAGCCTCTTTCCATACCTCATGGATTTGGCAGTGATCTCAAAATTCTCATTTGGTCAATATGCATACCAATATTTTATTTATTTTGTAGGATTAAATAATTACATCCACACAATAACTATCCATTGGGGTCCACTCCCCTTTGGATTGAAGTTCAAATGTCTAACTTGAAAAAAAACGTAAACTAGGGGTGTTACAACAACCATCCTCACAGGTAATTAATTACTTATGTCTGCTTTATAATTAATTACAGTATTCAGATTTATTTAGTCCCTTTTATATTCCTATCCTTAACATTTTATTTCTATTATGTACACGAGGAATTTACACTTTTCTGATCTTTAGACATGTATAGTTTTTATAATTATTACTTGTACCAACCCTCTGTCTTATGCTAATTATTTTCATTCTAGTTAATATTATTCTAACACTGTTGTATATGATTCATTGCCGGTATGTTATATCTCATTCAATTCCACTACAATTCTTTAGGATCTCATGTCATAAGATCTAACGACACGTTTCGTCTTCTTCGAGGTCAGTCATCCAAATATGGAGTTCAACAACTCTCTACCTGATTTTACCAATTTAAACTTAATACTATGTAGTTGAATTTTCATATATGACTCATTTCAATTTGTAATTAAACTATTGTAATCATTATCTTTAACTAGATTGTAAGGTGCTATTATCCTTATCTCCATAAGAGGATGTTAATATATGTAAGGAATGTTTTATGAAATTTAAATATATTTATTTTCTGTACTATATGTTCTTATATGACTGAATATTCATAGAATAAAAGTATTTACTAAATGACAATATACTATACTTCTAGTTAAATTTAAATCTGAAATATATGTTCCTTATTGAGATTGGTAGTTTCATTCTTCTATTTAAAGTTTACATCTGAATTATCTATGCATCATTCCAATATATATTTTTTATCTAAACTATATATTTTTTAGAATTTCCTACCTTTTCCATAATTGAATGTTATTGTTATGGTTGAACTATCTTTTTTTATTGGTAACTGTCGTGAAATTAATCCGGTGTACCTAACAACAAATTTAGACCCTTACCTAGGTTTTAAAGATTCTGTATGTTGGTCATAACATTCAATTTATTCTATGTAACCAGACAAAAGATTAATTGTACCCAGCTACAATTAATCTCTATTAATATATATGACACTTAATTTTATGAAGTCAACACAAAATATTACACATAATTTATAAATTAATTTGTATTGAAATTTCAGCCATAATTCATAAGATATAACCCTTTCTAACTACATCACATTTATATAAATTATAACAGTAATATAAAATGTAAAACTTCACAAAATGTGCATACCAATCTAGTAAAGACAATTTGCCTCCCAACCTTGAGCTTAATCCACAGCTCCCCTCGAGTAGAGACCAATTCTTCCATAGTGTAGACAACCCCTTGTCTAACTAGGAATAGTTTATTTAAGCATGCTTTCCCTCAGCATTTTTCCATAACTACGTCCATTTAATTTGGGATGTTGTTTTTCCTTTGCCTAGGATTTACTTTTGTTTTTTCCACAAAATATTTTTTAAAACTGTATTTTTCCTCTTTCTAGTTTTATTCACACCTCATCTTAGTAACTTTCCACTTTACTGAGACATTTATTAGATTCTTATCTCCGATCTAATATTTTTATTTTATTTTATTTTTCTCCAAGGATTTTTGGAGAATTTTGGGAAAGTCTTAGGATTTTATTCCATCCTCATGGATTTGAAATCCTGGTCTCCAATTTACTCTAGTCCTCGCACAATAATAAATTTCACATTTATTTATTAAAAAAAATTAATATGTCCACATATATTTTTCTATTAGGTCCACTTAACCTTTAGGATTATTAAATGTATATATAAAAAAGAATAAAACTAGGGATATTACACTAATTGATATACTAGGGATCGACTATGGATCGAAATGTGTGAGTAAATGATTGGTAGCATTAAAAAGCTAGCACAACTGCTATAAAAAACAAACGTTGAAGTGTGAGGAGGGGGAACGTGGCTTGCATGCAAGCCTCAGGAGCATACAAGACATATTTATTTCCCAAATTTGTCATTATTTATTAGATATTATGTTTTAAAAAATTTTATTACTTTTTTATTCCAAATTTCAATATAAAATATTTATAGAAAAGATAAAAATTAATCACAAACTAAAAAAATAAATGCATGCAATAATTGTTGATTATAGTTTCTGATTGTATGTTATTTATGAGACCTTGACTCAAGTATTGCTCTCATTGAGACTCCATGATATAATTTTTTACAAATCCAATTTGATAGTATGCTCTATTTTACATGGTCTTTGATTTCCTTGGATGTAATTGTAGAAACCTTCAATTTTGTTATGAAACCAACTCCAAAAATAGAAGAAAAGAGAGATCAACGACTTAGAAATTAGCCACTTCGAGGGGGAAAACTCCAATACATTACATAAATGAACAATTCTTGGATTCTACAAATGACCAAAACCTCCTTCTATATATAGGAGTCCTTGGGGCCACAACATAATTCTAGCCTACTTAACAATAATAATGTAAGGGCACAATAATAGCAATATTGGGGTTACATGGGCACAACAAAAACAATAAGGGGGCTACACTAATAACAATAAGGGACTAAACTAGTAATATAGGGACCTAACATGCCCTTCTCCTTCAAAAAAGTGTTGTCCTTAGTGCTTGAGTAGCTTTGGGTGCTTCTGTATAAAATTCTCATCCTCTCATGTAGAATCTTCAGTGGGTAAGCTCTTCCACTTGATGAGATACTATGAAATTGATCAATTTCGTAGTTGTTGATTTTTTTGTTTTTTCCGTGATCGCTTAAGGTTCCAATATGATTTTTCGTTCCTCATCAAGTTCTGGAAATATTTTTTGAATTGGAATATTTTCACCTATAACCTTCTTTAAGCATGAAACATGAAAAACTATATGCACTCGTGAAGAATCAGGAATCTCCAATTTGTATGCCACAGTACCAATATTTTGCAACACCTTGTAAGGACCATTGTACTTTGGCGATAATTTATTATCCTTCTTAGTTTGCTTGAGGGAAATTTGTTTGTACGGTTGTAGCTGTAAAAACACCCAGTCTCCTACATCAGAAATTCTATCACTGCGATGTTGATCTGCCTATTGTTTCATTCGATTTTGTGACAAATTTAGGTTATCCTTTAAGAGTTGGAGAACTTCTTGTTGATGCTTGATGTGATCTTCCACTACTTGAACCTTAGAATTTTCTCTTGAATATGATGTGATGGATGGTGGATGATATCCATAAAGTGCCATAAATGGGGTCATTTTTGCTGCAGCATGGAAGGAAGTGTTATACCACCATTTAACGAGAGGTAACCACTTGACCCATTTTGTTTGTTTATCACATAAAAAAAAAAGAATATATCCTTCCCAATTATTCACTATCTCAGTTTGACCATCGGATTGAGGATGATAAGATGAGCTATGAGCTAGTTGAGTATCCAAACAAGAAATAACTTCGTCTAAAACTTTACAGTAAAAATGGGATCTCTATCACTCACAATAATCTTTGGGTTTCCATTTAGCTTTTGAATTGTGTCCATAAATGTAGTAACAACTGTACTTGATTTAAATGGATGAGATAATGCACAAAAGTGTGCATACTTGGTAATCGTATCAACTACCACCATGATGACACTCTTTCCTTCGGACTTGGGTGTAATATCCCCGGGTTTTTATACATTTATTTGATAATTGAACAAGTCAAAAAGGCTACAGTGGACTCCAATGGAAAAAAATTGTGTGGATTTATTTTATTATTTTAATTTAATAAAATAAAATGGAAAAATTATGTGCAATGACTAGACTGAGGTGTGAGATCTAAAAACCAAATCCATGAGGATGGATGAGGTGATAAGACTTTCCCACAACTTCCAAAAATCCTTGGAAGGAATAAAGCAAGATACTAAAATTATATTTGGAGATAAATATATAATTTACCCAATAAAGAGGAAAGTATTAGGAAGAGGTGGATTAAAGCTAGAAAAGCAGAAAAGACAACTTTAAAAGTACCTCTGTGGAAGAAATAAAGAGAACACGTAGGAAAAACAGAAATAAAGCATCCTGAATTAATTGAACACAGTTAATGGAAACAGGCTGGGGAAAGAAAATCTTAAATAAGGTAATTTAGGATAGAAAAAGGGTTGTATATCATGGGAACAAAGGATCTCTTCTTGGGGGTGAGTTACGGAGAGAGAACTCTATAGTTTGGAGGCAACTAGTCGGACCTAAGGGGTATGCACGTTCAATTATAAATGTTTTGTTCTTTGCAAAGTTTTGAATGTTGTGATGCGTTATGAACATTCATAAAATAGTTCTGTTAATGAGAGTTGTTAAGTTAAATTCTGTGTTTAGAGATGTGATAATTTATTAAGTTACAGTGATAGGGGAATGACCTATACATTTAACAGATTTCACTATAGCAAAATTTGTAAAATCTGTATGTTTGTACAGATATAATTCTGTAGAGGACCAACTCTCAGAATGTCTTAACCCAGTGATGGGTTTCGATCTGAGGTTAAGTACCTCATAGAGAATGCCTTTTATTTATGTTAGTTGGTTGAGAGTTCTACTAATAAACATTTTAGATCATCAAGAAAACCCGTTCTGAAAATAACCGTTCGACACAGTTAGACCTTTCTGTCTTAAGTATAGAAAAATTTATTCAAAACTGAGCATAAGAGATGCCTACATATCTGGTAATTTTATGCTGATACTGAAATAGAAATATGAAGTAGAAATATTACTACACAATATAGAAAATCTAGTGTATATTTTGTATATTATATAAACAAGCTAATCTTTACCATGGAAGGATTATAACATTTTAGATGAAGAAATTATATTTAAATTTTATATTGATAGTTATAGTGTAGTTAAGATAACTCTACAAAAAATTAAAAGATATACAGTTATGTGTATGTAAAACTGTATAACCATATATGTAATATTATAGTTTGGTTACCCATTTCTGTATAAACTATAGAAAAAAAATTCTAAAATGAAACTGAGATAGAGAGGTCTAGTTCTGAAATGTATATTATGGTTGTAAGCAGAATTGGAAAGAATATTTTTTGAAATAAAACATTCTGATAATTTCTACAAATTAAATACATGTATACCAGTTTTTAGCACCCGAATTGGACCCGAGGCTGAAAAAGGAAAATTAGGGTAACAACTAAACCATGCTCAGCCTTGTAGCTAGCCCTACAAGGACATGAGAGGTATCTCTCTGTAGAATAGATATTCAATAACACAATAATGAATTGATTTTAGGCTAGATATATAAATGGGAAAAGGAGTTTTGATAAATGACTGAAATTTCAGGGATGTATGGGACAGGAGGACAGTATGAATCGAGGAATCAAATCAGGATACAGGGTATTTCATGGGGCAAGATATGTAGGAGATTTAGCAATCAAGTTGAAATAAGATGGAGTGGAAAGACTGTTGAGAAGATGAAAAGGGCATAATAAATGAATCTTTTTCAAATAGAAGAAAATACACAGAGTATGAATGGTTCCCCATGGCAGAGCATATAAAATGGATTCTACCTTTCTGACTTGAAAACATTCAACTGGAAATGTTTATGAATGAATGGTGAAACATAAAAATGTACATATGAAACATACATGAGAGAAATATTCTAAAACTCATGTCACATGAATCCCACAAATCAGAGCTGCATCACTTTATTAATTCCCTGCCAAACTGTATAATGGAGCGCAGAGCTCACCACCACACTGTTTCCCCTACTTCTGAGTTTTCAGACCTCAGACCTTTACAAATGATTAGCATTTACAATAAATAGATAGATTTTGTGGGAATACAAATCAATGGGAAGAGGAGAAATCATAACTGAAGATGGAAAACCAACAGCCAATAATCTCTTCGTAAAGGGAGAGCTGCATTACATCCGGTCAGTGAGAAGGCGAAACATTGTAACGTAGATCTCTTTACAATGTAGCTGCAGATGTGACTGTTATGAATTTGGGTCTCGGCCTATGATTGTTGCTTTGATTTCCATCATTACTCTGAAGAAGACCGACCTTTATAATACACTGTTGAACTGAAATGAAATTATGCTTTCGTGAAGGGAAAAATTTATTTCGCATGGGAAAAAGGGAAGGGGAGTAGGAGGGACCCGCATCTTAATCGCAATTAGAATGGACGGCGAAGGGGTATAACATACAGTGAGACTTAAAATATGCTTTGGAATGTATTTCAATACACAGAGGTGATCGCAATCGGGAATCGGGAGGTGGGACATGTTTGAAAGAAACATACAAAAGTTTTGATGCGATGGACTACTTTGAAAACCTTTGAAAATCCTTTTATTACTTTTACAAAGGGAAAAAGGGTTTTCATTTGAATGGGGCGGAAGTACTATATGGTGGGATCGGGGTCAATCGCATCGGAAATAAGGGATTTGCGATGCGATCGGAGTAGGGGGCGTAATCAATCGCATCGAAGTAATCGAAAAGGGGCTCCGATCGGCAGATCGGGGGAGGAAATGCGATAAATCACATCGGAGGTTTCGATAGTGCGATTGGAATGTTCTGATTGGTGGAGGACCGTCGGATTGGTTGGCGAGATCGACAGCTAAGGGATAATCAGGAACGACTAATCGGAGGAGCGGATCGGGAGTCAGAAGGGAGACTTGCGATCAATCGCATCAGAGTCTTTTGCGATTGGGGTGATCAGGGAGCACACATTACATGTTACAATTTGCGATGGGAAGCGGGTCCCGCCTACTCCCCTTCCCTTTTTCCCATGCGAAATAAATTTTTCCCTTCAGGAAAGCATAATTTCATTTTAGTTCAACAACGTATTATAAAGGTCGGTCTTCTTCAGAGTAATGACAGAAAGAAAACCGACAGTCAGAGGCTGAGACCCAAATTCGTAACAATCACATCTGCAGTTACGTTGTAAAGAGATCTATGTTACAATGTTTTGCCTTCTCACTGACCGGATGTAACGCAGCTCTCCCTTTTCAGAGAGATTATTAGCTCTTGGTTTTCCATCTTCAGTTATGATTTCTCCTCTTCCCATTGATTTGTATTCCCACAAAATCTGCCTATTTATTGTAAATGCTAATCATTTGCAAAGGTTTGAGGTCTGAAAACTCAAAAGTAGGGGAAATAGTGTGGTGGTGAGCTCTGCGATCCATTGTACAGTTTGGCAGGGAATTAATAAAGTGATGCAGCTTTGATTTGTGGGATTCATGTGGCATGAGTTTTAGCATATGTCTCTCCTGTATGTTTCATATGTACATTTTTATGTTTCACCATTCATTCATAAACATTTCCAGTTGAATGTTTTCATGTCAGAAAGGTAGAATCCATTTTATATGCTCTGCCTTGGGGAACCATTCATACTCTGTGTATTTTATTCTGTTTGAAAAGGATTCATTTATTATGCCCTTTTTAGCTTCTCAACAGTCTTTCCACTCCATATTATTTCAATTTGATTGCTAAATCTCCTGCCTATCTTGCCCCATGAAATACCCTGTATCCTGATTTGATTCCTCGGTTCATACTGTCCTCTTGTACCATACATCCTTGAAATTTCAGTCATTTATCAAAACTCCTTTTCCCATTTATATATCTAGCCTAAAATCAGTTCATTATTGTGTTATTGAATATCTATTCTACGGAGAGAGCCCTCTCCTGTCCTTGTAGGGCTAGCTTCAAGGCTAAGTGTGGTCTAGTTGTTACCCTGATTTGCCTTTTTCAACGTGGGGTCCAATTCGGGTGCTAACATCTCTGGCGACCATACTGGGGAAAAATCGCTACAAACTTTTTGCATAGAAGATTCATCACCCCAGTAATATTTTTCTTTTAAAGTCTCGATGATAATATTTCAGAGTTTTCTAGGCTAATATAAATATTTTATAGTAGTAAGTTAACCACACTAGCTTCAAGAGGATATACAAGGGCTAATCCTAATCCAAATCCTGCCCCTGTGTTTGAAAATCCAAATCTTATCCCAAGAATAGTCAGAAGACAAGAGGGATCGCTAAGTCCTACACCTATTTTCAGGTCCCATACTTGGCCCAGTGAGTGGTTTTTTGCAGAAGAGATTTATTTTGATGAGATTTTTGAGCTTTCTTTGTTTAGAAACAAGTTTGAAACTGCACTTGAAGACGCGGTTCTAGATTCGGAGTTTCTTGTAGATATTGAAGTTCAGAGAGTGAATTCCTCCATTGATGACTACATTTTGAACTCTCCTCAGTCCATCACTGTAACTATTATTCCCGAGGTTTCAGAATCATCAAGGCCAGCATTCCATCCTCCTCATTCATCAACATTCCCATCAGTCAATTCCAAGTTTTCATCTCCTCCATCAACACCTCCCTCAAATTCTAGTACTGTAAACACTGTGGTAAATCCTCCCAGAATCATGGCTGCCTGGTATGCACCCCTGGTTTTACCCCAGGTCCTCAATGATATGCCTGCTGACTATCAGAGTAAAATTCCAATCTTTGATGCCACTCAAAGCATCACATCTCAACAGCATGTTGATAAGATGAATGATTTTTTTGATCTTCATGAGGTAGAGGAAGAGAATGTAACCATTAGACTGTTTGTTCAAAGCTTTGGAGGCGAAGTTAGAAAGTGGTTTAGAGCCTTGCCAGCATGTCCTATTCGTACTTTACAAGAGTTACACACACATTTCTTAGACTGGTGGGAGGTAAAAAATAACCCACTCCAAATTTTGTCTGAATATGAGAATATTAAAAGAAATATGGGTGAAACTATGCAAGACTATTGTTTAAGGTTCAATGATGTATATAATGATATTCCGGCTAACCTCAAACCTCCTGTGGATTCAGCTTTGCTGAAGTTTCTAGATGGTTTTGATGTTGATATGGCATATCAGCTGCGTGAAAGAGATCCGCCGTCACTTGAAGACATGCAGAGGATAGCAGTAAGCGTTGAAGCTAATCTGCTAGCTAGAAGAGCTTGAGCCAAAGTTGAAAAGAAAGTCGTGGTGAAAGAGGAAGCCTCCCCTTCGGACAGCAAAATGGACACACTGATTCGTACAATGGAAAGGATGGTTGATCGATTAGCAATTTCGGACAGACCTGAACCCCAAATAAGAAATCCAAATTTTAGAGGACAACAGCAGCTGCAATTCAGAATTAGACAGAGAGAACAGAGGGCGCAGGACCAAGCGGCACCACAGTAGCAGATTAAAATTCCATTACAACAGAACTACGTGCAAGGGATAGACTCAGATGATGATGACCTTGCGATCGAGGCTAATCACTTTTTCACAGCTGATGGCGCACCCATTTTCCTCACAGAAGACGAAGAATACCAAGTGGCAACTCTAGACATTTGAGGGGATGAAAATTTCATTTTGGCCAATGACGTGGCGTTAGAGGAAGAAAATGATGACTGCTAGAGAGGGTATATGAATGCTCTATCGACCTAGCAAAGGCAGTATTCTCTGAGGAACAGAAACATCACAATAAATCCCATTCAAAAGAGAAAAAAACTCCAAATGAAGGACGAGGCACAGAATAATGGAAAAGAGCCAGCCAATCCTTCATCCAGCAAAGCACCCGGAGCTACTAACACAGCAAATGAAAAAAGTCAGCGGAGCATAGCGAAGGAGAAAACAGAGAAGAAAGACCCTCCCATTAAAGAGGTAGAAAAAGCTCCTTCCTTCAATTTATAAAATGAAATCTCTAAACTCAAAGTGTCTGTGCCCCTGACTGAGTTAGTGAAGAATAGTGTATAAAAAAATCAGGTGTCTAAAGTCCTGCAAATTGACCCTCTTTCTGATATGGTTAATGTGGAAGATGACTACCCTGAACTTATTTTTGGTCTAGCCACAAAAAAATCTGAAGAAAATGAAGTCCCTCCGTTTTACCTAAGTCTTAGGTTACATGAGTTTATCTTGCATAATGCCATGTTGGACTCCGGGGCCTCACATAATTTGATGCCCAAAGCTGTCATGGAGAAGTTAGGCCTTGATGTTACGAGAAAATACCATGATTTGTACTCTTTCAACACAAGTAGGGTCCATTGTATTGGTCTCATCAAAGATTTAGTAGTGTCTTTAGATCAAATACCAGCCAAAAATGTCTTGATGGATGTAGTTGTTGTTGATGTCCCACCACGGTTTGGAATGCTTCTATCTAGATCTCAGGGTGAAAAAATTAAGGGGACCATACAACTTGACTTCTATTATGCCACAATCCCTGTATTTGGCCAGTTGAGAAAGTTATATACGGAAAATAAAATGAAATATATGATTACTAGCAAAGACAAGCCAGTAAACCATCCCATCAATGCAGTCCACACAGATTTAGGGACTTTTGTCTTATATTCAGATGGTGATTTAAATGATGAGGAGGTTCAGTTGGTACAAGTGGATGAGATACCTGAGATTTTAGAAAATTTCAAAGAGGTCCTTGAACAGGAAAAGGACCAAGCAGCAAGTACTTCTGAGCCTCCTATCCACCAGCAGCAAAAAGACAGCGAACAACAAGAAATGAGCCAAGGTAAAGAGAAGGCAGAAACTAAATTTTAGCATATACAAGAAGAATAAGAAGGCCTATGGGGTATGGATTTTGATGGAGCTGTTAGTAAGGATGTAGCAGGTATTGGAATATGGATTGGGAGCCCTATTTTCCAGCCTGAAAAGCTCCCTATTAATGTTAGAGTATGTGCTTATAAGTTGGCTTTTGACTGCTCTAACAATGAAGAAGAGTATGAAGCTCTGATTGCAAGCCTCAAAATATTAAAGAAGTTGAAGGTGAAAAGGATTTACGTGTATGGTGACTCTGAGTTAATAATCAAGCAGGTGAAAGGAGAGTACCAAGCTAAACATCCAAGACTGAGGGCATACAGAAATGAAGTTCTAGACATTTTGAAGACATTCCTAGAGTACACTTTGACAGCAGTGCCCAGGATGCAGAATCTTATTGCTAATTCTCTTGCCACTACTGCAAGTAACCTGAAGATCCCGATGAACTCCAACAACAAGTTTGAGATCCATGTCAAACATAGGCATGTTGTTCAGGACAATTTAAGGTATTGGCAAGTATTTTGGGATGATAATGAGATCAATGCATTTTTGCAAGGTGATCGAAAATTCAAGGACACTCCCATAGAAGGTGAATATGTGGTTGATGATCAAGAATTGGAAACAAACTAGATGGACATATTGCAACTGAAATTCTGAAGTCTGAAAACTTAGAAATATGGGAATAGTATGGTAGTGAGCTCTGCGCTCCATTGTACAGTTTGGCAGGGAATTAATAAAGTGATGCAGCTCTGATTTGTGGGATTCATGTGGTATGAGTTTTAGCATATGCCTCTCCTTTGTGTTTCATATGTACATTGTTATGTTTCACCATTCATTCATAAAAAATTCCAGTTGAATGTTTTTCAATTAAGAAAGGTAGAATCCATTTTATATGCTCCGCCTTGGGGAATCATTCATACTCTGTGTGTTTTCTTCTGTTTGAAAAGGATTCATTTATTATGCCCTTTTCAGCTTCTCAACAGTCTTTCCACTCCATCTTATTTCAACTTGATTGCTAAATCTCCTGCCTATCTTGCCCCATGAAATACTCTGTGTCTTTTGATTAATTCCTCGGTTCATACTGTCCTTTTTCCCATACATCCCTGAAAATTCAGTCATTTATCAAAACCCCTTTTCCCATTTATATACCTAGCCTAAAATCAGTTCATTATTGTGTTATTGAATATCTATTTTACAGAGAGAGCCCTCTCCTATCCTTATAGGGCTAGCTACAAGGATGAGCATGGTTTAGTTGTTACCTTGATTTGCCTTTTTCAGCATAAGGTTCAGATTGGGTGCTAACACCAGTTATGTACGCAATAAAAAAAAAATAGTATTATAGTATAGCTATAAGAAACATAAAATTTGTATTATAGTTTTAGGCAGAAATCAAATTAAAAATTAAAGTAACCTATGTAAGAATTTTTTTTGAATAGTAATCTTTAAAGAGGATATATGTAGAAGTCATTAAATTTCAGAATTGAAGAATTTTGACTTCATTATATGAATGCATAACATTCTACAAATAGAAAAGTATAAAATTCAAGAACCAGAGACAAATACGTGTGCCACCACTTTGTGAACACATTTAAAAAAGAAATGAGAATTTTATCCCCTATCTATAGAAAGTATTCATTCCTGGGTACTAGTACAGTCCTTAATGTCCAAATAAATACACAGAAAAATTTATACAGTTTTATCTAATACTAAAAATATCTTCATTGTATAATTTCTTCAAAAACTTGTGTTTAAGATAACACCCAACTGAGATGGATCAGTAGGCTGGTAGATGTTTTCATTGGATTGAATATTAAAATTTAGCTTTGCAACCAACTTGAGATTAATACAGTAAATAGAAAATCCAATTAGGGACGAAAATGTGGAAATAATGCCGTACGGACATTTGTGTATAAGTATATTACATGTCACATGCAATCACAAATAAATCTATTGCATTGTATTGTGGATACTCTCATATATATGCATATAATAGAAAAAATAATTACATAAATGAAAACAAAATACTAGAAGGGAATATGCACTTTTAAACCTTTCACCTGTGTCAAAGGCGTAAATGAGGTTTAATATAGAATGATTGGTTTAGCATATTAGCATTAAATTTATGGTGTAAAAATGCCAAGAACGATTTGCATAAAAGAAGACACAGGCCCAAAATCAAATCCAATCTGAAGGGATAAATTTCTCAATGCTAGGTAGTTACGTCCAACATATCAAATATTAAACTAAAGTAACGTAGATTTCTTTCAGAGCGAGAAAGAAAAGTTCAGAAGTACATTAAAAAGAAGAGAGAAAGAGGAATAAATTTTATAAAGAACTAAAATTAATCGTTAAATTTCCTGACTCTCAACCATGAAATCGTATTCATTTTGAAAACAAAGCTCAGGACTATAAATGGTAGAATGCAAACTTATAAATGGACCGTAGTCAGTCTAGGCTACATGGTCTAAGAGATAAGAAGTATTAACTGACTTTTTCTATGTCAAATATTGTAAAATACATATTGAATATGAACGTTAGATAGAGGGATATTCAGTCCCAGTTCCAAATCCAACCATCGCAAAGGAGATAACGTGAGTTTAGGGAAATAATTTAATAGTTTTAATGAAATTACTTACCATTTACCTAAAATAGTCAAGAAGACTACGTGAACTTGAACTACATACAAGCACAAAAGAAATCGAGGATTAGAAGCAAGAAATACAACCAAATGGAAAAAAGGAATGTTGTCGAGAAAGAATGAAATCATCCAAAGGAAGTTACTAGCTGAGTAATGGAGATCGATCATTTAACCTGTAGGTGAGTAACGAAATGAATTTCTTGCGCAAAACCGCTTGACCATCTCGAACCAGGAGGATTACCACATATGTTAATTGTAGCATAGGAGAAACACTCCGAGCTAACCGGTGATTGCTGGTTCAAATGAGAAACGTTTATGCCTTTTAAACCCTAGTAAGGAACTCCTTTTCTTCCGTCAACTTGGTACTCGATCTAGGGTCATCCCTCTGATCGAGGCATGGAACTTGAAGTGAAGAAAAACGTGTGAGGTGGTACCAAAATATTAGGTCATTCGTACTCCAGGCGAGAACTTCAATTTGAAAATTTATGAATTGGGAGTTACGAGGTGTGGGAGACAGTGCAAGGTACTATTCCAAATCACTTGACAAGATCATCGAATGGAAAACCCTACATATCGAATCTTCATACTTTCCAGAAGGTACTGAGATGCATAATGGGACAATGTACTTAACGTGGTAGA
This sequence comes from Pinus albicaulis, assembly GCA_034641835.2. Classification (NCBI taxonomy): domain Eukaryota; kingdom Viridiplantae; phylum Streptophyta; class Pinopsida; order Pinales; family Pinaceae; genus Pinus; species Pinus albicaulis. The sequence goes on from MU968411.1 coordinate 67,463,575, forward strand.
TGGATTCATGAGTTTATAAGTTCTATACAAATGCCAATTAAATGAGAGGGTATGTATTATAAGCCTCATCAACAATAACGTAAGTCTGGAAAAGTAAGAAATTAATTCACACAGATACATAATAGATAATGACTTGGATATGTTTTCAGTATAGTGTGTTAGTAACATAGATTTCGTTATATATATATATATATGTATCCTAAAGGGCATGTTGGGAATTAGCCTTAGGGTAATGGGTGAATTATATAGTGATGTTAAAAAGACAAGGGACTTCATGTATTAAATTAAGTGACATTGATAACAAAACGTTATGAATGATAATTCGAAATGTTTCACCTCTAAGTGGCTAGGAAATTTTATAAATGAAAATGAAGACATCATACATAGGTGGGAAATTTATATGGTAATTTGTATATACATATGGCTATCATGTTCATTATATGATATACTGGCATTATGTGTAGATGTAGTTATACAAAATAAAAAAAATAAAAAAAGTTAGAGGCATTACAAATGGTATCAGAGCCCAAGTTAAAACACTGGGAAAATTATCTGCTCACATTAGAAATTTTATATTGCTATAAAAATTTATTGAATTTAAATTTTTCTAATGTTTAATTTCATGTATAGTGAAAATTGTTGAGAAATACAGTTGCAAACCATGATTGAAGGGGTCGAGCTGTATGTGGATCTGGGTGGTGGAGAAAACACGCCAGATCCGAATGCTCCATTGATGGCTATGTTGCATAAAATGCAAAGAGAAATGGCACAGCTGAAAAGCCATAATGAAAGGCTATGTTTAGCGAGTGAAGATCAAGAGAGATTGATAAGAGAATTGAATTCTCGGAATAGCCAAGAAGGTGAAGATTCCAGAAGGAAGAGAAAGGGAAGAGTCATTTTCTTAGAAGATTCTAAGGAAGATGACACCTCTAGACAACAGTCTAGAAGGAATAAGGAATTGCAGGGTTAATTCTGGAAAATCAAACCTCCCTCCTATGATAGAGAGAAGGAGGAAGATGCTGAAGCATGGCTTCTGAATATGATAAAGCACTTTTAGGTTTACGAATATGAAAGTAACTTGAGAGCTAGATTGGCTATCTATTATTTTCAAGGTAAGGCTACCTTATGGTAGGAAGAAACAAATATGGTCCATGTCATTGATGAGAAAACTATCACTTGGGAGGATTTCCAAGTCAGGTTCAAAAATCAATACCTGATTGAACTTTATTATGACAACAAGGCCAAAGAGTTTCATGAACTCAGATTGGGACAACTTACGATTGATGAGTTTGTAACCAAATTCACCAATCTGTTATGATATGTACCCTACATAAGAGAAGATAAGGCAAAGGTGCGCAAAACAAGGCTATGTTATCAGTAGTTCAAAGGAAAAATTGAACAAGAGAAGAATTGTCAACATAAAGAGAAGGGTGACTCCAGTAGAAAGAAAACAAAACTAGCATATTTGAAGAACTTTGAGAGAAACCACCAAAGAAAGGAGTTCAGTAAAATGGGAGAAAATCAAACTTATCAATCACAGACAAGGTCCAAACTGATGAATGGAAACGATAAAGGAGAAGGGACAGTTAGAATGAGAGAACTCCTAAAGTGTCGGGGGTGTGGAGAAGCACATTTATTGAAGGACTGCCCGCACAAAAACATTAAGACCATAAAATTATTGAGAGAAGCAACACCTGTTAATGACGTGGCAAGGAACATCCCCAAAATCAATGCTGCTCTGGAAGATCGTCAAGCAGAACACCACTCCACTATGGTTGAAGTAGAAGGTATGATTGTTGACCAACCTGTTTCTGTTTTAATAGATCCAGGTGCATCTTTAAGTTATATCAATCCTCAAATGGTAGAAAAATGTAACTTAAAGTCATAAAAATTTTAGCAGTCTTTGTTAGTTCAGTTAGACACTAGTACAAAATGGAAGGTGACTCATAAGTTACCCCAAACAACCATAAATTTGAATGGATACCTAACAGAATTAAATTTAAATATTCTTCCTTTAGGGTATTATGATGTACTAGTAGGGATGGACTGGTTAGAGAAACATAAGGCCATGTTTAATTTTTTATACAAAACCCTACATTGTATAGACAAGGATGGAAAACCGGTTATAGTAAAAGGAAAACCTAAGCCAATATCTATGAGACAAATTTCAGCACTTCAGTTGAAGAGAATTGCTAGAAAGGGTTATCAAGTGTATTCTGTTAATGTAAATGAGCTAGGAAAACAGGCAGAGGAAAATCCTTTAGAAACATTAACTATTATAAGAGAATTCAAAGATGTGTTTCTGGATGAAATTCCTCATCTGCCCCCTAAGAGAGAGATTGATTTCTCAATTGACTTAGTACTGGGAGCAACTCCAGTTTCTAGAGCCCCATACAGAATGAGTACTCCGGAACTGATGGAGTTGAAAATGCAGCTACAGGAGTTGTTGGACAGAGGTTACATTAGACCAAGTGTATCCCCATGGGGAGCACCGGTGCTATTTGTGAAAAATAAGGACAATACTTTTAGAATGTGTATTGATTACCGTCAATTGAACAAGTTGACAATAAAAAATAGATATCCTCTACCTAGGATAGATGACCTATCTAACCAAGTTAGAGGGACAATAGTTTTTTCAAAGATTGATTTAAGGACAGGTTACCATCAATTAAGGATTAAGGATGAAGATATAAGTAAAATAACATTCAAAACTAGGTATGGACACTATGAGTTTGTGGTCCTACAGTTTGGGTTGACCAATGCACTTGCTACTTTTATGTGCTTAATGAATAGTGTCTTAAATAAATACTTGGACAGATTTGTATTAGTATTTATTTATGACATTCTAATTTATTCTAAGAATGAAGCTGGGCATAAAGAACATCTTAGAACTATTTTGTAAACTCTCAAGGAAAAAAAATTTATGCTAATTTTAACAAATGTGAAATTTTCAAAGATAAAATTCAATACCTGGGTCATATAATTGCAGAAAAAGTGTTAGCAATAGACACAGAAAATATAAAAGCAATAAGAGAGTGTCTTGTACCTACTGATGTGTTTGTTGTAAGATCCTTTATGGGAATTGCATGATACTATAGGAGGTTTGTGGAGAGATTTTCATCCTTAGCTTACCCCATTACATCCCTACAAAGGAAAGGAGTTAAGTTTGAATGGACTGAAAAATGTCAAAATAGCTTTGAGTAGCTAAAAATGAAACTTGCAACAACACCTATTTTAAATATTGTTGATCCAGATCAGGAATTTGTAGTGTGCACAGATGCTTGTGGAGAAGGATTAGGAGTGCTAGTACAAGAAAATTCTATTATAGCCTATGAATCCAGAAAAATTAAGAAACATGAACATAATTATAGTGTTTATAATCTTGAGTTAGCTGCAGTAATACATGCTATGAAGATGTGGAGACATTACCTTTTAGGGAAAAATTTTGTGTTGATGACAGATCGCATCAACCTAAAGTATTTTTTCACCCAAACAGATTTGTATGGTAGGAAAGCTAGGTGGTTTTGCTTCCTTAGTGAGTTTTACATGGATATAAAACATATAAAGGGTAAGGAAAACAATATTGTGGATGCATTAAGCAGAAATTATTGGCAAAGTGTAAGTAATATTGGGAGTAGTGCCAATTTTGACATAGAGGGACTAATACAAGAAGTGGTGAACCAAGAGAAAAACTATGAGAAACTTCAGTCACAATTGATGAAAAAGGAAATGAAAGGATATATATAGAACTAGAAAGGGATAATTTGTTTTAAAGACATATTGTACATTCCTAATGTAGACTCCCTAAAGAAAGAAATTCTGGATGAGTACCATAAAAGATGCTATGCTGGACATCCTAGATACCAGAAATTACTTACAGCTTTAAGAAAGAACCTGTTTTGGCCTTGTATGAAAAAGGATGTGGAAAACTACTTAGCTAGATGTATAGAATGTCAAAAAGTAAAGGTGGAACATCAGCATCTAGTTGGGTTTCTGAATCCTTTACCCATCAGAAAATGGAAGTGGGATACTATTTCCATGGATTTTATTACTGGTATACCAAGAACAAAATACCAACATGACTCTATTATGGATTTAGTTGATACTTTGACTAAATATGCTCATTTTATACTTGTAAAATCTACCTTTGGTACAACCCAAGTAGCAAATGTATTTATGAAGGAGACTGTAAAATTGCATGGTGTTCCTAAAATGATCATTTCCGATAGAGACACAAAATTCACTACAGCTTTTTGGAGGAGTTTGTTTGGAGGCACGGGTACCGAATTAAATTTTAGTACTGCCTACCATCCCCAAACTAATGGTCAAACTGAAAAAAAAAAAAGATTCTAGAGTATATGTTAAGGATGTATGTCATGGATAGGCTAACAAAATGAGAAGAATAAATACACTTAGCAAAGTTTGCCTACAACAATAGCTACCAATATTCCATAAATATGGGCCCTTTGGAAGCACTTTATGGTAGAAAGAGCCGTACCCCTCTAAGTTGGAGTTAGCTTGAATATAAATTAATACTTGGACCAGAAGCCTTACAAGAAATGGAAAAAATTATGAAGAAAATTCAGCAAAACATCAAAGCAACACAAGACATGCAGAAAAGTTATGCTAACAAAAAGAGAATTCACAGAGAATTTACCATGGGTGGTCATATGTATCTAAGGATTAAGCCAAAGAAGAGTACTTTTCACACTGGAAGTTGTAAAAAACTAGCTCCATGTTATTGTGGACCTTTTGAAGTGCTGGAAAGGGTTGTACTAGTTGCATATAAGTTGGCTTTACCCATTCACATTAAGGTTCATGATGTATTTCATGTTTCGTTATTAAAAAAATATGTGCATGATTATGCTCACGTTATTGATTGGAATGTGATTCAGCTGGAACCAGAAGGGGAATTCCTTCAAGAGCCACTTCGAATCTTGGAGCTGAAAGAAATTGAGCTCCGGAACCGGACAGTGGCCTGGGTAAAAGTGCAGTGGAGGCACTTTACATCCGAGGAGGCTACTTGGGAGCGAGATGCTGATATGATGGAAAAATATCCATCATTATCTACATAGTAATTTTGTTATTTATTTTGTCAACACCAAGGATGGTGTTTGTTTTTAGAGGGGGAATATGTAATATCCCAGGTCGTTATACTTTTATTTGATAAGTGAACAAGTCCAAAAGGGTACGGTGGACCCCAATGGAAAACATTTTTGTGGATTCATTTTATTATTTTAACTTAATAAAATAAATGGAAAAATTATGTGCAATGACTAGATTGAGATGTGGATCTAAAAACCCAATCCATGAGGATGGATGAGGTGATAAGACTTTCCCACAACTTCCAAAAATCCTTGGAAGGAATAAAGCAAGATACTAAAATTATATTTGGAGATAAATATATAATTTCCCCAATAAAGAGGAAAGTATTGGGAAGAGATGTAATAAAGCTGGAAAAGTGGAAAAGACAACATTAAAAGTACCTCTGTGGAAGAAACAGAGGGAAAGCCTAGGAAAAACATGAATCAAGCATCCTAAATTAATTGGACGCAGTTAATGGAAACAAATTGGGGAAAGGAAAGCTTAAATAAGTTTCTTCAGGATAGACAAAGGGTTGTCTATCACGGGAGCAAAGGATCTCTGCTCAGGGGTGAGTTACAGAGAGATAACTCTACAGTTGGGAGGCAACTAGTCGGACATAAGGGGTTTGCATGTTAAATTGCAAATGTTTTTGCTAAGTTCTAAATTTTGGGATGCATTATGAACAGTCATACAATAGTTATCTTAATGAGAGCTGTTAAGTTAAATTATGTGTTTAGATTTGTGAGAATTTATTGAGTTACAATGATAGGGGAATGACCTATACATTTAACAGATTTCGCTATAGAAAAATTTGTGAGATTTGTATGGTTGTATAGATAAAATTCTGTACATCACCAACTCTCAGACTGTCTCAACCCAGTGATGGGTTTCGATTTGAGGTTAAGAACCTCACAGAGAATGTCTTTTCTTTATGTTATGTGGTTGAGAGTTCTACTAATAGACTATTTAGATCATCAAGAAAACCCGTTCTGAAAATAACAACTCGACATAGTTAGACCTTTCTGTCTTAAGTATAGAAAAAATTATTCAAAACTGAGCATAAGAGATGCATACATATCTGGTAATTGTATGCTGATATTGAAACAAAAATATGAAGTAGAAATAATAATGCACAATATAATAAATCTAGTGTATATTTTGTAAAGTATATAAACTAGCTAATCTTTATCATGGAAGGATTATAACATTTTAGATGCAGAAATTATATTTAAATTTTAGATTGATAGTTATGGTGTAGTTAAGATAACTCTACAAAAAAAAAAGATATACAGTTTTGTGTATGTAAAATTGTATAACCATATATGTACTATTACAGTTTGGTTACCCATTTCTATATAAACTATAGAAAAACAATTTTGAAATGAAACTGAGATAGAGAGGTCTAGTTCTAAAATGTAGATTATTGTTATAAGTAGAATTGGAAAGAATCTTTGCTGAAATAAAACATTCTGATAATTGCTACAAATTAATTGCATGTATACCAGTTATGTATGTAGTACAAAGAAAAGAGTATTACGGTATAACTATAAGCAAAAAAAAAATTGTATGATAGTTTTGGGCGGAAATCAAATTAAGAATTAAAGTAACCTGTGTAAGAATTTTTTTTGAATAGTAATATTTAGAGAGGATATATCTAGAAGTTATTAAATTTCATAATTTCAAAATTTTGACTGCATTATAAGAATGCAGAAAATTATATGAATAGAAAAGTATAAAATTCAAGAACCAGAGAAAAATATGTGTGCCAACACTTTGTGAACACATTTAAAAATGCAATGAGAATTTAATCCCCTATATGTAGAAGATCTTCATTCTTGGGTAATAATACAATCCTTAATGCCCAAATAATTGCACAGAAAAATTTATGCAGTTTTATCTAATATTATAGATATTTTCATTGTATAATTTATTTAGAAACTTGTGTCTAAGATAATGCCTAAATGAGATGGATTAGTAGGTTGGTACATGTTGTCATTATATTGAATATTCAAATTTAGCTCTGCAACCAACCTGAGATTAATACAGTAAATAGAAAATCCAGTTAGGGACGGAAATGTGGAAATAACGCCATACGGCCATTCATGTATAAGTATATTACATGTCACCTGCAATCACAAAGAAATATGTTGTGTTGTGTTGTAAGTAATCTCATATATATGCATATAATAGAAAAAGGAATTACATAGACGAAAACAAAATACTGGAAGGGAATATATGTTTTTAAACCTTTCACTTGTGTTAAAGGTGTAAATGAGGTTTAATATAGAATGACTGGTTTATCATATTAGCATTAAAGTTATGGTGTAAAAATGCCAAGAACGATTTGCATAAAACCAGACATAGACCCAAAATTGAATCCAATCTGAAAGGATAAATTTCTCAGCGCTGGGTACTTACGTCCAACATATCAAATATTAAACTAAAATAACTCAGATTTCTTTCAGAGCGAGAAAGAAAAGTTCAGACGTACATAAGAAAAGAAGAGAGAAAGAGGTAAAAAATTTATTAAGAACTAAACTTAATCGTTAAATTTCCTGACTCTCAAACATGAAATCGTATTCGTTCCAAAAAGAAAGCTCAGGACTATAAATGGGAGAATGCAAACTTATAAATGGATTGTAGTCAGTCCAGGCCACGTGGTCTAAGAGATCAGAAGTATTAACTGACTTTTTCTACAAAAAATATTGTAAAATACATATTGAATATGAATGCCGGACAGAGGGATATTCAATCCCAGGTCCAAATCCTGCCATCGTAAAGAGGATAACGTGAGTTTAGGTAAATAATTTAATAGTTTCAATGGAATTACTTAACATTTCCCTACGATAGTCAAGATGGTCACGTGAACTTGAACTACATACAAAAACAAAAGAAATCGAGGATTAGAAATGAGAAATACAACCAAATGGAAAAAAAAGAAATGTTGCCAAGAAAGACTAAAATAATCCACAGGAAGTTACCAACTGAGTAATGGAGATCGATCATTCAACCTATAGGTGAGTAAGGAAACAAATTTCTTGTGCAGAACTGCTTGACCATCTCAGACTGGGAGGATTACCACATATGTTAATCGTAGTAGAGGAGAAACGCTCTGAGCTAACGAGTGATTGCTGGTTGAAATGATAAAAATGAAAAAAAGAAATGTTTATGCCTTTGAAACCTTAGCGAGGAACTCCTTTTCTTCCATCCACTTGGCACTCGATCTAGAGTCATCCCTCTGATCAAGGCGTGGAACTTGAAGTGAAGAAAAACGTTTGAGGTGGTACCAAAATATTAAGGCATTCGTACTCTAGGCGAGAACTTCAAGTTGAAAATTTATGGATTGGGAGTTACGAGGTATGGGAGACAGTGCAAGGTACTATTCCAAATCACCTGACAGGATCATCGAATTGAAAACCCTACATATTGAATCTCCATACTTTCTAGAAGGTACTGAGACGCATAATGGTACAATGTACTTAACGTGGTAGATGGGCTCATGAGTTTATAACTATACGAATGCCAATTAAATGAGAGGGTATGTATTATAAGCCTCATCAATAATACGAAAGTCTGGAAAAGTAAGAAATTAATTCACACAGATACCGAATAGATAATGACATGGATATATTTTCAGTATAGTGTGTTAGTAACATAGATTTCATTATATATATATATATATATATATATACATACATCCTAAAGGGCATGTTGCGAATTAGCCTTAGGGTAATGGGTGAATTATATAGTGATGTTAAAAAGAAAAGGGACTTTACGTATTAAATTAAGTGACATTGATAACAAAATGTTATGAATGATAATTAGAAGCATTTCACGTCTAAGTGGTTAGGAACTTTTATAAATGAAAATGAAGACATCATACACAGGTGGGAGATTTATATGGTAAGTTGTAGATACATATGTCTATCATGTTCATTATATGATATATTGGAATTATGTGTAGATGTAGTTATTAAAATGAAAATAAAAATTTAGAGGCGTTACATTGAGTAAACCTGTGATAAAATCCATTAAATTCTCCTCCCAATGTTCACTTGGAATGGATAAAGGCTGTAGAAGACCTAGGGTCTTAATTGTCTCAACTTTGTTTTGTTGGAAAACCAAAAATTTTGCTACAAAATTTTGAATATCATATTTAAGGCCATCCCAAAAAATTCTTTCTTCACCCTGTGGTAATTTTTTAAAAACCCTGAACCCTGAGTGACCTCCTAAATGAGAAGTGTGCAATTCCAAAAGAATCTTTTTATTTAGTTGGGAACTCTTACAAAGATATAAGTGATCTTTGTACCATAAGGAATAATTTTTCCAAATCAATGTATCAGATGTACTAGGATCTTGCTGTAAATTTTGAATGAGAATCCACACTTCTTCGTCCTTCTTCCATTTATCCCTTGATTCAGTTATCCAATCTGGTTGGATAATATAAGTGGTACAAAGAAATGCTTCCACCTCTTCATTCTTTCTTGAGGGAGCATCTGTAACAACATTTAGCTTCCCTTTTTTGTAGATTATTTCAAAGTCATAACCCAACATCTTTGTGACCCATTTTTGCTTCTCTTCTGAAGATAGTCTTTGTTCCAAATTTTTTTTAAGACTATCATGATCAATTTTTACCTTGAAGTGTCTTCCCATTACGTAAGTTCTCCATTTCTTTAGTGCATGCGGTATTGCTACTTCTTCATAAATACCTGGGACTTCTTTATACCTAATTTTCAAAAGCAATGGGTCCTTCCTTTTCTGTATTAAAAAGATTTAATGCAATTCAATTAAGGAGTATCACATTCCACAAAGTAGTGTGATCTTATAACTGGCGTAGTTGCATCCATGTTAGGCATTTTCCTCTTGTAAGATGTTAAAAGGAATTATTTATCGTGAGTCTTAAATGGAAATTTGGAATCAATAATGTTGTTAGAGGTGCCATTATTCTCCTTATAATTCTTAAACAACTACATAATAATTAAAGAACTGAAATCCTCAGAATCGCTTTTGTTGTGACTATCTTTAATGGATTTAATTTTTTTAGGGTCTACATTAACACCATCATGAGATACAATATGACCCAGATATTCCACCTCTTGCACTACAAATAAAAATTTGGACGCTTTTGCATATAATTGTTTCTCATACAATAGTTTGAGCACCCTGTCAACATTTTGAACATGATCCTTCCAAGACCTATTGCATATTAGTATATCATCAAAAAATACTAAAAATAATTTTCTATGGAAGGGTTTGAAAATGGAATTCATCAAGCCTTTGGTAAGGCCAAAAGGCATAAATAAAAAATTCATAATGACCCTAATGAATTCGAAATGTTCTTTTCGGAATATCTTCAGTCTTCATTCTAATTTGATGATATCTTGAACGAAGATCCAACTTGGTAAAATAAATTTATTCATGTAATTCATCCAATAATTCATCAATCACATGAATGGGAAATTTCTCTTTAATAGTGAGCTTATTGAACTCCCTATAATCCGGACACATGCGCCATGATCCATCCTTCTTGTGCACCAATACTACTGGAGCAGAGAAAGAGCTTTGACTAGGTTGAATTATACCATCCTCTAACATTTCTGCAATCATATGTTCAATTTCACTTTTTTGGACATAAGGATATCTATAAGGCCTGATGTTTGGCGAAAAATTTCCTGGAATCAAATCAATAGCATGATCATGATAATGAATAGGTGGGATTCCTTTGGGAGTTTCAAACAGCTTGGAATGATTGTCCAAGAATTTTTGGAGATCTGCAGAAATAGATGATTTTGATGTTGGAACTTCTAGTGATCATAATTGTGCAATTACGCCTCATTGTTATTTATTCAGAAGATTTGTCATGGAATTAGAGCTTATTATCTTTCCTGGCTTCCGTGTGATACCTCATAATTCAACTTCCTTTCCTTCTGAAAAAAAATTCAAGAAAAGTTCTGGAAAATTAAAAGCTACTATCCCCAAAAATTGTAACCATTGTACTCCTAGTACAACATCAACACCTCCCATTGCAATGGAAATAATTGGACTATTCAATACATATTCCCCCATTGTTCACTTGATATTATGGCATTTTTTAGAGTAATTTATAGTTCTTTCATTTGCAACTATCACTTGACATTCTGGTACTGGGTATAGGAAATAATTCAATTCCTTGGCTACCTTACAATGAATAAAATTATGGGTACTACTCGAATCAATCAAAACTATTACCTTTTTCTTCTTTATATGTCCTTCTATCTTGAGAGTTTGAGGAGTGTTAATTCCTGCCAATGCATTACACGATATGGTGAGAATCATTTCTTCCTTTTCTAGGGTTGGTTCCTGGTGCATATCCTCTTCTTTTGAATATTCTTGTTCATTTTTATTCCTTTCACAATCTATGTAAAATAATTTCTTCTCAGCACACTTATCGCCTTTAGTGTATTTTCTATAAGAACTGTAGCAAAGCCCTTTTGCACTTTTTTCTTCCAATTGTTGTGGTGTCAACCTTGTAAGTTGTGGAAGTCTAGGAGTAGCAACACTTCTATCTTTATATATGTGAGTGGTAAGATTCCTTGTCACCATAATTTTACATTTAATTTTTCTTGCCAACCTGAATGCCTTTTCCAATGAATCAGGTTCCCAAATGTGAACTTTATTTTGTATGTTATCCTTTAAAGTCCCTATGAAGACATAAATCTTGTGTTCCTCTGGAATATTAGTTACCCTTATATTCAATTTTTGGAAGTCCTCAATGTGCTCCACCACTAACCCTTTTGTTTGAGATTTATCAATTGGATAAATAAGGTGTTTCTTTTTGTATCCTCATAATGTGCTATCATTTCCTCTGTAAAAATTGACCAAGTGACAATTTTTTTACAGGAGTAAAGCCATCAATACCATACAAATTTATTTTGTTCTAAATGTAAAGTTGCAATGCCACGTACCTTTTGTGTGTTTTGCACATTATTGAGATCAAAATATTACTCCACTTGCAGTATCCTTGCCATCAAAATTCCTCATATCCATCTTTGGAATATGGTGGTTCTTCCATCGAACATTAGAGTTTATGAATTCGTGATTAACATTTATTTTTTTCTCATCATGAGTTTCCTCTACTATCTTTTCAACATTAGGGAACATTTCTTGTATCAACTTTTTCAAACCTTCCATGTCTGATTTTAGATCATTATTCATGTTTTCCATGTTGTCTTTCATTTTTTCATTGATCTTAGCTTCCATGCCAACTTCCATTCCATCCATCTTATTTTTTGTTTCTCTTTGCGAGAAATTTGGTGCACTTGCTCTTGTAATTTTGATATTTCATGTCACATTTCTTCATCTTCACAAGTCATAGTAGAGAATTATGAAGGATTAATGGGTTTTGAATTCCTTTAGGTGGAATTTTAGAACCCAATACTGATATCTATGCTACAATATGCCCTTGGAATAAATTAAAACTGATTTTTCACACAAGACTTATGCAATTCGAAAAAAAATACACACCTTTTTCTTACTTTTGATGAGCTCGAGATTGAAACTGAATTATCTATGTGATTTCCAATATTAATATTTGAAATTTGGCCCTGTAGTAGGCCTCTAAAGCTTCTTTCAAATGCCATAGGTCTAACCTGATTTGGATTCTTCAAAGAAACGTTATACCCAATCTCCCACAGTGACCTAATTCTGGACTAGCTCACTAGGGTGAACTTATACGACGTGCTGCGTGTCACTGTTTCCTCCTTCGGATCTGAAATTGATACAAAGGAAAATTCAATACGTGTACTTACGGATACGTTTTACATAATTTCAATCATATTCTTAGAGAGAGAGTTATGACGATTTTCCCACAGTCACCTCTTTGAGATGAAATTCGAAAGCTTGAAACAACTCTAAATTCCACAGATGATATGTCCGAAAATATTTTGAATCAAGCTCTGAAATCTTTCCATGATATTCCTCAGGATTTCAGCTTCGTGCTCTAAAAATTTCAGCTTTTGAACCTTCGTATAAAAAATGTTATAGCGAAAATTCCACGATGACTTGTTTGGAGAAATGAAATCTTATAATCCAAAGCTTTGATACCAAATGTTATGAAACCAACTCCAGAAATAGAAGAAAAGAGAGACCAATGCCTTAGAAATCAACCACTTTGAGGGGGAAACTTCCAATACATTACATAAATGAAAAATAATTGGATTTTATAAATGACCAAAAACTCCTTCTATATATAGGAGTCCATGGGGCCAAAATATAATCCTAGCTGACCTAACAATAAAAATGGAAGGGCACAATAATAAAAATATTGGGGTTACAGGGGTATAACAGTAACAATAATGGGGTTACACTAATAACAATAACGGACTAAACTAGTAATATAGGGACCTAACAAATTTTGTTTAAAAGGTTGTGACTATCAAAGTAATTTGAAAGTGACATTCTTGTATCTTTTAGATTTTGAAGTGCAATTAATAGTAAAATTGGTTTTGTACATCAAATATTTTTAAAATTATATGATTTGTCTTTTAGGTATCATCACCAACAATAACTGTGGAGAGATCATGGATCTATGCTTGGACACATAAAAATTGGTGGGTTTGTCAAGAATTTTTTTGAATTGTTGTATCTGCTATCAGTTTTTTTTTGCTTCAATTGAGCTTCCTTTCTAACGTTTAGTTTTACCATCTGTATGTAGATTGTCCTCCATTAATTTTATAATGACAGTCAACAGTTCTCTTTATCAAATCAGCAAAAAAAAATACACCATGTAGTGTTTTTTATCAAATCAACAAAAAAAATAGACATTACTCAGTGCTTTTGTGTACTTATACTACTTGTGTGGAATTTTTAGTTAGCATGGTTATTAGTTGTCTTTTTAGTGTTGTGTCATATGATAATGCTTTACTTTGGCACTATTATTTCAAGTGTCACATTTTCTAGAAGACTCAAACAACAATGCTAGGGAAGAAATATTGTATATTTTGGGATACGTTAAAAAATAAATGAGGTGAGGTTATATATATAACAAAATTAGTGTTTAAAAATCTCTATCATGAAGTATAGTGCCAATAATTTTGCATAAAAATTATTAGGTAAAATTCTTCTGGGAAAAAATGGACTATAACTATGACATGTATCTCTTTGTTCTATAAAAATGTTGAAACCCTTGTCTTTGATGAAATGCATAATCAAGGAGGACCTCAGTTTCTGGAGGAACTTCAATGCCACAATCTTCGCCCAAGCCAGGTACATCCATCAAATATTGGAAGTTAGGTCATGTTGTTGGTAACAATAAAGAATTTTTTTGTTCAATGTCTTATTTATCTGCATCAAGATTAGGTTATAGTTTATACATTGCCCATTATGATGGTGGTAGAAGTGTTCATGTTGATGCCACAACCAAGTATAACTCTATGAGTACTTGTTATATTTCCACATGCGAGTGTATTCAAGAAAAATATGGGTACTTTGATTGTGTTATGCCAATTAGGTGTTTTTTGCTACAACTGAAAGAGATCAATGCCAGGTTGGAGAAGATAGAACCAAATATGCGGGAATTTGAGGGAATGAAAGACCAATTTTCACCTTCAGAGATAAATTCATCTTCATTTTTTCCTATTATTGTCAAAAACAAAAATAATCCAGTGACAAAGACAAACCATGAATCATCTCTCACAACGGGTTGGTGGTTTCTAGAATACTTAATCCCATGTTTCATTTGAGAAGCATAGTTTCTACTTTTTACCACTTCTAATATGCTTCCTAATACTGCTAGACAAGGCGAACGTTGCATATTTATGTTTACAATACACTCTTTCAAAATTTTAAATTAAGTGCCATATGTGGATGAGAGAAATCTAGTCCTATACATAGCAGGGGCCCTTGGAATTAGTCTCACTCAGTTTTTCCACTGGATTCTAGTTCAAGATTTTTTGGTTGATTACAACTTTATTTCTTGTGCTCCTAGTAGACAGTAATCAATGTTCAAATATTTGAGAGCTTGGTAGGTCTTACATTCTTGGCCAAAAAGTTACTTATGGACATGTCACCTTAGATCTCAAGACAACTCGCACCTCACCAATAGTTAGAATATGACCTCCATCTCTTGATTATGAGTTGTAGCATCTTGATAGAAATACATAACTCAGAGCATATCTTCCTAATCTTATATATACTCCATCAATGATCTATTAATATGTTCATACTTATGGACTTTGACGATATGAGAGATCGAATTAGGATGTTTATTTCCCCCTAAGAAAGCATTTGCAGCCTAAACTTCCACAGAACAATGTTGGAATTTACTTCAAATGTATACTTTACTCTATGATTAAATATGGCCATATTGTTTCCTCTAAATCAAATTGTTGAAAAAAATCAAAGCATCAACATAAAAAAACCTAGCATAGGTCCACAACGCTTTTCTCAACCACAAACCTTGGGCATATTTGTTTCGAAACGTTCTGACAATTCCTTATTCCTCATAGAAGCCTTGCCATCCATCAATAGGCTCTATAAGGTTTGATTAATATGCCACATGTTAATTTTTAGCGCATGGTAAGAATATTATGCACTCATAAAATTACTACTATAACTAGCTAATTGGAATCTGTAACCTTAAATAAAAATTGTAACTTATGAATTGGGCGTGATGTAGCGGTATTAGTTTGTGATGAATCTAGTATGGTTGTAAGTATAAGGCTTGTAATAATGGTAGTGAAATATTTGTTCTAGTACAAAAAGCATCATAGTTGGCTTATGTTATACTAGTATTTCTTACCATTGTTGAATACTATATTCTCTACTTACTACATATTAATTATGGTTCAACTCCATCTAGAGTAGAGGTAATATTGGGCATACAACTTCTTACTTAATTCTAGTTTTGTCTTACAAAGAGTATATTACTAAGTATCCTATTTTACTTACGTAGTACATAGGATTAGATGTATTATTTTATGTAAGCTTACAATTGTCTTACTTAGTAAACTATTTCCTTACCCAGAATATGTGAGCAACCAACTATTGTCCTAGTAAATACTCAAATAATTATTATGTTCCAATAGATCAAGTTAAATTAATGGTTCATTTATCCATGAGTAAAGTAATGCAACAAAGCGTTAATAATTCTAGCAGGCTTAGTTTCATACTTACTCTAAATACTATTTATAATATCCAAGTATAATAGCTTGTGAGCCCTTAGTAAGTAAGTACGACTTGATGGATTCGTGATAACCTGTAGTAGGAAAATGACTTTATTCAGTAGCTTACACTGATATATAATTGGTGGAACATGGATTGAAGCCTAATTGAAAAATAATCTTAGAAAGGAAAGAATTAGATCCCATAACATTTTTCACATTGTCAACCCTAAGCAAGTTTTTTCTTATTTTGTAATAGGTCTCTGGGTGGGTACGAGAAGTGGTATAAATATCTCTAGACCTATCACATTGTCAATGAAAGTTTTTTCTACACTTTTATGAAATCTTATTGTACTAATGTGGGAGAAATGATCGGATCAAGCCCTACTCAAGGCAGGGACTTGTTGCCCTGCAACCTACCTTGTTTAATTTAAAAAAATAAAATAAAATATTCCCCAATACTTGTGGGTTATGTTTTATGTTATTTCTTTTATGAATGCCAATATTTGAATTCAATTTATTTGAAATATTCATTTCTTCAATTTTGATTGGGTTGTTTTCTCCTTTTATAAATGAACTTAAAATAAACACAAGTAACTTGTAAATTTCTTAGAAGATATATTGTCAACAAATATGACATTTTTGAGGTTAGCTTTTATTAGATTGGAATTTAGAAATTGAGATATTTACATGTAGTTATCAATTATTAAATTCACGAATGTTATACAATGGAGTGAAACTTTTGGATTTCATGTGAACTATGTAATCGAAAACATTACTAATTGCATGAATGAAAAATTAAGTACAAACAATAAAATCATCAATTATTAACATTACAAATCTTATGCAATGGAGTGAAATTTTTTTATTTCATGTGAACTATGTAATGGAAAAATTACTAATTGGATGATTGAAAATTTAAGTGGAAACAAGAAAATAACTATAGAGAAGTGAGATATTTGATTTATAGTTTCCCCTATAGCTTATACAAATAACGTGCTATTCAATATACATATTTTATCTTCACCCTAAATTTCTTGTATTGACACAATAGTATTGCATGGATGCATGCCATATATTATACGAAGTGACATGGACATGGGCTCTACATAACCAACTTCCAAGATTTTCCATATCCATGGTATAATATGGGATATATATCAAAGATATATACAATTAGTACTATAAATCTCAAATTTTTTGGGATGGAATAAATGTTTTGTATTTTAAATAATTTGGATAAAAAATTTCATGGAAAACAAGAGAATACCTACTTGAAAGTGTGGTATTTTAGCTAAAATTTAGCTCTTGCTTTATATATAAAACAAAGCATATGCATTGTGAACATTTTGTCTTTAACTTTTACAAAACAAGTGGTATTCATCATTCACATATTTATCTCCAAATTAAGAGCCCCTTTTGAGAATCTGAAATGCCTTGCATTGATGGAGACATGAAAGGAAACATTATGTGGATAAATGTCATATACCATACTTCATGTACATGTAGATGCGCTTTGTAGATCTCACCTCCAAATGTTCTTTTAATGGATTTAACACATATTTTTCACATCCACAATGACACTTATCCATAACTATACTTTTTTAGATATATCAAGGATATATATATCCTTGGTATATATATTAAAAATAGATTTTTGGATATATACCTATATATGTATTTTGGTAATTCTTTAGATCATATCAATATACATTCCAAAATATATATTTAAGTATATATCACTAATTGAGGTGGCGAGCTCTCTATTATTCTAAGTATTATAAGATATATAGTTCGAAAATTTTAAAGAATATCTAATTCCCAAATATTATTGAGGTATTATTAGTCTCTGCCTCGTTAGGGACTATAGAATTCGCTTCACAGTAAAGTTGCATTGACTATGCATTATTTGGCTCTGCTTTTTCAATTTTAACCAAAGTTTAGAGAAAATGCTTATTTTTCTATTTTTTCAAAAATAATCTCTAAATTTTCAGTAAATGATATTTCTATTTTTTTATTGACTAAGGAAGCTCCCATGGGAAATAATTCCCCTTGTGGAGAGAATTCTATTTTCATTTTTTGGAATGGCTTACAATTCATTTTAAAATTAAAATAAAAGTAATTTTGTGAATGGTCATTGCATTGGTAAGTGCTCTTGCACTATTAATGTTATGCTAGTTCTTTTCTCAATGATGCGAGAATTATTGTGGTTGTTTTGTTAGTGCTTTGTTCAGTGATGCGAGAATTGATGATGAACAAATGTTGAATTAATATTATTATGTGTAGGAGAGCTAGGGTCATTTTCATAGTGAGTGCTATGATACTAATGAATGATGCAGTAATTGGTATAATTTAATTGCACAGAAGAGTATTTGTGGGAGAACCAGATTCCTTTTCATAGAAAAGGGTGCTAAATAAGTTTTGTAGTTTTGCAACTATGGAAGTAGTTGTATGAAGGTGGCTGTGTGAAGCTAGTTGTTGATGCAGTTGAAATACACTATTATGTTAATTCTTTGTTCAATATGTGAGAATTCGTGGAACTTATTTTCATAGGATCAAGGGGAGGGCGTGGGGGAAGTAAAAAAATGTTGAATTAATATTATTATGTGTGAGAGATGGTTCCCTTTTCATAGTGAGTGTTATGATACTAATGAAAATTTTGGTTGTTGATACGATTTCGTTATGTGAAAGAGTACCTATGGGAGAATTGGGGCCTTTTGCATAGACATGGGTGCTAAATAAGTTGTGTAACGAATGTCCATTAGGATTTTTCTATTTAAATTATTGCTTAGGATTTTTTTTTTTGCAGCTACAAAATTATTTGTATGAAGATGGTTGTGCGAAGCTAGCTTTTGATGCAGTTGAATGACACTATTATGCTAAACCTTTGTTTAATTATGCAAGAATTGATTAAATTGTAGGTTAAATAGGACTCGAGGGGTGTCGTGCTAGACAAATGTCGAATTAATATTATTATGTTTTTTTTAGTGGAGTAAAAAGTATGTGTGGGAGAGCTGAGGTCCTTTGTATATTGAGAAGTGGGGTCGTTATGTTGAAAATTTACTGTGTAGAGGATGAAGTAAGTGTGGGAGAATTGAGGTATTTTACATAGACAAGGGTTCTACAAAAATATAATTTCAATTCATGTGAAGAAAAATTGTCGTGCGACAAAACAAATCTGCGTAAGGCTTTATATTTTTTAATTATTGTTTAGCAACATTTTTCAAAAGTACAAAAGTACTTGTATGAAGGTGGTTGTGCGAAGCTAGCTGTTCAAAGGTATCACATATGGAGTTTCGAGTGTGAATTGAGGGATTTATTGATTGCAAAAGTAGCTGTGTGGATGAAGTTGTGCAGAGGATGTTATGTGTGTGTGTGGATGTTATGAAAAAGTTTTGTGAAAAATATACTAAGATAATAAAAAAAAAAAATCTCCTTTTTAGTTCTTATTTAGGGACACATTTCACAACGAATAATCATTAATTGATATTAATTTCGAATGTTAATAACTGAGGGAATTATTGAGTGTGGAATTAGTTCTGCGGAAAAAATTGTGCATAGATGGTTGTACATGTGTCGAGGCTCTGTAGAGAACAAATGCATGTGCCAAATATGTGCAGAATAAGGGAAGTGTAGAGAGGTAGTTTAATTGTAATGTGTTTTATATCAGATTTATTATTAATAGATTATCAAGATGTGGAAGTGCATACAATGAAAGCTTGAAATATTATTGCACATAATGGATTGTATTTTTTCGAGGTAGTGTGTGCAGAGAACAAATTATTCGTTCCTATGATTTCAGGGTCCCATGTTTATTAATATAAGTTTGAACTGTCAATGCTGATGGAAGGGAATTGTTGAGTCTAGAATTGGTTGTGCGTAAGAGAAATTCTTTGCAGTTTCACACATGTGAATTTATGCAATGTTAAAAGTGTGCGAAAATTAGTTAGTGAATTGATTGCTGAGATAAATTTTATTTATTCGCAACTCTATTTTCTATTAATCAAAGGGAAGACATCAATACGATGAAAGATATGAATGATGGTATTATATTTGTACCATTTTTTGGATGAAAAATAGTTGTAGATGGTGATTTTTAAGGAAATGAGAATGAAAATATTTGAAATAGCTAGTATAGTGAGGGCAGAAACATTATTTCAGTTGATAGAGAAAAAAGTGGGGCATGTAACATTTTCTCTTTGTAATTTTCATTTAATAGCTTGGAGTATTGCCTGATATTTTTTTGACTTACATAAATTGTTATTTGTGAAGCTATGCTTGAATGATAATAGTAGTGCAGAGATAGAGAAGTTGTACAATATTGGAAACTTTTAAACCATTTACCTTTGCCTATTTTATGTTTTCATTTGAAAATACTACAAGTTTTTGGTTCACCAAGATTTTCTTTGTAATACTTTGCAAGCTATGTTTTTCTCTACAATACTCTACAATTGTTTCTATTCAATACTTCATAAAATGAGTGTATAAATTTATTCATAAATCAAATTTTGTTCGGTTTTATAGAGTACTGGTGAGTAGTTGTCAAGTCAATTTTCCATAGAAGGTAACTTTACTATTTTTGAGTCTATTATTGAATGTTTTACGAGATCGATTTTACAGAGTAATGGGGAGAAACTATCAAGTCTTTGTCATAAAAGCTAAATTTATTATTTTGTTGCTATTATTGATAGTTTTACGAATTTGAAGCTTCAGTAAATTAAGTTATAAATATTTGGAGTACCATATTAGTTAATGTTGGGTGCATTCGAGAGGTATTTTATTTTAGAGAAATTGTTTATCTCGTTGCAAATAATTTTGATTTCAGAAAGAGGGAAATTAAGCTCATAGTGACAAAGGTTTCTCTGAATCCAAATATATTCATATTTTTATTCAAGTTACCAGAACTAACACTAGAAAATTTGGCGGAAATTCTGACGGCCAAATCGTCGCTATTCCGACACATAGTCATCGCAAGAATGACAGTTCGAGGGCAGACAAAATGTGGTTTGTCATGTCGTCGCAGTTTTGATGCAATTAAAAAGTGTCGCACTATCGACACTTCTTCCGTCGCTTCCGAACTAGCGTCGCTCTTTCGACGTCTCACGAACTGTCACGCGTCCGACGTTTGTAAACTGTCGCACTTCCGACGAAATGTGGTCCGACATTTTGAACGTCGCTCTTCCGACATTCGTAAATGGTCGCAATTCTGACGTAATGTGGTCCGACGTTTTTGACGTCCCTCTTCCGACGTTTGTAAGCTGTCGCAATTCCGACGAAATGTTGTTCGAAGTTTTGAACGTCGCTCTTTCGACGTTTGTAATCTGTCGCAATTTCGACGAAATGTGGTTTGACGTTTTGAATGTCGCTCGTCCGATGTTTTTATACTGTCGCTCTTCCGACGTTTCTGAGTTGTCGCAATGCCGACGCTTACAAGGTGTCGGTATACCGATGATGGGTTCAATTTTAAAAAAAAATGAAACTTTAAAAGAGGAAAAACATTGTTTTGAATATATTATATGAAGTAAAACAATCCATGAAGTCATTACATTTTCACATCTGAAGATTGGAACCCAAATATCCATCCAGAAAAGTGGAAGTCCCACCCCAGACAATGATAGAAAAATACCCCATGTCACATACAGGGACATGATATAAAACCAGTAACGGTCCACATGGAGATTATCGACAATCTGAGAAAGCATCCAAATATGCCCAAGGCATCTATAAGAAAGTGAAATAGCAGTATGTAGAATAGTAAAGCAACAGATAGAGTACGTACCGACGTCCATTGTTCCAAATACAATTTAAAGTACCCAAAATCCTTGAACAGAGAAAAACGCTAATCATGTGAGGAGTGTGATATGTCCAAAATATAAAAAGACCATCAGACCATATCAATAAACCAAAAACATAGACCAGCATCGCTAGTTTTGAAGGCAGAGTGATAAACATTAATCATTTTTTTTTCACAAGAGAAAAAACGTTGTTTTGAATATATTATATGAAGTAAAACAGTCCATGACGTCATTACATTTTCACATCTGAAGATTGGAACCCAAATATCCATCCAGAAAAGTGGAAGTCCCACCCCAGACAGTGATAGAAAAATACCCCATGTCACATACATGGACTTGATATAAAACCCAGTAACGGTCCACATGGAGATTATCGACAAATCTAAGAAAGCATCCAAATATGCAGGAGGAATCTATAAGAAAGTGAAATAGCAGTATGTAGAATAGTAAAGCAACAGATAGAGTACCGACGTCCATTGTTCCAAATACAAATTAAAGTACCCGAAATCCTTGAACAGAGAAAAACGCTAATCATGTGAGGAGTGTGATATGTCCAAAATATAAAAAGACCATCAGACCATATCAATAAACCAACAACATAGACCAACATCGCTAGTTTTGAAGGCAGAGTGATAAACATTAATAATTTTTTTTTCACAAGAGAAAAAACGTTGTTTTGAATATATTATATGAAGTAAAACAGTCCATGAAGTCATTACATTTTCACATCCGAAGATTGGAACCCAAATATCCATCCAGAAAAGTGGAAGTCCCACCCCAGACAATGATAGAAAAATACCCCATGTCACATACAGGGACATGATATAAAACCCAGTAACGGTCCACATGGAGATTATCGACAATCTGAGAAAGCATCCAAATATGCCCGAGGTATCTATAAGAAAGTGAAATAGCAGTATGTAGAATAGTAAAGCAACAGATAGAGTACCGACGTCCATTGTTCCAAATACAAATTAAAGTACCCAAAATCCCGCAACAAAGAAAAACGCTAATCATGTGAGGAGTGTGATATGTCCAAAATATAAAAATACCATCAGACCATATCAATAAACCAGCAACATAGACCAGCATCGCTAGTTTTGAAGGCAGAGTGATAAACATTAATCATTTTTTTTTACAAGAGAAAAAACGTTGTTTTGAATATATTATATGAAGTAAAACAGTCCATGAAGTCATTACATTTTCACATCTGAAGATTGGAACCCAAATATCCATCCAGAAAAGTGGAAGTCCCACCCCAGACAGTGATAGAAAAATACCCCATGTCACATATAGGGACTTGATATAAAACCCAATAACGGTCCACATGGAGATTATCGACAATCTGAGAAAGCATCCAAATATGCCCGAGGCATCTATAAGAAAGTGAAATAGGAGTATGTAGAATAGTAAAGCAACAGATAGAGTACCGACGTCCATTGTTCCAAATACAAATTAAAGTACCCAAAATCCTTGAACAGAGAAAAACGCTAATCATGTGAGGAGTGTGATATATCCAAAATATAAAAAGACCATCAGACCATATCAATAAACCAGCAACATAGACCAACATCGCTAGTTTTGAAGGCAGAGTGATAAACATTAATCATTTTTTTTTCACAAGAGAAAAAAATTTGTTTTGAATATATTATATGAAGTAAAACAGTCCATGAAGTCATTACATTTTCACATCTGAAGATTGGAACCCAAATATCCATCCAGAAAAGTGGAAGTCCCACCCCAGATAATGATAGAAAAATACCCCATGTCACATACAGGGACATGATATAAAACCCAGTAACGGTCCACATGGAGATTATCGACAATCTGAGAAAGCATCCAAATATGTCCGAGGCATCTATAAGAAAGTGAAATAGAAGTATGTAAAATAGTAAAGCAACAGATGGAGTACGTACCGATGTCCATTGTTCCAAATACAAATTAAAGTACCAAAAATCCTTGAACAAAGAAAAATGCTAATCATGTGAGGAGTGTGATATGTCCAAAATATAAAAGGATCATCAGACCATATCAATAAACCAGCAACATAGACTAGCATCACTAGTTTTGAAGGCAAAGTGATAAACATTAATCATTTTTTTTTCACAAGAGAAAAAACGCTATTTTGAATATATTATATGAAGTAAAATAGTCCATGAAGTCATTACATTTTCACATCTGAAGATTGGAACCCAAATATCCATCCAGAAAAGTGGAAGTCCCACCCCAGACAATGACATAAAAATACCCCATGTCACATATAGGGACATGATATAAAATCCAGTAACGATCCACATGGAGATTATCAACAATCTGAGAAAGCATCAAAATATGCCCGAGGCATCTATAAGAAAGTGAAATAGTAGTATGTAGAATAGTAAAGCAACAGATAGAGTATTGACATCCATTGTTCCAAATACAAATTAAAGTACCCAAAATCCTTAAATAGATCAAGAAAAACGCTAATCATGTCAGAATTCTAAGTAAAGTTAATCTATTAACATTGGGAATAAAATTACACCGAAGTCAAAAACATTGCCTGGCTAGACTCATGGAAAACTTGTCATCGAAAAATCAAAAAATTAAGAAGACTCCCCTCATATGGGGAAACCAGTCTTGAACGTTTAATTTGCAGAATTCAAAAATATTACAAAGGTCCAGCACAGTAAAATAATCTAAAAGCAGCCCAATTAAGTGGGCCTGCTAAGCAAGAAAAACAAATTAACCAAACTACTCCTCCGATGGTTCCTCCACGATTCAGCACCATCCTTTGGAAGGTCTAGGATCGCTAGGTGCTACCTCCACATGCATGCCATGGCTCCCCTCCTGAAGGCCCGAACGCTGGCCAGATTTTTCCGAGCTCAGACCCACCGGACAGGTGCATTCTTCCTCCGTTTGGGCCTCCTCGCGGAAGACCACAGTGACTAAAGTTGTGATTCGCGGGCGGTTGAGAGAGAAATTAAAGGAAAATTGCGAAGTGCGCGTCGTGGGAGAAGGTGAACTAGCGGTGGGGAAGCAAGGAGCAGGGGAATCCATACGGTGGCCAGGTCATACAACTCGACCCGCCCACTCCTATTATTTGGATATCGACCTACGTAATAATCACTGGACTGGCCGAAAGTCGACTCTGTTGAGGGGCTAGAGGGAGCGCGCAGGGGTTGACCTCTAGTGCTCCCCTTGCGGCAACGCATCCTATAATGCATGCGAGGCATGGGAGTCTCAGGCGTAGTGGGTAGAAGAGGAGATGGAGAAGCATAATTCCAAGAAACATAGGAAGACAGACAGAGACAGAACCGAGAGAAATGCATATATGCAGCAAGTTCTAGGCAGCAGTTCAGCTGGCCACTTCTCCTTATCGTCATAGTTAGCAGGCAGTGTAATCCAGCAACTGGCTCGTCTGAGAAACCATAGCTAAACACCATTTTGTCGACTCGACTGCAATGCAATCAAAGGATGCCCGTCATAATTAATCTCTGATCATTAATAATGAGAGCTGACGGCCGGATCATATTGGAGTGTGCGGAATCACTAAGAGGAGTGGAGGTCCGATGTTGAACAGTTTTAAAAATTAATTAATGTGGATTTGATGTGAAAACTTAATTGAACAGCGTTAAATGTTAATGCGATTGATATGAAATCTCCATATCCATGTCCCATCGCCTTAAAAACCATCGAATGCACTTGCAGTCGGGAGTAGGGCAAGTTTTTATTGAGGACATGTGGCAGAAATAGATTCGAGCGGATCTTTGTTTGGGCCGCTCGTGCAGTGGAAATCCGGACCTGAAAAATATTAGGGCGAATTTGATAAGAAATTTGCGTCACAACTCTTCCTCTGTATGCCAGCCCAACTTCGG